>JAJOZX010001345.1:195000-627500 GCA_023014485.1 Bathynomus jamesi
TTTAAAAATAATTAATTATCGATTTAAAACTAAAGATAGAATCTCTCGATCCAGAGGATCAAGTCATAATAGACTACTCTCCACAAATATGTTACACTCTATATCTATTATATAACGGACATGCAAATATAGCAGATCCAAAGAATCCAGTCAATATCATTACGGTATCCATCAAGTCACGGTTCATATCGATTGCGGACCAAGTCAAATTTATAACCAAATACATTACAATATATACACTTACGAGGAAAAGTGTAGGTGTGGCTGTAAAGACTGTACAGTAATGTAGAAATGTGTGCGCACCCATTATGGGTCTCCCATTTAAAGGTGTTTGTGGGGCAAGTGAAGATCATGAGTTTTTCAATACCTCACAGTACTATGGGGGGCACCGCTCGGCAGAGGAATCTCTTTAAATAACATACATATATATATATATATATATCATATAACACATATATATTATATATATATCATATAACATACATATATATATATCATATAACATAATTATATATATAATATATCATATAACATACATAATATATATATCATATAAATACTTATATTATATCATATAACATACATATATATAAATATATTACTACATATATATATATATCATATAACATACTATATATATATATCATATAACATACATATATATATATCATATAACATACATATATATATCATATAACATACATATATATATATATATCATATAACATATATAATCATATAACATACATATATATTATATCATATAATATATATATCATATAACATACATATATATATATATCATAAACATACATATATATATTATGTATCATATAACATATATATATATATCATATAACATACATATATATATATATATATATATATATATCATATAACAATATATATATATATATAATATATTTATATATATATATATTATATATATATATATATCATATAACACATATATATATATATATATATAAAAATACATATATATATATATATATATATATATATATCATATAACATATAAATATATATCATATAATTGCGCCAACGTGAATTACGATACAATGCAGGGAGACGCGGAAGGTAATCGTTTAGTTAATTTTCTCGAGGATAGTTTCTTATTCAAAAGGTTGGGAACCTACGAGGTTGGACAGTATTTTAGATTTAGTAATAACTACGGATGATAGGCTAATTACTGATCTTCAAGTAATAGAACCGTTGAGCAATAGCGATCACAATATGGTAGAGTTTGTCCTCTCAGTAAGTCACTCGAAGCCAACTATCTCGACTAAAATTCCTAACTTCCAGCACGCAGACTTTAGTAAATTTCGAAATAAATTTTCACACGTCAATTGGGAAAACGTAATGGGGAACTCCAACGCAAAACTAATGTGGGAATCGTTCGTAACGGTATTTAGGACTATAAATGAGGAATGTGTACCGTACAAAATTAAGCGTGCGAAAGTAAACAACAAGCCCTTGTGGTTTACTTGTAGAGTAGGAGACATTATAAAGAGTAGAGATAGGGCTTATAGGCTATATAAGTGCGATAAAGATAATCTGTTGTTACGAAACAACTACATATCTCTAAGGCGTGAAGCTAAAAGTGTAATAAAAAAGTCAAAACGCGAATTTGAAATCTCCATAGCTCACGGTAAAGAAAACCCCAAGCCGCGATTCTTTCAATACGTCAATAATAGAAATCCAGTAAAAAGTGTCTTAGGTCCATTAAAAAATGTAAATGGAGATCGTCTCTGAAAACAAGGAAATGGCTACCTTGCTAAACGAATTTTTTACGTCAGTTTTTACTATAGAAGATGTAACGAATATCCCTACGGTCATAGACATAATACCTTTTGATAATGGTAATATTTTGGATAATATTGTCGTTAGTGAAGGGGAAGTAATGCGCTATATTGATAAAATGAAAACGCGTAAATCACCGGGTCCGGATTCCATATATCCCATACAACTAAAAGATTAAAAGATAGCATTGTTGTGCCGCTAACAAAGATTATTAATGCGTCTATTTCTGAGGGGTGCGTACCAGATAATTTCAAGTTAGCAAACGTAACACCTATCTTTAAGAAAGGCGATAAAGGTGCGGCGGGAAATTATAGGCCAATCAGTTTAACGTCTGTTGTAGGTAAGCTTTTGGAATCAATAATTAGGGATCGTATAGTCGAACACTTAGAATACCATAAACTTGTTAGAAATACGCAGCACGGATTTAGGCGAAACAAATCTTGCTTAACTAATCTTTTAGAATTTTTCCAAAGCGTGGTTGACGTTACGATAGACATCGGGCGGTTGATGTAGTGTATTTAGATTTTCAAAAAGCGTTTGACACCGTGCCGCACAAAAGACTCATTGAAAAACTAAGGCTCATGGAATCAGGGGTGTAGTAATAAATTGGCTAGAACAGTGGTTGCGAGGCAGGAAACAGAGGGTGGTCGTTGATGGAGCGGAGTCGTGCTGGGCTAATGTAGCGAGTGGCGTTCCTCAGGGTTCTGTATTGAGCCCCTTGCTTTTTCTTATATATATTAACGATTTAGATGTCGGCCTAGTCAGTACAGTTTCAAAGTTTGCGGATGACACGAAGCTGGGTGGTAGGGCGATTAATGACGAAGATAGAGGTAAAATTCAGGAAGATCTGAATAAAATCGTTGATTGGTCAGTCACATGGCAAATGAGATTTAACGTTGATAAGTGCAAAATTTTGCATATAGGTTCGCGTAACGGTAAATTTGCGTATAGTATGTCAGGAAAGATTTAACAAACGTAGAGCAGGAAAAAGATTTAGGAGTTATAGTCACTGGTGATTTAAAAGTAGCGAAACAAAGTACAGCAGCGGTCAATAAGGCGAACAAAGTGTTATGTTTTATAGCTCGAAATTTTGAGTACAAATCGCGCGATATTATAGTTCCACTTTATAAATCATTAGTTAGACCCCATTTGGAGTACGCGGTACAATTTTGGAATCCGTATATGCGCAAAGATATAGACAAAATCGAAAGAGTTCAAAGACGAGCAACTAAGATGATTCCGTCGCTTAGGTCAAAGTCGTACGAGGATAGGCTTAAGGAGTTAAAATTGACAACACTCGAGACCAGGAGGTTAAGGGGTGATCTAATCCAGGTTTTCAAATTATGAATGGGTTCGATAACGTAGATAGAGATAGCTTTTTCGAATATCTCAATATAATAGGACTAGAAATAACGGGTGTAAGTTGACAAGTAGAAGGTTCGAGACAGCAGTTGCGAAAAACCTTTTTACGCATAGAATAGTAAATAGCTGGAATAGTTTGCCGTAGAAGTAATTAGTAGCACGTCTATAAACATGTTTAAAAATCGATTAGACGCATATGTTGATAGAAAGGGTATAGTTTTAAGGTAGTAAAATTAAGGCTTTCTGGGGATAGATCCCACAGCTCAACACAAGTGTTGTGGGATATAGGGAGGCAGCGTCTTGGGTTAGGGGATACTCTCTGTCCTTACACACCCCATTTAAAGAGATTCCTCTGCCGAGCGGTGCCCCCCATAGTACTGTGAGGTATTGAAAAACTCATGATCTTCACTTGCCCACAAACACCTTTAAATGGGAGACCCAAAATGGGTGCACACACATTTCTACATTACTGTACAGTCTTTACAGCCACACCTACTCTTTTTCTCGTAAGTGTATATATTGTAATGTATATGATTGTAAATTTTGACTTGGTCCGCTATCGATGTGGACCGTGACTTCATGGATGCCGTAATGAAATTGACTGGATTCTTTGGATCCGATATATTTGCATGTCCTTTATAAATAGATATAGAGTGTAACATATTTGTGGATAGTAGTCTATTATGACTTATCCTCTGGATCAGAGATTCTATCTTAGTTTTAAATCGATAATTAATGTTTTAAATTGATAATTATTTAGTTTCGTAAAAATTGGTCGTTGCCAATTTACCGGCAGTTTTTACATAAATTTCTTATGTTCTTGTGGTTCGGAACCCACGTAAAATTGTAGGTCCCCTCCGCCACCACGGAGGACATACACAATACACGAACACAGTTAGGTGGACCAGCCATGAGTGGATCCTAGGGTCTTTGTTGGTCTGAAACATTATATATATATATCATATAAACATATATATATATATATCATATAACATGCATATATATATATATCATATAAATGCATATATATATATATATATATCATATAACATACATATATATATATAATATATATATAACATACATATATATATTATATATATCATATAACATACATATATATATATATATATATCATATAACATACATATATATATATATATATATATCATATAACATACATAATATATATATCATTAACATACATATATATATATATATATATATCATATAACATATATATATATATATATCATATAACATATATATATATATATATATAATATATATATCTATAATATATTATATTATATATATATATATATATAACATACATATATATATATATCATATAACATATATTACAGTATATGTATATATCATATAACATATATATACAGTATATGTATATATCATATAACATACATATATATAAGCACACCGGACAAAAATAGTCACCCCTCTCAGAATGTACCTAATAACGTGTGACGGCGCCTCTGGCCTTGATAACCGCAAGAATCCGGCGAGTTTAGTATGCGGAGGTACGCCTGCTGGTTCAAATTCATCGTCACTGGAACGAGAGGGCCCATTTCGTGGTACGAAAAACATCCCCAGAACATCACGGAACCACCTCCAGCCTGAACAACACCTCGACGCATTCAGGATTAAGGCTTCATTGGACCTGCGATGTACTCGTCGCCTCCCATCATTGGAGAACAAACAAAAACGGGACTCATCGGACCAAATTACACGTTTCCAATCTGCCGCAGTCCAGTTTTTTGTGCCTCTGAGCCCATTATAACGTGCCAATTTGTGACTTGCTGTTAACAGCGGCCTCTTCCGTGGTACCCTGCTCCAGATGTCCATCGCATGCAGTTCTCGTCGCAATGTCCGTTCGGAAATTGGTCGCTGGAGAACCTCATTTGTTTCTTGGAGTAATTGTTCTCTGGTTTGAAACGATTTGCAGTAACTAGACGAGAAACATGGCGGCGTCCCTATTGTCGAGAATTGTTTTCCGGCCACAGTTACGCCGTCGATTTTCAGTTGATTGCGAACTACACCACTCTTTGTAAACTCGCTGGACAGTACGCGTTGACACACCAACAAATTGGGCTACTTCAGACATTTTGTGTCCGTGGGCTCTGCCAAACACGATGGCTCCTTTTTGCCACTGAGTAACGTCTGCCTCACGACCATTTTGCAGACTATATCCAACACACACTTTGTTCTTCACCACCTCATGAAACAGATCTGATCCTGTGTGCTACGTCACCGCTACTTGTCACTTACCAATGCTACATCAGCGCCCTCTCTGTGACCTTGAACTTCCTACTATCGGTGCTATTAGGGGTGACTAATTTTTTTGTCCGGTTGCTTATATCATAACATATATATATATATATCATATAACATACATATATATATATATATATATCATATAACATACAATATATATATATATATCATATACATACATATAATATATCATATAACTACATATATATATATATCATATAACATACATATATATATATATCATATAACATACTATATATATATATCATATAACATACATATATATATATATCATATAACATACATAATATATCATATAACATACATATATAGATAATCATATACAACATATATATATATATCATATAACATACAATTATATATATCATATAACATACATTATATATATATATCATATAACATACATATATATATATCATATAACATACATATATATATATCATATAACATACATATATATATCATATAACATACATATATATACGGGGTGTCAGGAAATGATTGCCCCCCCTGTAGAGCAAAAACTAGAAGAGATAGATAAAAACCGGCGAGACCACTTGAAAGAGCGTTAAAATCTGAATAAAAACCATTATATTCTATTCCTGTGATTTTAATTCTTACCATTTTTTTCCCCACAGAAACCATGGCATCATCTATTTTGAACGATTCAGAGAAAAAGCGAGTCTTGACCGCATTCGAGCTGTCACATTTCGTGAAGCAAAGGAAGCTGGTGCAACTTTCATACTCGACACTGGGTGGCTGAGAGATTAAAAAGATCAGAAGACTTTGTCAAAAGGAATTGGAATAAGAATCCTGAAGATTGTGAAACAGAATTTCGAGGAGGAAGACCGGAGAAATATCTCAAGAATCGGAAGACATTGTGCTTGCTGCATACGGCGCCGAAAGAAGAGCTGCTCTGAGGTAGCGAAAGAGATACTTATCCGTCGTGGTAAGATAGTCAATCGGCAACTTGTGCATCAATTTCGAGTTCGCCAAGGCTTGAGTGCTTGGCATGAATAGCTAAGCCACGGAAAGTGGATCTTAATATTGAAAATCGGCTATGGTTTTGTGATTATCTTGAGGAATGGACGGAAGACGATTTCCTCACTTGTTGTCAGCGATGAATTCTTCGTTTATGTCTCCAGAAAACCAAATTTCAGAATGATCGGTTTGGGCAACAACTCCTGATGAAGTCCAGACGACCAGAAGTATCGAGAAATAGAAAAAATCCAGCATGTGTGGGTGTTTTCATTATGTTCTCTATTCGGAAGCTCATCTGGGTTATCAAACCAAGAGGAACCAGTTGGGATGGGCCTTATTTTCGAAATGTAATTTTAGCCCAACATGTAATTCCGTTTTTGAAAGACCCCGAGTGTGTTTTGGATGTTGAACGGCAACCTTTCTTCACGACAAAGCCCCCTGTATGAAAGCACTTGCGACTCCACAACTGCTTAAGGACAATAACATTGATTTTTTCGGAAATAATGATGGCCTGGCAATTCTCCCGTCTTAATGTCGTGAACATGTCGGATCCATCATGAAGGATCGGGTGGAGTCCTTAATGCTGGAACAACCATTCAGAATCGGTATTCAACAGAAATTATGACTGCAAAGATCAACGAAGTCCTTGAAGAATGAGTCATGATACCGATCTCTTTGAGACACTTCTGGGATCATACCCCCGTCGATTAATGGCCGTCAGAGCTGCAAATGGGGGCAACACCCGATATTAAAACAAGAGTTTTTTATTCAAAATTAAACGCGCTTTGCGTGGTTTTGTCTGTTTTTTTTCTTTCCTTTCAGTTTCTTCTGTACAGGGGGGGGGCAATCATTTCCTGACACCCTTATATATCATATAACATACATATATATATATATCATATAACATACATATATATATATATATATATATATATATCATATAACATATATATATATATATATATCATATAACATACATATGTATATCATATAACACATATATATATATCATATAACATACATATGTATATCATATAACACATAATATATATCATATAACACATATATATATATATCATATAACACATATAATATATATATATATCATATAACACATATAATAATATATATCATATAACATACATATATATATATATAACATACATATATATATATATATCATATAACATACATATATATATATATCATATAACATACATATATATATATATCATATAACATACATAGATATATATATATATCATACATATATATATATATATCATATAACATACATATATATATATCATATAACATACATATATATATATATCATATAACATACATATAATATATCAATAACATATATATATATATCATATAACAATATATATATATCATATAACATATATATATATATCATATAACATATATATATATATCATATAACATATATATATATCATATAACATATATATATATCATATAACATATATATATATATCATATAACATATATATATATCATATAACATATATAATATATCATATAACATATATATATATATATATATATATATATATATATATATATATATATCATATAACACACACACACTATATATATATGTTAAATATATATATATATATATATATATATATATATATATCATATAACACGTATATATATATATATATCATATAACACGTATATATATATATATATATATATCATATAACACATATATATATATATAAGCAAACAACCACAGGGAAAAGGAAACACAAAGTCCGAGCGCTTTCGTGATATATTCACATTATCAAGGAGGATTTTAGTGTGATTTAGTGCACATATATATATATATATATATATATATATATATATATTAGGGTGTCCCAATTTTTCTTCTTAACACGACCTGACCACTCGTGTCATGCCCGGATGTGGTTTGGGCTAAAGCATTGGCTGTGTGATTTTCAACTCGATCAGATGATATTTAGAGGTCCCGACGTTTGATGACATGTTTTTGGTTTTCAGAATTGATCATTATGGCGTTGACAAGATCAAACATCAAGTTGTGGCTTCTTGAGAGGTCCGATAGCAGAGCTGGCTAAATCTCGATTACCAAGTAATATGGACGTGTTGCTCCTTTTCTTCTACCATCACCGCGACCAAAAGAAGACAGATTCCAACAGTGTCAAGGCTGTAATATCGGCTGTATTAGAAATCTGGGCTAGAGCCAACTCGAATCTGGCAACAACCTCCGTTCATGCCTCGACTAAACTGGAAGCTTTGGTTCAGAGGTATCGAAATTTGCATAAAAACAAGAACAAGACTGGAATGACTTACAATATGCAGCGGGATGTATTCTTGGCTGATATGGAGGATATTTTTGATGTCGCCCGCTCAGACGTTCTGGATCGTGGAGATATCCCTCTTGAAGACAAGGAATTCCTCATTTCCCAAAAGGCAGATCGACATACGAGTTACATGGGAGGTGAAGATAGAAAATATAATGCAGCCACAATGAAAAGACAGGAAAGGGAAAGAGCTCTTGAGCAGGCACACCGGCGTCAAACGGAGGAGGCTCTAGCTGTAGGAGTCACAGAAGAGGCTACCGACAGCAGTTCTAGCACATCGTCAGCTGACAGTGGAAACGAAGCCGTCACTTGTGGACTTAAACCTTCGAAAGCTCCCAAACATGACAGACTAAAAGAAAGTCTGAGTGATCTTGACCTGGCAGCAACTTGGGATCGCGAGGGCCTTTCTGTTCGACAGGCAACATCAGCGTTTGCTGCGACTGCAAAATCCCTAGCTCTCGGTCCTGACAGTGTTCCATCAAAGAGCACGGTTCACCGCTTCCGACAAAAGGCCCGTACAATGATAGGGACCAATGTTATTGGCCACCTCGAGCAGCTTCCACCTCGACTGCAGATCCACTGGGACACAAAGATACTCACTGACATCGAACAGGAGGGTAAGTCAGTCGATCGGATTGCTGTTGTGGTGATTGGGGATGGTGTGGAAGAGCTATTAGGAGCACGGGAAATAATAGACGGCACAGGACAGCAAATGGCAAGCGCAGTCCATCAAGCGCTCACCCTAGTCGGAATTGAGGACAAGATCATAGGCATGGTGTTTGACACGACGGCATCAAACACAGGGATAGTGCACGGTGCGTGCGCGCGTTTGGAAGCGGCATTGGGAAGATCTCTTTTATGGTTTGCTTGCCGTCATCACGTTCACGAAGTGATTCTCAAGGATGTCTTCGTGTGGCCTAGGAACACCACCAAGTCCTCAAATCCCATTTTCAGGAGATTCAAGGAGGCCTGGCCATCAATGAACCACTGTCAGTTGGATGCATTTGACAAGGACGAGGTGCCTAAGCCTTCATAAATGACAATGCTTGCCTTTCACAAATGCGACTTGAGGTAATAGACTATCTCCGCGATGCCCTAAGAAGTGGTAATCATCCTCGAGAGGATTATGAAGAACTTCTTCGACCGAGCCTCTTGTACCTCGGAGACGACGTAGGACGTTACAAGCTTCGGCCTCCAGGGGCTTACCATCAGGCCAGATGGATGGCCAAAGCTATTTACTGCCTGAAAATAGCATTACTGCAGTCCCAGTTCTCCGAACTTCGTCTCCAAGAACTGCAAGGGGTTCGCCGTATGGCTCTCTTCGTGAGCCTTGTATACGTGCGTCACTGGCACGAGGCTCCCATCGCCATCAAATCCCAAAAATGACGTTAGGCTGTGCAATCTTCTTGTAGGTTACCCTGACAAGGACGTTGGAAACACAGCTTACCGGGCTGTGCTCCGTCATCTGTGGTATATCTCGGAGGACTTAATCTGTCTTGCACTGTTTGATGACAGAGTTGACGACAATGAAAAGCGTAACATGACGGCTAACCTGAAAAAGCGCCTGGGAAAGGACTCAAACTGGTCCAAGGCAAGGGACTGCAAGTGGATGTCCGTTTAAGTCCGTGGGTGACGAGTCGATCCACCACACTCTTCCAGTTTCTCCAAGTTGAGCCCACGTTCCTCACCAAAGACCCTGAAACATGGCCTACTGACGAAAACTACCGTCTGGCAAAGAGCCGAGCTGCAGAACTGATGGTGGTCAATGATGCAGCAGAGCGAGGCATCGCCCTCATTGAGAAACACACAAGCAAACCTCTGTGCCGTGATGAAGAAGACCTCCAGTTCCTCCTTCGAACTGTCCACTCACACCGACGGAATGTGAGCCGGAAGGGAACAAAAACGGATCTCATGAAACACGTGTTTAGTCAAAATGCATAAATGTGATGCTTTGAAATTGTTGTTTGTGTGTTAAGATTAAAATACATGTTTATTTTGTATAATCATCTTTGTGATGGAACTTTTGAGAGAAATATTTCAATTAATTTGCCTTTCAGTTAAGAGGAGAAATAAAGTGTTCAAAGTTCGGGACCTTTAAATTTCCTTCGATCTCTCTGAAATTTTACAAGAAGACTTCTAATGGGAAACATCAAAAGAGCGCAACACGAGCGGATTTGTATCCCGAAAAAACATTTGCCCCCTATCAGTTTGGGACACCCTAATATATATATATCATATAAACACACACATATATATATATATATATATATCATATAACACACATATATATATATAACATTTTATATATAACTGAAAGAAATGAATATTCATTTTTACTCCTTGGGCAGACTGACTGTCCGACTCGTAGTCATGAAATTGAAGACAAATGCGGCTTATCAGCAGTGTTGCCAACTACATATAATAAAAATACGTTAACGGTTATTATGGCCTTCAGTACCCGCTATTTTAAGTGTACCTGAGGACAAATTAACTTCCGGCTCAAGGTGGCTCCGGATGGAGGACAGAGTGCTCAAAAGGCGGACTGTCCGGCCTAAAGCCGGACGTCTGGGCACCCTATGTGTGTCTCATATTTACAGGTACAGTATAGCGTTCTAGATATCTGCCTCTTTGTAGGAGAGAGCATTTCCTGCAATTTGCATTGAATAATTTGGTTTATGTATGAAATCACTGGGAAGCTTTCTATTATGAGTATGGTTGGTCTGATGGGGGATAATCGCCCTGTGGATGGGCAAAGTATAGTTTCTATTATTTGTAACTTTGTACATACTGATACTGACAGTAAGTTTGTAAAAGTTATTTAGTTTTAGAATATTTAAATTTCTGAACATTGGAGAGGTATGAGATTGCCTGTTATCATTATTTGAGAGAGTTCTAAGCACTTTTCATGGATTACTTCTAGCGGGTATCGCATATAATTCTTCGTACTACCCAGGGTCAGGGCTACGGTTTGAAGGGCCTGGGGCAAAATACCATGCGGGGTTGGCGATTAATATTTGGCAGGTCTTTTAATTCAGCGCACTGCATTTGTGAACAAATTTTTCGATGTTTTGAAGGTAATAGCTGTTTCTGAATCATTTTTTGACGCTGATTTTGAAAATAACCTCGGTTTTGCTTTATCACGTTAGAAATTTTAACAAATTGAAAAAATAAAAACCATTTTCTCTGATTCTAATATAGCGCTTTAACTTACATTTTAGGATGAATGTATACATAAATATATGTAAACAGTCATTTTACTTACCAAATTGTGCTGAAGTAGAACAAGGAGGTAGTGAATAGTACAATTCATCACATTCACGTGAATTTTTAGGTGTACACAGAATTAAATTTGCGTTTTATTGACTTTCTTTTGCAACTCGCTTCGCCGGAACTATCTCTTTTCAGCATCCAACAATAGTCCGCCATCATATTTACATTCCACCTTCCTTGGTACCTCTTCTCCATTTCTTTGATATCCTCGTGAAATCTTTCTCCCTGTTCTTCGCTTAAGTTTCCTAGATTTTCGGGAAGAAAGTCTAAATGAGTGTAAAAAGTGAAACTTCACGCTCATATTGCAGCCCAGATTTCTAAAGTTCTCCAGCATATCTTCCATAATCATCTTGTAATTTGGATCCTTGTTGTTTCCCATGAAGTTCTCGACAACATTTCTGAAGCCAACCCATGCTTGTTTTTCACTTTGGTCCATGGTTTCTTCGAATTCCTTGTCCAACATTAACTTTCGGATTTGAGGGGCTACAAAAATTCCTTCTTTGATTTTGTCGTGTGTGAGTGACGGAAACTTGCCGCAAATGTATTTGAAACAATCACTTTCCTTGTTCATGGATTTTACAAACGTTCATTAAACCCTGTTTAATATGCAAGGGGGTAACAGTACCTTATTGTAATCAATCAATGGCTCGTGTATTATATTTTTTGAACCAGGTGTCAGAGTATTTCTAGGCGGCCACAGTCTCTCTTCCCAGTGTTGACTTCTTGCTCGAGTGTCCCACTCACATAAAAAACATTGCATTTTTGTGTAGCCAGACTGTTGACCAAGCAATAAACCAAGAACTTCTAAATTTACACACAAAACCCAACTATGATCTTTGTACCGAACTTTCTCCAAGAGAAGTTGAAAGTTTTCAAACGTTTCTTTCAAGTACAATGAATGGGCCACAGGAATCGATGCATACACGTTTCCATTATGAAGCAGAACTCCTTCGAAGCTTCTTTTTGAAGAGTCGATCAACAACCTCCATTCGTTTGCTCGGTGGAAAATTCCAAAGTGGTTCATTAATGCACAAATGTTATTGCAATATACCACTGAGCCCTCTTCAGAGAAATAGGGGAATGATTCTTGTTCACGATGCCTGTACCATGAAAAAACCTTACTTGTTGAAAGCAGATTCTTGGCTTTTAGTCTAGATTCCAGAAGCTCTGCCGAATTTTTTGGTAGGTTTAAATCCCTCACCAGATCATTAAGTTCACTTTGTGTGAACATTTGTGGTGCACAATCAAGAATTTCCGGTTGATAAATGTCCGTTTCTTCCTCTGTACCAGGTACTTCAGGTTCAGGGTCTGATGGCACGTTCTCTAAAACATCTGGTGGGCAGGGTACCGGCAGTTCGAGTCCATGTGGCACTTGTCTAATTGCAGATGGAATATTAGGATAAACAATACCTCCTTTGTTTTTTGCACTATAACCCTCTACTGTTATCGAGCAAAAATAGCACTCATCCCCGTGATTTCTAGGTTCCCTCCATACCATAGGGATTCCAAACGGCATGGCTTTTTTCTTACCATTCTTCCACAATCTCAAACCTTCAACACACGTACAACATATTTCGTGACCCGACAATTCAGCGCAGGACAATTCAGCGCAGGACAATTCAGCGCAAGACAATTCAGCGCAAGACAATTCAGCGCGAAAATACCAACAAAGAAGAAGAAAGAACAAATCCAGAGGGAAGAGAGGCTTGCAACTGTTAGGTTAGGTTAGGTTAGGTTTCTAGTTTTTGAAATAAAATCTTAATTTTAACAATTCTAACAAATTTTGTTTTTTTAAATAAAATTTTAATAATTATACTCCTTTGAATTTTATCTCCGATTTGTCACTCGTTCGTTATGTCACTCCTTCGTTACGGTATTTATGTCACTCCTTTGTTATGTCACTCCTTTGAAATGTCACTCCTTCGATACAGACCCAATTTAGCATATATATAAATATACAAATTTTTCTCTTTTTTATTTATTGCGATTTATTTTTATTATTTTTAACTAAATTTTTAACTGTACTGACTTGCGCTGAATTGTCGGCGCTGAATTATCCTGCGCTGAATTGTCGGTGCTCCAACATATTTTATGCGGCGCCCATGACTTCTCTTTGATCTAATTTAATTCCGAAATACGCAAAATACGCCTTTACACAAATCGTGTGATGTTCTGTCTTTGCTTTTGTACAACATAGCTACCACAAACGTAAAAAAATATGTCAGGATTATTCACACATCCGCGTGACGTCATGACGTCATGTTTGCAGACGTACAATAAGTATCACATCAACATCAAACAGCGACTTGTTAACACTACTGCACCGACAACGCAACTGAACAGACAAAAATGGCATTGTCGCCAGTGGTGACAGATGGCGACACGTGGTTAGCTCCAAGCAGTATTGCCAACTAGACAGGCCAACCTCTAGCGCAGGGGTTCCCAAATTGGTGTTCCGCGGAACACTTGTATACCGTGAGAAGTGTTCCGCGGAACACAATTTGGGAACCCCTGCTAGCCGTTGGTTAAACATGATCAGATTTGATGAATTACATATGAATACACGTGCGGTGCTATTAGTCCAGGCAATCTAGAGCAAAAATAGCTTCAACCTGGGCAAAATTGCTTCAGAAGCTTTCTAAACTGTTTCCAGCTCAAGAACCATTACAGAATAACATATCCAAAATCCGACAAAATTGGACCCCGGGAATACCCCCAAAAATGAAATTCAAAATGGCGGGCTGGCAGTTTCCTACGAAATACAATAAATTTTAATTTCGCTCTGTAGAGAGAGTTATGACGTTTTTCTTGATCAGTAAAATGTTTTAAAACACATTTTCGTTTCTAAATTAACCTATATGACACTAAAAATTGTATTAGGCGGCTAGTATTAAACTATGACGTCACGATGTAATAAAAATATACTGTATGGAGTGTATGTGAGAATGGACATTGCTACATCTTTATAAACTTATATTATATACAACTCTTTAATTCCTACTACCCACTATCAAATCTGCGTATTTGTGCTTGTCATTTTCTTTAAAACTGTTATTATGTACTCCTTTTAAATACTGCAACACAGTTTATTAATTTGTGTTTTCTGTTTCAGACTGACTCGGTGTACGGCTGACTCGGTGTGCGTCCGCCTTCAAGAATGCAGACCCCTAGAGAATTGTGCGTGATTTGTAAGGAGAAATTGGACAGCGGACAGGAAGTGGTTCACATCTCGCAGAAAGGAGCAGATGGTATAAATGCATCCAGCCGCAGCCGTGGAAGCGATGTTGTTGCAACAGCTGGAATAAGTGTTCACGTTGTATGTAGGAAAAGGTTTACGGATAAAAAGACCATTGAAATAAAGAAGCGACAGACCGCAGCCGAGGCAATACCAAGGAAAAGTGCTCGTTTTCATGAATACGCATTTTCCAGTGCTACTCACTGTTTGTTTTGTGATACCTTTGTGGACTTTTTTTCCAAACACAAACCAAAATCAGAGCATGTCAAAATAAGAACTACAGAGTTCTCCGAAACCATAAAAAGATGCTGTGAAAGCCGCTGCGATGAATGGTCGTTTAATGTAAAAGGCCGTCTGGAGTATTATCTTCGTGATCTTCCTGCTGCACATTGTGTCTACCATCACACCTGCAGCGTAAATTTTCGAAGTGGAAAAACATTCCTCGCGCATACTCCTCCGACGATCATGATTCGAAGAAAGGGAGACCAACTAATGAAGAGCAACACCAAGCATTCCTTCAGACCTGTGCTTACCTGGAAGAGAATGATGATGAACAACTGTTGATTGGAGACCTAATTTCCAAAATGGAGGAATATCTTCAAGGAAGTCAGAGCTCTGTCTACGAACGCAGGCACATGAAGAGAAAGCTTTTAGAACGTTACGGAGACAAGATCATAATATCAGATGAAAGTGGGAAGGCAGATTTAGTAACACTACGATAGACAGCTAATGAAATTCTTATAGATTATCACAAAAAGTCGAAAGAATGTGATATAGATATAGAGCTACAGAAGATTTACCTAGTAGAAGCTGCTGCAAAAATAATCAGAAGTGATATCAAGTCTGTCGACTCGCCTAGAAAAGATGTGTATCCACCTCCAAATGACATCACTGCAGAAAGTGCTCTTGATTACATTCCCAACAGTCTGAAAGTGCTATTATCAAAAGCATTTGCGGGACAGGATGCTTCAAGAAAAATAGGTGCAATTGGGCAGAGCATTATGCAAGCAACCCGTCCTAGAGGATTACTATGTCCACTACAGATCGGTTTGTCGGTTCAGCTACACCACAACTTTAGGTCAAGGTACCTTATTGACGTTCTCCATCAGCTGGGTTACTGTTCGTCGTATGCAGAAGTAACAAGATTCGAAAGAAACGCGGCGCTGGCAAGTGGGTCTGGCTCTTTTACTGTTGATGAAAACACTGCAGTCCTTCTAGCAGCAGATAACGTCGATCATGATGTCTGCACTTTGGATGGGAAGAATACCTTTCATGGAATGAGTATGATTGCCGCAATAACTCCGAAGATCAAGATCCACCCTTCTATTCACAGGCGTAATGCTGGTGACAATGACATTAAGAAGATTACAACCGTTGACATTAGGGAATATAGACACGCGAGAAGCATGTTGAGGGACATCTCATTCCGCGAACTTCCAGTACCCACTGCCACCATAAGTCGACTTAGTCTTCTCTGGCAGATATCTTCAGCAGAAAGATCAGGTCCAAGTTGGTCCGGAACAATGCAGGCAATTCACGGTGGATCAAGTGTCTCACATCCAGGTGTGGCGTCGATCACGTTCCTTCCCATCATAGATATGTCGCCAACTGACATGACCTGCATATTTTCGACATTACTATATTTGAGCAAGATAGCACGCGATCAAAAAGTCCCATGCATTATTACCTTTGATCAGCCTTTGTTCTGGAAAGCTTCCCAAATCATCAATGAAGAGAGAGACCTGCAGGACATTGTTTTAATGCTGGGATCATTTCACACTCTGATGAATCTTTTGGGAGCAGTCGGTACTCTTATGAATGGTTCAGGATTGTCTGAAGTACTTCAAGAAATATACGGACCAAATGCCGTGCAACACATGATGTCTGGAAAAGCTGTTTCAAGAGCGATACGTGGTCATATGATAGTAGATGCAGCTCTTAGTACCTTACTAGTCGCAGACGTTTTCCCTCGTAATGAAGATGGAACTCCTCATGACCTCCATAAGGAAGCTTGTGACCTGCTCGACGATGTTATGACCGCCAAACAATCAGTTGAGGATGTGGAATCTTCGAATGCATTGTCTCAGATTGCTACCACTTTGGATGCGAAGAAAACTGACCTACAATCTACTTCGCAAACAAGTCAACTCTGGTTGGAATATCAGCGAATGATCAACATGCACGTTCCTTGATAACAGCAGACAGAACCGGCTCGTTGGGATTTGCACTTGCAAGCTGTGCTGGAGACCATCCCCATAATTGCAGCAGCCGGACATCACAATTACCTGAAATCGATATACCTGTACCTGCAGAAAATGTTAAGTTTGCCTTCTGAAAATCCAGCCGTTAACAAATGTTCAGGAAGGTAAGTTTGTGGTAAGAAGAAGCGACAGATTATGCGCCGGACTCGGCACAGACCTGTGATAGAACAAGTACTAATGCGTTCCCTGAAAAGCAGAGGCGGACTGACACGCGGAAGTGGATTTACAGACATCCAAAGGACAACGTGGCTCTTTCTATGCCTCTGTGTTCCACTTATAACTTAGCAATGCAGGAATACACCAGAGTTTTGTGGAAAGTAGTGAACAGCACAAGGAATGAGGGGAAGTAGACAAATCAGGGACAGTAATGACATGAAGAAAGTACTTGAACGTCTGGAATCCTTATCCCCATTCCATTCTACATCGGGTCTCTGCAACATTGTAACAGGGCTAACTGCTGATCCTGGAGTTAACGTTCATCAATTGCATTCAATCGGTACGAACATTTTCGTAAAAATGATTGGGAAACAAGCCTTTACATATTCTGCCAAAAGATCTGACAAAGTGAAAACACTAGGATCTGCTTCTGCCGTTGTGATCACTGATGCTTCAGATATAGAAGTAGATCCTGCACTACTGTTTCAGAGAATGATGACTGTTGCCACTGGCGGAGACATGAATCTTGAAGATGTCATGTGTTACGAACTGTGTGCATATCCTCCTGCATTGTTCGAATCACGAAGTATCTTGAGGAACCCGATAAGTCTCAGCTAGCTCATGCAATAATCAAATACACTGACACTTTACGCATGGAAGAAGTTCAAGAAATTCAGTGCACAGACCAGTACGTATTGGATGGTGGATCTCTACTACATCGTGTTTCCTGGCGTCAAGATGAAACATATGACAGCATCGCCAACTCATATGCCGATTTCACTCTGAAAACATATGGAAAAGCAATCATTGTTTTTGATGGCTACAGCAGCTCTCCTACGATCAAGGACATGACCCACAGAAGACGCAGCACCAAGACAAGCAGAAATGTGAATCTCAGTCCAAGCATGAAGTTTGTTGCCAGAAGGAACACTTCTTGGCTAATGAAAACAACAAGCAAGCATTTATTTCCCTCGTAGGTGAGATGTTGAAGAAGCACGGGTGTACTGTTCACAACGCAGATGGGGATGCTGATGTGGACATCGTTCGTGCAGCAGTTCCTCATCAGAAAATGCAACTACAACAGTAATAGGGGAAGACACCGACTTGCTGATTCTCCTTCTGTACCATGCCAAGGACAGTGGTTTCAAGTTGTACTATCGCAGCGATATAAGACGGGGACCATCTCCTAATCCTGTGTATGATATTCTCAGCATTCAATCATTGTTAGGCAATGACATCTGCAAGTATCTCCTTGTGCATGCTTTCACGGGCTGTGATAGCACATCCAGAATTTTTTCGATCGGTAAAGCCAAAGCATTCGACACACTGATGAAGGTGGCTGAACTCCGTCAGTTGCAAATACATTCTGTTCTGATTGTTGCCAACACTCTGACATTGAAGCCGCTGGCAGAAAGGCAATGCTTCTGTTGTATGGCTGCAAAACACTTTAATCCACTAACGCACTACGTCATCGAATGTTAGTTGAAAAGGTAGCTACAGCTAAATCTTTTGTACACCCGAACGTTTGCCACCTACCGATGCGTCCACAAAGTACCACAGCTTTCGCACATACTTTCAAATACTAATCTGGAAGTCTACAGAAGAGAAGATCGATGCAGAACAGTGGGGTTGGTATGTAAAGAATAATTCCTACTACCCTACAGCCTGCGACAAGCCACCAGCTCCAAATTATCTATCAACATGATCCGCTGCTCCTGCAAGACGAAATGTGCTACTTCAAGATGTGGATGCAAGCGTAATGGAATGCCTGTTCAGCCGCTTGTGGCGAGTGCCAAATCAGTGGTTGCGATAACAACCCAAGTACGGTAATCATCCGATGATAGTGATGAAGAGGATTAATTTCTGTATGTTTGTGACCAGGTATCACTTCTTCTGTAATGAACATAACTTGAAACTGGGAAAAAACTAATGTTGTATATGATTATAAAAATCTGTAAAAAGCTATATAACATTATATTTGCGTAATAACTGGTTGTGTTGTATATTGTTGAATTATTTAAAACATTACAACTGAAAGAAAAAGCATCAAATGTATCTCTATAAATAAAAGCGTAAAATATATTTTTTTTTTCGTAGGAAACATCCAGTCCGCCATTTTGAATTTCATTTTGGGGGTGTTCCCTTGGTCCAATTTTGTCGGATTTTGGATATGTTATTCGGCAATGGTTCCTGAGCTGGAAACAGTTTAGAAAGCTTCTGAAGCAATTTTTCCTAGGTCTAACTACAAATTGCCTGGACTATATACTTATATTCCTACATATTTCTTACGTAAAATTTAAAAAACGGACATTGGCTGTCTGCAACAAAACCATACGTCATAGCCAAAAACGGTTTTCATTTTCGAAATCAGCGTCAAAAATAGGTTAAAAAACGTCAACACATTTGGAAACATCAAAACCCATGCAGAGCGGTGAATTACTAATAAAGGGTATTTATTTCCGTTCAGGTTCAGTAAAAAAAATAAGGAGCACGTGTAGTTTACGTCCCCTTGAAGCAAAAGGGGACACAAACTACACTAGGTCAAAGTTGGGGAACTTAAACTACACTAGAATCTTTATGATACATTTTTTAAATGAATCCATCAAATAAAACTTTAAAACTAATGAGAATATTACGACTTAACCTAACCAATCGTCAATTTATATATATATACTGTATATATAAATTGAGGATTGGTTAGGTTAAGTTGTAATATTTTCGTTAGTTTTAACGTTTCATTTGATTAGGTATACGCGGACAAAGTTGGGGAACGCAAACTACACCTGGATAATGTAGGGGAACGTAAACTACACTAGGCACCACAGGGAGACGTAAACTACACTTGCTCCAAAAATATTATTAAAAATAGAATATTCATGTCTATTTTAGTATTTATTTTATCAATCAATAATGAATGCACAAAAATAACTAATCATAAAATAACCATAAAATTCTCATAATATAAAATAAAATGTAATTTTTTCGTCATTATATACAGAAATTTTTTTGTATTATTATAGAATATTATGTCCACGTTACACGATACAATCACAAAAACTTAAACACAACAATCTCAAAACATAACAAAATACAATTATTTTTTTAGTGATTTAAAGGAAGAAGAATATGAGGTACGTACAATAGTGTTACAAAAACTGTTAGAACTTAACTTTTCTTGCTTTCAATGCAGAAAAGTCGGAAACAACGTCAAAGTAAAGTAGGATAAGCCTAGTCTAGTAGGGTCAGCCTAGAAATTCCAGAAATGGTCCAGAGCTGCTAGATTAAATTGAGGTCCACAGTAGGATTCCTTACAAGATTAGGTTAGGGCGATTTACCGTTGCCTTTGTTAAAGCATAAATTGTCTTAGAACACGATGTTGGTCTAATCCAACTTGACCTAGTTTAAACTGCTATCACTAATCTGGGGCTTGGAATTACAACGGTTAACTTACCAAGTCAGTTGTTCTTAAATAAGTCTTGTTTTATTCAATTAGGTTTAGTTCTGTTTCGGAATTCTCCTTCCATTTGTTGAATTTAGTTGAGCACACTATTAAAGCTGATTTGTATTAGTTGTAGAATCAATAGTTGTTTTTCCCGTCAGCGTTTCAGGCCCTCAGCATCTTGCGGCCTTTTTCTTTGTTTCTCAATTATTTTGTTGGTTGGTTAGTTGATCGGTAGTGTCATTGTATCAATACTACCAAGTACGCTTTACCACACAGTATACTGTATAAATACAAGTGTGGAAATTAACTCTGGTCCGTAACCGATTGGTTTCATCCTCAGTCATTGTTATAAAAGGAGTTTAATAATTGTTAGATTAACTACCTACCTACTCAGTGGACCATTCTCATTGAAAATAATAATATATTAATAATAACAATAATAATAATAATAATAATAATAATAACATTAATATATTAAAAAAATAATAATAGTAATAATACAGTGCGTTCGAAAAGTCTCTCCGCAGTGCTATGTTAAACGCATAGGAAATTGAAAAACTACAATGTTTTCATTCAACCATGATTTAGTGATTTTATTACATAACCTTTTGATTTTACAGCATGTGTTGAAAGTGTTTTCCACCATTTTGCAGGCACAGAGCAACTCGTCTATACTTGTTGTCAAACACTTTTTTTGAAGTGTTGGTTGACATTGAAGCAATGTAAGTGGATATTGCGGTTTTTAAGTTCTGAATTGTTTTCGGGCGGTCTTTATAAACAACACCTTTTGATGCTCCCCACAAGAAATAGTCGGGCGGCGTAACGTTGGGGATCGTGGAGGCCAAAGCCCCTTGAATTAGCGACCCCAAAACCTCATGCAGTAGCTCCATCGAAAGGTGAGCAGTGTGTGCCTTGGCACCATCTTGCTGGAAGTATGATTCACTGATTCAGTATTTCCATTTCGTTTGGCTGTCCAATAAATGGATACAGAATTTCTGAACAGTATCGTTCAGCATTTATCGTGTTCTCAAAGAAAATGGGACCGACAATTCGCTTTCTTGATATTGCAACCCAAACGCCGATTTTCTGGTCGTGCAATGGTGTTTCATGAATAGTGTTTCATGAATTTTTACCAAGCTATCGACACACACTATTGCCACGATCCCAACTCTGTCACAGTACTGACACGATCGAGTTTAAACCGGCTGAAACCGGCTTAGCGCGCATATACACTGGCTATAGCACATTGACTGCGGAGAGACTTTTCGAACGCACTGTATAATAATATATTAATATGTTAAAATAATAATAAAAAAAGCGCATTGTATTGGGTCTGAATGCAGCTTTGACAAGTAATTGTGATTATCGATAGTTACTAAAACATCAGTCTTGATAGTTTGGTATCACTCCCCCGCTGCCGCCAAAGCGCGGGGCCAGTCCAAGCACGAGGCCAGTCCAAGCGCGGGGCCGAGTGCGGTGCACCCCTCGCACCAGCCTAAAACCGGCCCTGGTACTACTGTGATTCTATATTCGAAGCGTGGATGACTAAATGAGTAATAGTGTGGGGAGGGCATTTTGGGGGAATTGTTTTTTGAGCTTGAATAATGTGCAGAGAAAACTAGATATTTTCGATTTGATATGTTGTGTATGGCTTTTGAAATTTAATTTTTCGTCTAGCTTGATGCCAAAAACTTTAACTTCATTTAATTTTGCAAGAGGAGTGTTTCCCATTAATAATGTAGTGTGCGCGATTACAGATTTTTTTTAGTTACAATTATATATGATAAGTGTGTCAAGTTTAGTAAAAGTTTATTTGCACACATCCATTTATGGACATGATCTAATTGCCTGTTCATTTCGTTCATTAGAAAGTTGATATCGTGGTGTGTAGAAGTGAGTGTCGTGTCGTCTGCATACTGAATGCAGTTTAATGTTGTTGTTTGATAAAAATCATTTACATACATTAAGAAAATTAAAGGTCCAAGGATAGATCCTCTTGGAACCCCACTTTCCAATACAGCATATGCTCACTGGCTCAGGAAATGTCATTTACTTTTTAACATGCTGGTGACGATTAGAGAGATATGACTTAAATCAATTTAGCATATTTCCCCTTATGCCATATGAGTTTAATTTATCTTGTAAGATATCATGTGAGAGCGTATCAAAGGCTTTCGACAAGTCAAGGAAAACTAAGACTGTGTTTTTCATAGTTTAGGTTTTTATAGATATTTTCTAATAGTATGTTGAGAGCGTCTTCTGTTGTGTGACCTCTAAACCCAAATTTTGTTTTTGCTAGGATATCGTATTTAGTTAAGAATTTAATTAGTCTATTGTATATGATTCTTTCAAATACTTTAATTAAAGTTGGTAAGATGGAGATTGGCCGGTAATTGGATGGAGAATCAGAGCTGCCTGATTTGAATACTGGACAAATCCTGGCTATCTTCAGGTAATCGGGGAATACACCTTGTACTACTGACTCATTCATAATTCTTGTGAGTGGGATTGCTATATCTTCTGATAATAGTTTACATATTTTTACTGGAACTGAACTGATAGCAGCGCTCTATTTTTTAAGTTTTTCAATGTAGCTGTGGTTTCGTTTGGTAGAATTGGTTCAAAGAAGAATGTATTGCGTGTGGGTTGTGACATACTGTATATTGTTGGTAGTGACTGTTTGATTTTGGAATGGCTGCTGCCGTATTGCTTCCTAGTTTTGAAAAAAAATGTTTAATAAATTTGCCATGTTTTTGGGATTACTG
Organism: Bathynomus jamesi; assembly: GCA_023014485.1. Classification (NCBI taxonomy): domain Eukaryota; kingdom Metazoa; phylum Arthropoda; class Malacostraca; order Isopoda; family Cirolanidae; genus Bathynomus; species Bathynomus jamesi. Next base: position 218,970 of record JAJOZX010001345.1, read on the forward strand.
TAAGAAATTCCATCCTGTGTTAACGAAATTACGGGATTTGTCTTTTCTTTTTTGGCGTTAACTAAAACCTTTAAAGAATCCCACAACCTTTTATGATTAGATTTTTGTTCGGTAATTTTATAACAGTAGTGGTCCGCATTTTGCACTTTTTAATGACTGAATTTAGTCACAATAATTTTTGTATGTTTGTTAATTGATAATACCATTCTTCCATAGTTTGTAGAGAGAATGTTCACGGTTTATGCTTACAATGAGGGCTGGAGTGATTCACTGGTTGTTATAATTATTTTTTGACACGAGTTTCGACTTTATAGGAAAATTAGCGTTAAATATATCCATTAGAGCACTGGTTCCCAACCGGTCGACCATGGCCCACTTGCTTTTCTTTTAGCATCATGTTAATAAAAGTTAATAACAAAAATTTGCTTATTAAACCCCATATAAACATGATACCAGCTCAGCAACATGGGAGGTGGGCTATAAGTTATTCGAATCAGTTCTAGTGGGCCATCGCTTCAAAAAGGTTGGGAACCACTGCATTACAGTGCTTGAGAATGTTTGAAATTTTGTTTCTATTTCATTTACTTTCAATTATTCTCGACCAGTCAAAACTTGATACTTCTCTGATAAATTTCAATTTATTATTATAGTTGTAGTCAATTTGTAGTTGTAGCTTATGTCAGGAACAAGCAGTATTCCAATTTGGGTATGGTCAGGGTTTTCAGTAGAGGAATCATTACATTCCTATCCCTTCGTTTAAAGGTTCTCAATATCTGCCCCGTTATTCTCTTTGTTCTGTTTACTGCTATCTTATTTTGTGTTTCAAAAAACACCCTGTGTATATATATATATAATATATATATATATATATATATAATATATAATATATATATATATATACACACACGGTGTCCCGTAACTCTGGAACCATAGGACAAAATGATAAAAACGGCAATAAAAACGCCGAAGAGACTTTTGGGGACTATTTGTGAAATGAGCGAGGATTGTAGCGGCTGTGTCATCGTCGGATGATGTCCTCGGAGGTCCACTGCGTGGTTTATCTCCTATGGATCCCGTTTCCCTGAACTTTGCTACAAGTTTCCCGACACAGCTGTGTGTTATCGGCGCGCAGTCCGGATGCAATCTGTTAAATTCCTCAGCGACCTCCTTCTGACTCCGATTTCCTAAGAGCAGAATTACCTGGATGCGTTCTTCCTTACTCAAAGACATCATGGGCACTTGCATAAACGGAAAATCATGAATTACTTATTTTACCATATGGTTCCAGACTTATGGGACACCCTGTATATATTATATATATATATATATATATATATGATGTTTGCAGTTAAAATGTGTATATATACAGTATATATCTATATATATATATATATATATATATATACACACATTTTAACTGCAAAAACACACAGTATAATTAATGTAAAGAACGACGCTTGTGTAGAAGAGAGTTCCGCACAAGATGAGGAGGGAGAACGAGCAAATGAAAAATGAGGTACCTCCCAGGAATCGAACCCGGGATCATCCAATTGCCGGTCGGATATGCTAACCACTGCACCAAGGACACCGATTAGTTAGTACTCGTAATTCTCCTACATACAAGCGGAATCAAATGCCCTAAGGTGGCACATATATACATTTTAACTGCAAACAACACACAGTTGCTCGTTCTCCCTCCCCATCTTGTGCGGAACGCTCTTCTACACAGGCGTCGTTCTTTACATTAATTATACCGTGTGTTGTTTGCAGTTAATATGTATATATGTACGGCATGCGAGGGTGCCCCATCAGGGCATTTGATTCCGCTCGTATGTAGGAGAATTACGAGTACTAACTAATCGGGGTCCTTGGTGCAGTGGTTAGTATATCCGACCGGCAATTGGATGATCCCGGGTTCGATTCCTGGGAGGTACCTCATTTTTCATTTGCTCGTTCCCTCCTCATCTTGTGCGGAACTCTTTCTACACAAGCGTCGTTCTTTACATATATATAATATATATATATATATATATATATATATATAATATTTAGGAGAAATCCAATGACAAGGAGAAATGTAAATGCCATGAAAAGTCTTCTTTAATGCGCAACGTTTCGAGGTGTCTCCTTGGGAATTACATTGGCAGCACTGTTCGCTCTCTCAGGGCTAGATTTTATTCGCATATGGGAATAAGTGGCCGAACAGGTAAAATTTTAAAAACTAAAGAAGTTTCTAGTATTCGGAACACAGTATAAAATGTAAAACTGATGTCACTTTAGACAATTTTAAAATTCTTGGTTGTAATACTTGTCCCAACTCACTAAGAATTTAGAATCGCTTTACATTAAAACATTGTCCCCTACTCTAAATGTTGACTCATCAGCCGTCCCTCTAAATTTGTTATAATCCCTCCTCCTTCCCCAATTCCTTATAATCCCCCTTCCCCAATCGCCTCGCCATTTTGTTTTCTCGTCTTGCCTCTGCTTAAATCAGTTAGCCTCGGAAATTGCAGTGTGAAAGCTTAGTTAGTTTCATTATTCCAGTGTACTATTGTTAATTTTTCCAGTGTATAATTTCACATTTACTATATGTATTAAAAATAGCTTCTTAATTTTTATATGTAAATCTGTATAACTTAGAATTTAACCCTCTTTTCTCAGTCTTTTAAAATTTTGCCTTTATGAATAGGTTATAGAAATTTTCTTTGTCTTGTTTTTCATTCAATATTGATTTTAATTTCACATTGTTATTAAACAGCCTGAAGATGAGCGTATTGCTCGAACGTGCGCATTAAAGAAGACTTTTCATGGCATTTACATTTCTCCTTGTCATTGGATTTCTCCTAAATATTAAATTGAAGCTCTGTAGAAGCAACCCGCATGATTATATATATATATATATATATATATACAGCGTGTCCCAAAGAAATGTATACCCACTTTGTTCGATAATACCAGCTATGAGGATAATAAATATATTATTTTTTATACGTTTTTTAATAAAGAATTTTCTCCTGAATCTAAATATGTAATTATTTTTATTAAAAATTGAAGAACAAAAACGTTACAGATGTTTAAATTATAATTATTACTTTCGAAACTTCAAGTGCGATATTTTCTAATATTTTAACCGACTGTTTTGAGATACTTATGTTTAGTGTTGATATTGAAGCATAAATGTTGTAATTATTAGTTAATTCAAAAAATTTACAAATTCCATGGTTAAATGACACTTTATCTAAGATGTTCGACGTCTTCCAGAACGTTGTTTTTGTAAGTTTTGCACAGTGCCGTCGGTTTCAAACTTATCTCGTATGCGTGCAAAAATATTAGAAAATATCGCACATGAAGTCTCGAAAATAATAATTATAATTTAAACATCTCTAACTTTTTTGTTTTTCAATTTTTAATAAAAATAATTACATATTTAGATTCAGGAGAAAATTCGGATCAAATGTAGAATTCGGACCCCAGCCTTCTTTAGTTAGCTTTATAAGGCTAACTAACGAAAATATCACGACCTAACCTAACCAATCGTCAGGTTAACTGTACGCCCTTGACGATTGGTTAGGTTAGGTCATGATATTTTCGTTAGTTAGCCTTATAAAGCTAACTAAGAAGGCTGGGGTCCGAATTCTACATTTGATCCGAAAATGGGTATACATTTCTTTGGGACACGCTGTATATATATATATATATATATATATATATATATATATATATATATATAATATATACACGAGTCAATAATGGAAATATGAGGGCCACTCAATATATTTTGACCGACTTTTTTTTTCTTTCCAAGTTTCCTTTAAGTTCCAGAAATTTTGTACACAAGTAGTTTCATACATTTTTACAAGTTTTTGTTTTTGCACATAGTCTCCATCCTTTTCTACGGCTTTCCTCCACCTCGAAACAAGGGCCTTTATTCCTTGCAGGTAAAAGTCCGATGGGTTCCGCTGGAGCCACCTCTTAACCTCCTCAACAACCTCATCGTCACTCTGAAACTTTCTTCCACGAATAGCATCCTTCATTGGCCCAAACAATGGAAGTCTGACTGTGCAGATCCGGGCTGTATGGAGGGTGGGGTAACACAGTCAAACACATTTTTGTGATGGCCTCTCTTGTTTGCAACTGTTGTGTGGTCTTGCGTTATCGTGCAAAAGAAGGGTCTTCCAGTTTACTCTCCGATCGAACTCGTTATACGTCTCTGGAGTCTCTGTAGAGTATCAATATATGCCTCTGAGTTGATTGTTTGTCCTTTCTTCATAAAGTTCACCACAATCACCCCTTTCATGTCAAAGAAGATGGTGTCCATAACCTTTTTTGCATGGGGAGTCATTTTGAACTTTTTCTTGCGTGGGGAGTATGCGTGATGCCATTCCATGGATTGGCGTTTTGTTTCAGGCTCAAAGTGGTGTGCCCAAGTCTCATCCTCAGTCACAATTCGTGAAAAGAAGTCATCCCCTTCTGTCTCGTATCGAACCAACGACTCAGAAGCAATTTCTTTTCTTTTGGCTTTGTGATCTTCAGTCAGTTGGCGAGGAACAAACCGTGAACACACTTTTGAGTATCCCAATTGCTGAATTATTGTATTTACACTTCCTTCACTAATTCCTAGCTCTAGTGATAGCTCCTTGTATGTGACGCTCCGATTTGATCGAATGATGCTGTTAGCACGTTGCACAGTGTGAGATGTGACAGCCGATGCCGGGCAACCGCTGCGTGGCTCATCATCGAGGCTGGCTCTCCTTCTCTCTGATAATCTCACACGTTTAGAACATCGTCCAACTGTGCTTCGATCAACAACAGCATCTCCGTAAACGTTTTGTAGACGTTTGTGAATATTTCCAACTGTTTCCTTCTCTGCTGTTAAGAACTCGATAACAGCTCTCTGTTTACGACGCACATGACTGTCAGACGCCATTTTCGAAACTGCTTGAAACATCGGTTTTCAACAAGAGCGTTTAAAAGCAGTTTTATACAAGGACGGGAGGTTCAAACGGGAAAAACCCGGTTATGTGAAGCGCAGATAGTTCAACTTATGGCCCAAAAGACATTTCAACCCCATAGCCTATTATTTAGCTAAGAAAAAAGGGTAGGGCAAAATATATTGAGTGCCCATAGTACATGGATTAAGGACGGTTTGTACACGCTTAAATAATATTTATATATATATATATATATAATATATATATATATATATATATATATATGTATGTATGTATGTATGTGTATATATACACATGTTAACCCCTCCGTCTATGGCCTGGGTTGGTTCGAAGTCGACGGGGGTTCTAGTTAGGTGGCAGCAACGGATTTGTTACTCGCAGTGGTTTCTTCTATACTACTCTCCGAGTTCTTCTATAGTGGCTCGGAGGATTCTGGCGGGCTTACTAAATTCTCTGAAGATTCCCGGATTCTTCTTATAACGTATCGGGAAATTTTAATGACTAAGTTCTCTGAAGAAAGCAAGGCTCGAAGGAGAAGATAAAGACTATTTCTTACTGTAATTTACTGCTAAAATGTGCAGACAGTGCTCAGCCTTTGAATCTACTTCTGAATGGACATGGAAGAAGTTATGGGGGTTTATATACCCCGATTCTACTAACATCATCATTATTGAATGTTGAAGAGGCTGTAGTATTTTTGCATAATAGTTAAAATAAAGTAAATTTTTTGTTGTGACAATGGTTAAACAGATAAACAGGATATAGGAAGAGGAAGCCATATTTTTATCTTAAACCGCGTATTTTCAGAGCTGATGTTTTCTCTGATCCGCCGAGTTAATTAGAAACGGAAATTGAACTATGCATCTTTATACTAAGATATGCATATGAGTAAAAATTAAAGTTTTAAGATTTACAATTAAATGCTTAGGCAAGTCATCACTTTATCTTTTATAACGAAGAGAGAATTTATGCAAAACATGAACACTGCAACTTTTACTCAGCATTCATTATTAAGCTAAATCTAAGAAAATTATTTAGAAATTTTAAAAACAACAAGTCACCAATTATTTCGCAAAGTCGAAAGCACATCAAAAATTTATCCCATCGAAAAAATAATAATAAAAAAATAATAACATTTTCGCCGCGTATACATTCCTAATGGCGACATAATGTCGGGTCGGACATTGAGTACATTGTGATTTTGGTTTACTATAACTATGATTATAATTACCAATTAATTCACATTTATTTATTATCGTTAACTCGTTAACTACAGTTTCATTAAAGTACATTACTTACATCATATTAAATCATTATGGTTGATTACAATTTACCACAGTTAATTATAGTTTACAGTGTTTCATATTTACATTAGGATAACTCTTATTTTGAGATTTAACACAAAGTACATGGACACACACACACACATATATATATATATATCTATATATATATATATATATATTATATATTAACACGCAGAACGATATATAACATAATCCTGCTTTTGAATTAGAATTAAAAAAAGAGATTTCATAATTAGATGTCCACCTTCCGTGTTGGTCAGCAGAATTCGAACACGGGTGTCATCATGACGAGTATCTTGCGAGGGAACAATTAAAAAAAATATAACACAGGATAAAGGTCAAGAAAGGACATGGACGTATGAATTGAATAACAGATAATTTGCGTTATGCGAGTTTGGTCCTTATGTAAAAATTAATAATTGAATATAAAGATTATATAGGAATTATTCAGTGTTCATATTTACACACACACACATATATATGTATATATATATAGATATACGCAAGAAAACGAGAAAATAATACAGCTAGTAGAAAAGAAGAATTCTATATACAACAAAATACACATCATATGCTTAATATAATATATATATATATATATATATACTATACTTCCGCATCAAAAATGGAAATACAATGCTTTAACGTCAGTTTCTACTATGCTTAAATAAAATAGTAAACTCGCACGTAATCGAGTCCACACTTACATCCTCACTGCTCTGGACTACACAATAAAGGCGTTTTAACATTAATTCACAGCTCAAAGTATGCGGGTGTCTAAATTCAATATAATGGGCTTTCAACTCGTTTAGCATTATTTTTGTACCCACATTACAATTGGGAGTCAAACCATCACGCTCTTTAAGTACGTATAAAATACAGTCAAAAGCACGCACAAAGATGACATCGTTAGCTACACCATCACTATTAAATTGAAGTTTATAAACGCTCCTTTCTAAACGTGCATTTATTCTTTCCACGCTGACCTTTTCAACTGTAAAACCGGATCATCTGAAGAACAGGGCCCCCAGCCTCCTTTATTTAGCTTTATGAGACTAACTATCGAAAATATCACGACTTAACCTAACCAATCGTCAAGGCGTACAGTTCACCTAACGATTGGTTAGGTTAGGTCGTGATATTTTCGTTAGTTAGCCTTATAAGGCTAACTATAGAATGCTGGGGGCCCTGATCTTCAGGTGTTTCGTAAAATTTTCTTCACAACTCATATGGACAATTAAAGTATTTCTAAATCGTGCCGACAACTGCCTGTAATATGGTAAACAAAATATATATACACTACATATATACACTACATACAGTGGCGGTCCTAGCTTACATGACGCCCTGGGCGAACCTCACCTTCAGCGCCCCCCCCCCCTGTTCGCCAACACACACACATTCGAATCCCCCCAAAATAAAGGACAGACATAACTCTTTCACAAAATAACTTTTTATTGGACTAATTGTTGGAACTTCAGAACCAAAACAAAGACTCAAATTTCTGAATTTTACAAATCCTTCATCACGTAAATAGAATAACTCACTTAAGAGAATGTAATTATGATACTATGAACAGGAAAAATACAAATTAAATTGCACAACTGCCATAAATAAACTAGACAATCAAATTTCTAAATTGTACAAATGCTCTATCACATAAATAGAATAAGACACTTAAGAGAGGGTAATTATTATGCTACACTTTGAACAAGAAACAAAATAAATTGCACCACAGCACAACTGCCATCTAAAGCCTGACTCTTCTTACCTTCCTTGATGCAAAGTCATGAATTAAATCATCATATGAAATCTGCTCAGCAATTGTATGATTTATACTGATGATGGCCAGACCGGTAAGGCGTTCCTGTGACATAGTTGACCTCAGGTAGGATTTGATGAGCTTCAGCTTTGAAAAGCTCCCCTCTGCTTCAGCAACAGTGACTGGAAGAGTAAGACCAATTCTGAGAGCAGTCCACAAATTTGGATATATTCAGAGAGCTCCCTTTCATGGATAAATGTCAGCAGTTCAAGCAAGGATATGGTCTTTGATGGCAAGTCAGGCAAGTTCTTCAGCTCCTGTGCAAGCTCTCTGCCATCCAAGTCAGATTGTCCCTTAAAGTGTAGTGTAGTACTAAGGTTCACACATTGTTCTGTCAGCTCCTCAAATGTGAGATTTTGGAAATGTGTCAGCACTCCAAACTTCTCTCCCACAATTTCCAACGTGGAAAATCTTTCCTGAATGGCTGATGTTGCAGCATCAACCACTGCATTGAAAAATGTCACCACCAGCTTCTTCAAAGCATCAATCAAGGGCTCATCAGATGCTTCATAATATACATTTCACTATTTAACCAAACCCAGAAAAATAACATTACATATGTTAAAGTATGGGCCTTTATTCCCAATAATATTAATCTGGAAGCATTTTGCATTGTTTAGGTCTTTTATGGGAAGGTTTATGGAAAATGCAATAGATGGTTTTTTATTAATAAAAATATATTTATTGATCTTTTATTATTTATTTTATTTTATTTTTATTTTTATTTATTTCTTTATTTATTTATTCTTATTTTTATTTTTATTTTTTTTGCAGGCGCTCATGCCGCCCCTCCACAAATGCCGCCCTGTGCGGCTGCCCATATTGCCCATATGAGGAACCGCCACTGACTACATACAGTATATACAGTGTGTGTGTATATATATGTGTGTGTGTGTGTGTGTGTGTGTGTGTGTGTATAGTGTTCTACTAAGGTGAATGCTTACGATGCCTATTTACTTTAAATAAATTATTATGTTAAAGGGAACTTAGCTCAACCTCACATCTCCGACATAGCCGAATGCCACAATTTTAGGTTGTTCAAAATGAACAATTCGGGTGGAAACAAATCTCGGGGTACCTGTGATACCATCTTACATCTTTTTACGCGTCGTCAATTAACATAAAAATGCTCTCTCTCTCTCTCTCTCTCTCTCTTTCTCTCTCTCTCTCTCTCTCTCTCTCTCACGGCTTGATAAAAACTTAAGGACCGCCCACTAAAATTCGTTTAGAGTCCGCCCACTAAAGCTCGTTCAGCCAATGAATGATCTACATTTTGAAAGTGCGGAGCGGGAGGAAGTCTTTTCTCCAGCATGCACCATTCTAGGAGAGTCTTCTTCCAGTCCTGTGAAAAGAGTAAAAGCTTCATTGTGAAATATTTTAGTGTTGGAGAAGAATTTCAGCTGTTGCCTACAAACTTATAACCAAGAATACAGTCTGACGATCACCCCAACATCAAGTTGCAAGTAATTCTACTTCGTATATTATCTGTTCTAAATATAAAGAAGTATTCTCATTCAATAGTGCTCTGAGTGAAATATATGGAAGTTAATTCTTCTCTTTTAACATTTGTGAAGTTTGGCGATTACTGATTTTGTGATTTTGTGATTTTGTGCCTTATTGTGATTGTGCACAATTTTATATTTTTATTGTGTTATCTCAAGGGCCGATTCTTCCATACACAAATGCCTATCCGAATATGCTTCGCTGCCGGTATATTTCTACGGTGATACAATGTGAGTACTGCTACTTCGATCTATATACATTCAGAATAGGGATTCATGCCTTTTTTCAGTATATAATATATATATATATATATATATATATATATATATATATGTGTGTGTGGGTATAACCCATTCTCTAGGTATACGTTATTATTTTACAGAGCTGATGCGTGTGTTCATTTAATGGGACGCGTGGACAATGACTGTATTTTCGAGTCAGTTTCTGCAGGAATTGGCATCACAAGGCCCTGAACCCGAGACTGACACTCGACCGAGAAGCACAGACGATGTAAGCAGCCTATTGTTTAAGGGTACACCTCATGTAACTAACTCCTCTTAAATAAAAAGCTCTTTTGAAATGAATGCCGCATTAGTTTTTATTTTTTCTATTTTTACTTTAAAACCCTGAAGAGATTTTATTTTACAATAAGTATATTTCGCTTTATCCTGTGAAAATAATAATAATCTATACCAGAGCTTTCCAAACTGATGTGTCGCGACACATTAGTGTTTTTTGTATTTTGAAAATTTTGATTTTTCTATCAACAAAATCGGCTACAAGATAAACCACCTACTGAAAAATTATCTGATATTTGATATTTGATAACAAAAATTAATTAATGTGTCGTGAAAATTGTAATGCTTAAATAGTTTGTCGCCAACGTTAAAAGTTTGGAAAGCTCTGATCTATACTATAATAAGAGAGCTGCCCGTCTGTCCGTCTGTCCGTCACACTTTCAGAAGTTGTGAGAAAAAATTGTGAGAAAAAAATTCAGAAATTGTAAAAAAAATTCAGAAATTGTATTACGGGCGGCAATGTGAAGCTCAAGATTTTCATGACTGTGTTCTTTTCTGTAGTTTAGCAATGGGGGAAGGGTGGGGGTGGGGGGGTAATGGGGGATGGGTGGGGTAATGGGGAGGGGTGGGGGTAATGGGGGATGGGTGTGGTAATGGGGAGGGGGGGTAATGGGGGAGGGGGTTAGCCCCCAAGTTGCATGAATGGGGGTGAGGAGGTTTTGGGAGATACCAGATTCAGAAATGTTGACACAATGTGAAGCTCAAAATTTTCACGGCTGGGTTCTTTTTTTGTAGTTTAGCCTGTCTAACCGTCAGCGAAGCGGCGGGAACTGTACTAGTAACAATAATAATAGAGCGCGGCTTGCTGTAATATTTTTCTTTTTTCTTTTAGGGTCGATCCGGTTGTGTTATACGAAGATGTACTCCGAAACACAGAATGTATGCTAATCGAAAACGATGTAAGGTTTTCTTTTTCTTGTGTGTGTGTGTGTGTGTGTGTGTGTGTGTGTGTGTGTGTGTGTGCCGGGTAAGATAAACCAAATATTTTCATCATTTTATTAAACAATAAAACTATGGGTAACAATTTAAGTATATTTATAAATTAATACATAATTTCGTTTATTGTATACACCATATTTTTTTACGTAATCTTGGCTTCATTGTTTTTTCGCACATATACAAATACGAGTGCCAATAATTTCGTTTATATATATATATATATATTATATATATATATATATATATATATATCACCATAACCAACTTTAATTAGTTTCAGAAATAACATCCATCACATTCTAAATAAGTTACAGAACATGATTTCCATTCTTAAGCGTTACACAAATAATTATTAGGGATATATTTTTAAATTTATTTAATATATTACTAAAAGCTATACTGCACGGTGCACATTTGTTACAATTTAAAATAATTAGCTGATGAAGTTACAATTATCTATATATATATATATATACACACAAAGCTTCCCACAACACATCGAGTGACTACAAACGAGAACTGTTTTTTTATCTGGCTGCATACCAGTTCATCATTAATTTTAGAGTTACACAAGTCGAATAATTTTTAAAAATTTGTAAATTCGTTCCCGTGAGCCAAATGCATGAGAAAACATAAACAGTACATACCACAGACATTGTTGTAGTAGCTCTGGAAACTGTAAGGGTTGTTGTGCAACTCTGCCTATCCACTCGGATGGCATTCAATTTTATGCGCGTAGTTTCCATGGCTTCCTTGAAGCCCGCTTTAAATTTCGACTTTCAATGTTAATTTTCCATCAGCTTACAAGAGAGGCCTATTGCAAGGTAGCATAGAAACAACACACTCCCTTTTATGAAGTTTCATTAATTTCACTCAGAACAGGACAAATTGAAAAGAAATATACGGATGTGCGATTATAAATTTTGTTTAAAAAAATCAAATTCTTAATTTAAAGAAAATGATTGCAAGTATTTAAGTCCCAAAAAGCATTTATACAGAGGGTTTTTGTATTTGCGTGTAACTAGAAATAGCACTAAATTCAAATTCCACAACCTAAGAAGAAGTTTACAGAAGTAGTTTACTTACAAAATTTAGGAAATTTACTCTCAACAGTTCTGCGCGAGTTCCGCAGATTTTTCCAGGAAAAAAGTCCGTCAAATAAATTAGATTAATTCTCACAATGATTGAATGGTCTTGCACTAAGTTCCCGGGTTTCCACGGGAAACAAGATCACCACAAGACATTTACTGTTCCATGAGTAAACCTAATATGTCGCAAACTTACAAGTTTAACATTTAATGTGAAAATTAAATTAAACGAAATTTCAAAAAGTTCTTTTTCTGCCGGCTAACATTAATTAAGCTCTTCCAACTAAGTTCGCACAAAACAAAGGCAATTCAAATTTACGTACAACGTGAAACAGTTTTAACTCAACGTAGAAATTTTTCATTCATACCACAACATTTACAAGCCACTTTAGCTTTTGAGGACGAGACTACAACTAACTTAGAAATTTAAGTTACACTTTAAAATTTCAAGGATTCCGCCTTACAATATTCTGAATGACCTATCAAAAATATTTCATTACATAAGGTCGTCCCTACGAAAGCTTTCCTCCATACATAAGGGAAGAAGGAATTTCCCCTTTTCTTTACTGGGTGTTACAAAAATCATTGCCCTTTGATTGGACTTTGACATTCCCTTCAAAAGAAAGCTACTCCTTCTCCTTAAAAATCAACTTAAAATAAAGTCCTTTCTTCGAAGTCACTTGGTTTCTCAAATTTATGACCAACGTCATGGTCCAATTTAACAAGTGGACTCGAAGTCATTTCTCAAAAGTTTAACCACGACTAAAAGAAAACAAACCATTTTACCAAAACCAGGCCAGTTTGCTTTCCCTTCTTGTTAAACCGAGGGCCGATCCTTGACCATATCATAAATCTTTACCGCCAGGCTGACCTGGTGATACAATTACCGTGAGAACACAAAAATAAATATCGAACGAACGTTAAACAATCTGAAACATTTTTATTTTTAACCTTGTAGCAAGAAACCTATTGATAGTCTACAATAAAAATAACATTGATCAACAAGTCTTTTTTATCAGATTAATAGTAGTCAGCATGGGTTTCGACGCCATAGGTCTTGTTTAACTAATTTGTTAGAATTTTATAACGAAATAGTGCGCGAATACGATAGGCATAGAGCAGCTGACGTTATTTATTTAGATTTTAAAAAGGCGTTCGATACAGTTCCGCATAGGAGACTAATTGCGAAGGTCAAAGCGCACGGTATACGCGGTCAGGTAGCTAACTGGTTAGAAGAATGGCTTCGTGCTAGGAGACAGAGGGTCGTAGTTAATGGTAGTGAATCGGGGTGGTTAGACGTAGGTAGCGGTGTCCCACAGGGTTCAGTGTTAGGCCCATTGCTATTCGTAATTTACATTAACGACATAGATGTAGGATTGACTAGTAACGTGTCAAAATTCACGGACGATACTAAAATAGGCGGTAAGGTTTTAACGAGGACGATAGTAATAGGATCCAAGACGATGTAAATAGGATTATGGAGTGGACTGATAAGTGGCAGATGCAATTTAACGTAGACAAATGTAAAGTTTTGCATATAGGTTCTCGCAACAATAATTACACGTACACGATGGATGATAGGGAGTTAGCGAGCGTTGACGAGGAAGTAGATTTAGGCGTACGCGTATCTAAAGATTTAAAGGTTAGGAACCAGTGCCTGGAGTCTTGCGCAAAAGCTAATAGGATGTTAGGCTTCATAGCACGTAATTTCGAATTTAAATCGAAGGATATTATATTGCCCCTTTACAAGTCCCTAGTCAGGCCTCATTTAGAATATGCAGTTCAGTTTTGGTGCCCGTACTTGCGTGAGGATATTGATAGGTTAGAAAGGGTTCAGCGTCGTGCCACGAAACTTATTCCGTCATTGCGCAATAAGCCTTATGAAGATAGGATTAAAGAGTTAGACCTGTATTCACTCACAACTAGAAGATTAAGGGGAGAGCTTATTGAAGTTTTCAAAATCGTTAATCGTTAATAATTACATCGATAATAGTAATACTCGCAATAACGGATTTAAGTCATTGCGCAATAAGCCTTATGAAGATAGGATTAAAGAGTTAGACCTGTATTCACTCACAACTAGAAGATTAAGGGGGGAGCTTATTGAAGTTTTCAAAATCGTTAATCGTTAATAATTACATCGATAATAGTAATACTCGCAATAACGGATTTAAGTTGCGTGGCAGACGTTTCATTACTAATATCGCTAAAAACTTCTTTACGTTTAAAGTAATTGATAAATGAAATAATCTTCCCGCGTCAGTCGTTCATTCTACCAGCGTTAATATATTTAAGAACCGTCTTGACAGACATTTTAAAGGTATTAACGTTGTTTAATATAAAAAAACAAAGTTAGCAACAGGAGCTCTGGTGGTGGTGCTCGAGGATGAGTCTGTTGACGATGAATGCCAGCTTCTGACATGCCAGCGTGTGATGCCAGCAATAAAATTATTACAAAAAAAAAAAAAATTAGACTAACACGAACGTAGATGAAGCTAGTAACGTAAACTAACCCACTTTTTGTTTAACTTTACCTATTTTTTTACTTTGCATGTCTGTAACTCTCTTTTCTTGCATGTTTGTAGTTTGCATGGTATGACTGTGAGTTAAGACTGTGTTTGCATGGTTTGTAAGCGTTCTTATTTCACTTCTTTTCATCTTTCACCCCTCTCCTATTCTCTCCAACTATTTTTCTGACTTGTCAGCAGTGGCCGGCGGATGATGATGGTGAGTCTTTTTTCTCTTTTTCTGAATGAATGTTAACCCACGAATGATAGGTGTTGCTCCTTACTTAACCCCTTATTCTCTTCTCTTCTCTTAACCCCCTACTCTTTCCTTTCTCTCGGGCTAACCTTAGAGTGGATCTTAGGGTCTTTGTTAGCCTTAGCTTCTGTAGATCTGTAGATAATTATGGGTGGGCTAGATAGCTGTTGGGACGCTGATTCCAAATCTGTTTTCGGTTTTCCTCTAACATGTCTAGTTTTCGAGATGAGATTGATCATAATATATATATAATAAATACTAGGGGCACTCAATATATTTTACCCCACCCTTTTTTCTCAGCTAAACAATAGGCCATTGGGTGAAATGTCTTTTGGGCCGTAAGTTTGAACTTTCTGCGCTTTACATAACCGGATTTTTCCCGTTTGAACCTCCTCTCCTTGTATAAAACCGCTTTCAAACCCCCTTGTATAAAACCGATGGTTAACGCAGTTTCGAAAATGGCGTCTGACAATCATGTGCGTCGTAAACAGAGAGCTCTTACCGAGTTATTGACAGCAGAGAAGGAAACAGTTGGAAATATTCACAAACGTCTACAAAACGTTTACGGAGATGCTGTTGTTGATCGAAGCACAGTTGGACGCTGTTCTAAACGTGTAAGATCATCGGAAAGAGGAAGAGCCAGCCTCGATGATGAGCTACGCAGCGGTTGCCCGGCATCGGCTGTCACATCTCACACTGTGCAATGTGCTAACAGCATCATTCGATCAAATCGGAGCGTCACATACAAGGAGCTATCACTGGAGCTAGGAATTAGTGAAGGAAGTGTAAATACGATAATTCAGCAACTAGGATACTCAAAAGTGTGATCACGGTTTGTTCCTCGCCAACTGACTGAAGATCACAAAGCCAAAAGAAAAGAAATTGCTTCTGAGTCGTTGGTTCGATACGAGACAGAAGGGGGATGACTTCCTTTCACGAATTGTGACTGGGAATGAGACTTGGGTACACCACTTTGAACCTGAAACAAGATACCAGTCCATGGAGTGGCATCACGCAAACTCCCCACGCAAGAAAAAGTTCAAAATGGCTCCCTCTGCAGAAAAGGTTATGACCACCATCTTCTAGGACATGAAAAAGGTGATTCTGGTGGACATTATGAGGAAAGGACAAACAATCAACTCAGAGGCATATATTGATACCCTACAGAGACTCCAGAGTATAAAGCGAGTTCCACCGGAGAGAAAACTGGACGTCCTTCTTTTGCACGATAACGCAAGACCACACAACAGTTTGCAAACAAGAGAGGCCATCACAAAAATGTGCTTGACTGTGTTATCCTACCCTCCATACAGCCCGGATCTGGCACAGTCAGACTTCCATTTGTTTGGGCCAATGAAGGATGCTATTCGTGGAAGAAAGTTTCAGAGTGACGATGAGGTTGTTGAGGAGGTTAAGAGGTGGCTCCAGCGGAACCCATCGAACTTTTACCAGCAAGGAATAAAGGCCCTTTTTTCGAGGTAGAGGAAAGCCGTAGAAAATGATGGAGATTATGTGGAAAAATAAAAACTTGTAAAAAAGGTATGTAACTACTTGTGTACAAAATTTCTGGAACTTACAAGGAAATTTGAAAATAAAAAAAAGGTGGGGCAAAATATGTTGAGTGGCCCTCGTATAATATATATATATATAATATAATACTATATAAATATATATAATATGCACATAAATATATATATAATATATTATATACTATATACAGTATATAATATGAGTCCTTTATACATGTAGCGGAGTATTTTGTCATTGCAGTTTTGGTGTAGGTTTTTGCTTTACCTTTTCTGTACCCTCATGTATGGCATTTTGTCGTTTCAACTTAGGCTTTCCCAGGGTGTCTTGTGGTATTTTAGGTGAGAGCAGTTGCTGGCCACAAATATGCAAACGTTGCACATGTACACCCTTTTATTCTTTGGCGTAACAGTCACATGTCTAGTTGTATGTTGTGTTTTGTTTTGTACTGTGTCGCCCACTTACATATTTCATTTTTTTAGGTGATTTAGGTCAACCTACTCATCGATCATCATGCCTCGAAAGTGTAAAAATCACTCCGACAGTTTCTGTTACGTGTGCGGCTCGTTCGCGACTAAATCTCAACGGCGGACAATCACGATGGATCTTCGGAAAACTTACTGGTTATACTTCGGCTGTCCACTAGGCGATCAAGATAAGGCGAAGGCGTGGGCGCCACACGTTATCTGTACCGTTTGTTCGAATGGATTACGTGACTAGTTGAACCAAAGTAAAAAGTCGATGCCGTTCGCTATACACATGATATGGAGGGAGCCGAGAGACCATCATGAAGATTGTTACTTTTGCAATGTTAACATAACTGGGTTCGCCGTGAAGAACAAGCATGACATCGTTTATCTGAACGTACAGTAGACTCCGCGATCAGACCGATCCCTCACGATGACATGATGCTGATTCCCGTACCTCCATAGCATGGACTCGATTCTTTAAAAGACGAAAGGGAATCCGACGAAGGTGTGATTGGCGGAGATGCGGGACCTTCGGCCGATCTTGAGTATACACCTGACGAAGAACAATCGGACCGGAGAGGCTTACCCAAAACGAATTGAATGACCTTATCAGAGATCTAGCCCTCTCCAAAGAGAAATCAGAACTTCTCTTCTCGAGACTCAAGCAGAAACACTTACTTGAGGAGAACGTCCGAGTGTGTCACTATCGAAAACGAAACCATGATTTGGCGACATTCTTTACAGTAGACGGTCCGCTCTGCTATTGCAATGATATCAATGGACTTTTCGGGAACTTATCACAGGCACACACACCATCTGAGTAGTACCGCTTCATTGATTCCTCTCAGCGAAGCTTGAAAGCGGTTCTCCTGCATAACGAGAACTTAAAGCCGTTCATTCCGATCGCCCACTCCGTTCATCTAAAGGAGACGTACGATAACATGAATATACTACTCGAAGCAATCCAATACAGCACTCATCAATGGAATATCTGTGGTGATTTCAAAGTCATTAGTATTTTAATGGTCATGCAAGGAGAGTTCACGAAATACTGTTGTTTCCTATGCCTATGGGACAGCCGTGCTACCGCGGATCATTACATCAGACGTGACTGGCATCAAAGAAG
Organism: Bathynomus jamesi; assembly: GCA_023014485.1. Taxonomy (NCBI): domain Eukaryota; kingdom Metazoa; phylum Arthropoda; class Malacostraca; order Isopoda; family Cirolanidae; genus Bathynomus; species Bathynomus jamesi. The sequence goes on from JAJOZX010001345.1 coordinate 237,045, forward strand.
CATATACGAGCCAGGAACAGGCAGTGTCCAGTGTGTTCCTTTAGTTGATCCAAAGATTTTCCTGCCACCTCTCCACATTAAGTTCAGCTTAATGAAAAATTTTGTGAAAGCGATGGGTAAGGCGAATTCGGGAGGGTTTCGATACCTTGTTGGGAAATTTGGAAACATCAGTGCCGCGAAATTTAAGGATGAAATCTTTTTGGGGCCCCAAATCAGGGAAGTTCTGCAAGATGAAGGTTTTGAAGAAAGCCTCAATGCTTTAGAATTAAAAGCATGGCAGGCTTTCAAATGGATTTGTGAAAACTTCTTGGGTAACCACAAGTCTTCCGCATACAAAGATGGAGTTCAGAAACTGCTCGATGCATATCAAGAAATGGGCTGTCGCATGTCCTTGAAAATACATTTTTTACATTCGCATCTAGATTTCTTTCCCGAAAACCTTGGCGCGGTGAGTGATGAACAGGGACATCCATTCAATGGAAAATCGCTACCAAGGTTTCTGGAACGAAAGTATGCTGGCAGACTACTGGTGGATGTTGTACCGCGACGATCAGGACAATGTTTCCAAAAGAAAATCGTACTCGCAACGTTTTTAGGTTGGTGTACATTTCTTTTTATTAATAAAGTTGTACTTTTACGATAAATTGTGCTGAAATTAACACCTGTCATATTTCGATAACCTGATGTGCTAGAGAAAACCGAAAACAGATTTGGAACCAGTGTACAAAACTGGTCTAGAAAAGTGTGTATACATCTTTGATGAGAGAAAAAAGTTCGATTTTGTCGACCAGTGTTATCTAAACTACTTTGCTTTGGAGATTTAAACAACAAAATCTTAAAACTAAAATTTCTGTTCCTATTTTAGTAAGACATTTCGGCACACAAATTTGCCATCACCACAGGGTTCCACACTATTTTCCAAATTTGCAGTTGTTCGAGAAATTTTACCATAATAGTATCATTCCATGGATGTCCGCCCAGTGAATTCGTCCCCTGTTTTTAAAATAAACGGCTATCCAACGGATCCCTTCACCACTGCTAACATCCGTATTGAAAATAAGTGCACCGCAGCCTTTCGTGGTTGGGAGTTTCAACGTTTCATTCCTCACAAACACGCCGAAAAATTTGGAGCGTGTGAATCGGTCACTCTTCAACACTCTCAGGAGTGTAACCATGTCCATTTTAAAAAGTCTGTGACTACACCTGTAAACCTGTCAACTTCGATTAGAGCTTGCGATTCGAGGTAAACTACTCCGTTAGTAGATGCGACTAGAAGCTTGTCGAACACTAATCTGACTGAGATGTTTACGCTCTGCTGGGGGCTTATGTGTGTCTTTATACTCCCACGGAAATCTGGCGAAAGGTCAAACGGGTAGTGGTTCGAACTCTGGACGAATTCATTCTGCGTTACGCCGGTCTCTAAACCCTTGCAAGCGCCGACACTATGCGTAAGATTGTTATACGCCTTCGAGCAAAGTGAAAACTCATCTGTAGAATAATTCGTTTCCAATCTCCCACCTAAAGCCACCCCGTTCATGTACAGAGTCACATTTTTAAGGCCGAAATTTTCGAATTTAAAAGCTGTTTTTTTTTGCATTTGCCATTCACAGAAGCGTGTTCCTACATTCCAATTAATATCCTTTTAGGTAGAACTCCAACAGCAACATTTTTTATCTGTTTCGATGATAAACCTGAGGGAACTGTAAACATCTTAAGCTGGACTCTATTAATTGGGTATTTTACTGTGGCATGTAGTAGATTTTTTCAATTTCCATCTGCTCAGCAGAGCTTAATTTCACACTCCGTACGTGGAGATAAGTCTCCATAATATGAATCACCATAGTCTACGGGCCCTCTTCTTGGTCAGCACCCAGATTTAATCAAATCTCAGGGCTTGTACGGGTGAGCTTTAATTTCATATCGACCCCATTCGCAAAGCAACTTCTCCTGGAACGTGCAATCTGTGTGGAGGCGTCTATAGCAGTCATATATCTTCTTTTCAGAAATTTTAAATTTGTCTTTTATATTATGTTCATCTTTAGCTTGATAATAACCTTCGGCAGTTAAAAAGGTATCCTTCGCTTCTTTGGAAAAGTTGAGGACATTTTCCATAAAGGATCGTAGGTGATAGTAGCCAGACCCTGCCGAGATGTTGGACTGATTTAAATACACGTCAACTGGCTGAATATGGAGTATATGGAGTGTAGAAAGTTGGTCTCTGGGTAAAAGACGTAGTCGTTTTCGCAATCCGTTCCATCTGAATGTGCTATCGGTAGTTTAGCGTACATGAAAACACAGCTTGGGCCAGAAAAGTAAGGGCCTGAGTTCGGGATCGCAAATTCTATGGGAGCGATCGGCGAGTTAATAGTGTTTAACGGATTAACTGTAATAAAGTCGCTATGCTCTATGCTCTATAGATATTTCTGTCGAGGGCATATCAAAGCGGGCCAGCTCTGATTTACAACATTGTGAATTACACGGATGGATGAAACGTGCCATGGCGTGTCAGAAATAGTGATACCTCTCACGACAAGTAGCAATCAGTTTATGAGTCATGAGAACAACGTCCTTAGCTTATGTCAGTTAAAAAAGTAGTCAACCAAAGGTTTCATGCGCTTAGAACACTTCTTTTTTGATGTTCTTTTACGTTTAACGCCACGAGTTGGTAACTCCCTTCTTCTTTTTCCTCCATACAGTGCGCTTCTTCTTCCGGTTTTTATTTCCGCCACCACCACGCATTTTTCTCTTTGCATCTTTGACAATTTCGTCCCGTGTACGTTTTAAGTGTTTATTAGAGCTTCTTTAGGCTTAACACCGGCCATTATGGCTTCTACCGTGTTAAGACCTGATTGTAACGCCTTCCTACCGAGATATCTGGCACCACTCTTCAGCAAGGGGACAGCCGTACTCAGTATAGTCGAAAAAATGAATCCAGTCCAGCTTCCGCGGTGGTATCTCACCCCTCGGTAGACTGTGAACGGCCTTTGGGTCATTCTATCACAGTACGACGGAAGTGAAGCTTCATGTGAAGCTCCCATCACCGAATGGAAAACGTTTCCCCTCAATCGTTCTTATATACTGTACTGTATATTTGTATGTTGAGATACTGGTTAGTAGGGTAATTGTGACCTTGGCATAATGAGACTTGTTGTATGTAATGCTCAAGCTCTTTCCTCTATGATTGGGAATGGGGGCGATGCGCAGCAGCTGCGCCTGGGTATCCCCAACAAATTGATATTTCACGATATTGCTGTAAATATAGCACATGTCCGGGGAGGGTCTCAATCATTCAATTTCTCCAATTTTAACTGATACAATAACTGCACAATTCATGTTGTGACTCATGAAACGCATCTCTTTGGAAGACTGCCCCATATCTGCGCTAGGTTGTAATTTTGAAGAGTGCTTTGTCTTTAATATTTCTGTTAGCCTTCGACTTTAGAGTCAAAGTATGTACCGGGGTATCTTTGTTTACTATTTCATATACAAACAATGATTGCTCCCCCTGCACAGATGAAACTAATAGAGGTACAAAAAAACTGATTGTTGCATCTTTTAGACAATTTAATTCTACTTCTAACCAAAACCACTCAATAGTTGGTGTTGCCTCCTTGTGCTTGGCGGACGGCTTCAAGTCGGCAAGGGTAGGAGGTGAGGAGAGACTCGAAAAGGTCAGTGTCGTACTCAAGATTTCGGAGGATTGTTTCGATGTGCTGCTCCATGGTCCTGCGGCAGAATCATTCAGGATCCATCCTGAAAGACCAAGTGGAATCCCTGATGCTTGCTGAACCCCCAGCCACCCGCAGAGTTGACGGGAGTTGACGTAGAAGTGGTTAGGCGTCATGTTGTATAATATATAAGCTTCATTACTGCATCAGCTTTTATATAGGTGTTGAAGCTTTCTGGGTACTCTAGCCATTTTACCAGGTACAATTTTCTCTTTCCTGAACCTTTGCTTCCTAAATTTTTTTTAATTATAAACACTTTTTTTCCTAAGTTAAATTACACCTTCTGCAGCTCCTCGCCATAAAAGCCCCCTGCAATTTCTTCCCCACTCAAATCTTCAAGGTAATACAGCATCATCTCGTCTTTAGATCTCATAGACCAAACTTTAAAAATCTCACCTGTCCAACCTTGCTCAAATCCCTTCGTGAATTTTTTTCCCGAACGCGACAGCCTTACATAATCATTGATTTTGAAACGCACAGAGCGTGGTGGCGCTCTACGAATATTTTTTCTCACCTCACGTTCGCTAGGTGTTGTACCAATCGCTCGGTGGTACAAAGGGTTGTAGGAGGAATCCAACGAATCCAGAATGTCTATATATCTGTATGTGTTTTTGTGTCTGAAATAGCGATGCATGCGTTCCTTTATGGTACGCTGGATTCTTTCAGATAAAGGTACCTTATTTATAGAATTGCTAGTGTAATAACTGATATTAAACTCTGCCAACATGTTCTGAAAAGCTCGGCCTATAACTTCTTTCTTCATGTCCATACAAAAATAGCCAGGAATCCTGTTTTCTTTTAACATCAACGCTTTGGTGGACTTAACAACTGTTAAAGGAGATTTATTTTCCATTGGAATTAACCACAAATATCTAGAGATTACATTTATAATAAACAGGATGTAGTGGTAGCCTCCATTATACACTGAATATCTCTGCATGTCTGTTAAATCCGCCTGCCAAATAGAATCAACCGAGGCTACTGATGTCTTGGCAGTTTTAAACCTTCTCCTCACCGGCTTATGAAGTGTATAAGCATCCTACTCCCGTAAAAACTTCTTAACATCTTTTTTCTCTATTCCCTCATTATAAACGCCTCTGCACAATCTATTAACACCTCAGTAGGAGGCTGGATTAGAAATTTCATAATAGTTTTTTCTTAATATGTTAGCCATTTGCGTATTTTAGAGACGCCCGGGTAGCGTTGTGCTTGGTCTCTTCGTCTTCCTCTTCAAAGATGATACCGCTAGAGGTGAAGGCGTGTTCAGATGTGGCACATGCGATGCTTGTCTCAAGTCTTTTAACCTGTTCAGATTACCTAATAATGTTTTTGGGACGTTTATTTGCTGTAGTCTTGCTTTAATATTCTCCCATCCTGCTGGTGAGGGCCTATCCCACTTTCTTACCAAATCATGTACGATGTCGATAATATTCGAAACCTGTACCTTTGACCCTCCAACATTAACCTTACCTGTATCGGACCACTGTATAATGAGATCCTCACTCTAAAGATCATAAAGACTCAGTCCTTTATTCCTCAATGTATGTGGGACACTATTTTTTAATACATGATTGAGGTGTTGCGGGCTAGCTCCGTTGTTCTTTGACTGTTCGTCTCTAGCCTCGGCCCCAATTCCTATGCCGCCACGCTCAACATCATCAGTGCTATGTCTGATAACTACGGGAACCTCGGCCGGCTTCATATAATTTTCGTACTCATGAAGAAATTTCTGCAGAGCTTCTTGGTATATGATTTTTTTCTCATCAGGAGACTTTTCACTGTTTAATAGGTCTATTAATTCGCTTTCCATTCTTTTAAGCCTGCTTCTACGGGGTTCTAGAACCGTATCTGGACTCTTTGTGTTGTGTCGTGAAGCATACACCTCGTGTGGAATCACGACTACTTTCTTCATTATATTAAACTAATCAGTAAAGACCCCAAAACTGAAAATAAAATGGGTAGGAACGATACCCCACTTTGTACAATAATTCAATTTTTCTTCCCCACAGTTTGACTTTAACTAGCGAGTGCGTGTATTAAGTTCTTGTAACGACGTAGGCAAGCCTTCTGAGAGGGTTTCATCGATACATTACATTTTATAACGTTAAGAGAGATTTCACAGATTCATTTTAAAAAGTCGGAGTCAATATTTTTAACAAACAGGCGTTGGAGTGCCCGTGGCAGCCGATGATAGATTTTTATTTTCACGGTATTTCTTTAACCTCTTTGTCATTCTGGGAAATACACTGTTTCAGCCTCGTTTGGGAATATATTCGTTCTTAGAAGCACCCTAAACCTGTTTTGCGGGTGAAGGTCACAAACTAAATATCTGTAACGTTGGCTTGTTTTTTCTTTATAAACTTCCAAAAACTCCTTACACTGATTCTGGAACACTTGATTGTTTAATACCCTCAATTTGTGACAAAACATCTCTACGTTGTGCGAATAAGACTATATATTGTGTATTTAGCGACACATCGCGCATGTATCTATTTTTGAAAAATAGATTCTGACTGATGAAGAATACGCTTATGTTAAGATGTGTGAGAACACTATAAATGTCTCGGCAAACGTTTTATCCATTTCTAGCATGAGATCATCAATTACAATCACCGTGTGCTCGTTACCATTTATCGAGCCAACATCATGAACGCCTTTATGGAACAAAATATCATCTTGGTACTCGTTGAATACGTGCTGGTATGTCGAATAGCACCATATAACTTTATGCACAAAATTTGAGAACAGTTCCCCACTTATCTTTAATGATTTTAAGCATAAACACGGTTTTACCACAGCCTATAGGGCCAGATATAATGCATGTAGAAGGGCTCGTGTACCTGAATTTTTCTACAGAATCCATCTCTAACACGGCACACTCTTAAGTGAAACATTTACAAAATATAATAAAATTTTAAGTAATGCTCCTTATATTCTACAGTCTTGTTTTTCTTCTTCGACAGAACCGTGAATGATGACGAGGATGAGGTACTGTGCCAGCAACATGTCCTCATCATAGATATTGCAGATGAGTTTGATGATGCCAACGACAGTGTATTTGTTGTTGAGGCTACAGCCTCTACCATCACCTCATGGACAACTTCACGATAGATATAAACCACGTTTTCCGTGTTGTGGGACATACGGCCACACCTTTTACTCTTAACTTTGGCATTTATTAAATATTTAGAAACCACACAAACCTCGATCGCGGTTGCGGATTTATAGCAATATTCTTGGTTCATATGTTTACTGTACTAAATACGGCTGCATATAATATCTGGTTGCCGACGGTTGTGCAGCGTGCACGAAAACTGGCAGACTGGAAGCTCGAGTTTGACTGTAATATGGGGCCTGAAGAGCTGAGAAGGGTATAGTAGGAAATGAATGTTCGCATAGTTGTATTTAGAATGGATGATCGTCGTAGGACTGTGTATGTTTTTAATAGCAGTGTGAGAAAACGTACAAAGCCTCTACTTATTTTAGGGCTGTCAAGGACAACGTATCTTCCCATCCGCAATATAAGGGCTCTTTATGCAAGTTATGATAAAAGTCGAAAATATGGAAGGCATCACGATTTGTGCAAGGGATGTCTCGAGTTTGCGGATAGTATAGCGAAACATTGTAAGGGTTGCCACATGGTATGTGAGCAGTGTAAAAGCTCCAAATGTGAAAGTCGTGTAGTTGAAGCTTAGAAGAAGGACTGCAATGTGTGTAGACGCGCATTTTTCAATAATAAATGTTTTGAATTCCATAAATCAAATGATACGTGCAGGAAAATGAGAATCTGTGAGCGCGGCATGTTTCATATGATGGACAATTGGGGAAGATTCACTCATAAATGTGATGAAATTCACTGTTTCACATGCCAAGAGAAATATAAGGCTGATGGTGTAAAGCATGTATGCTACATGAAAGATGCCAAGCCTAAAAATAAACCTTGTATAACTGTATAGTACGATATAGAGATATACACGGACACAGAAACCAAAGAGATTATCCCACATCTACTTGTAAGCCAGACTATCTGGGACGAGTGCATGAACGCCGAGTGTGATGAATGCCACAAAGGTGGTAAACGAACAAACGTTTTTAAAACGAATGCACACGACAACCCCGTGAAACTCTTTGTATCCTATATTGTCAAATTAGTGGACAAGTTAAAAAAAATGACTGTGTATATTCTTGCCCATAAAGGCACAAAATTTGATACACAATTCCTTTATAAGGAACTGCTTGAACACGAGTCATCGGAAATATTTACAGGCGATCGCTTGAAAAGAGGAAACAAGCTTATACAGATGCATATAAGAGGTAATGTTCAGTTTAAAGACACTTTGTTATTCACACCTTGTAAATTAACCAAGCTACCCAAGGTGATGGGCATAGCCACCGAAGTTTCAAAAGGATATTTCCCTTACACTTTCCTCACTAACGACACTTTAAATTACGTGGGATTACCACCCCCCAAACATTACTTTAACTATGCCAACATGAGTGATAGTGAGCGTGAAGATTTTGAGAGGTACTACAACAGTTTTAATGAAGATAATCCTTACAATATAGTGGATGAATGTGAGCTTTATTGCATGAATGACGTACGAGTTGTTAGAGTATATTTCCAGGCCTTTAGAACGATGTACATAGTCCAATTCAACTGTGACCCGCTACAAGCCGCAACCACGATCGCCTCATTGTGTTTTACTGTGTTCAAGAACAACTTCATGCCTAAACACAGACTGGCCGTCATTCCCTGAAACAAACAACCCACGCAGTTATTGACATAAGGCTATTTACTGGCTCATACACCTACAACAACAGACCGGTGTATACATTAAATATGCTTGCAACACGGGAGAATTGGCCATTAAGATCACTGGACGTGTTTTATGGGTGGATGGTCTAAGCGAAGATCGCGCAACTGGTAAGAAGACAGCGTACTCCTTTAACAGATGCTGGTGGCATGGATGCCAACGTCCTGAGTGCGGAATCGTAGGAGATATCCATGGTAGATCTCCTACCGACGGTCTCGCATGGACCCGTACCCGCGATCAACTTATAAGCTCCCAGTTCAGTTTTGTGGGCGCACGAATATGATGCACGGATGGAGACAGATGGACAGTACCGAGAAGAAATAAACACCATCAAGCGTTGAATGGTGCTGGATCATCTCAAATGCGGCGATAGTTTGTTTGGAGGACGCACAAACCCCTTCAAACTATACTTTCCACCTACGGAGGACGTGAAACTCTATTACATCGACTTCTGTTCTTTATACCACTACGTGATGAAGAACAATCCGTACCCCGTAGATGCACCTGAAAAACTGGTGGGCCCTACCCTGCCTACCATCGAAGAGTTCTCAACTAATTTGAACGAGAACTATTTCGGACTTTCTTTCGTAGATGTGCTCCCCCCTCGTTATAGATCACAAACTCATGTTCCCTCTGTGTGTGAAGTGCGCAGAGGAGAACAATGGGGCCTGTAATCACAAAATCAACCAGAGGAAGATCAGAGGCGTATATACAAGTCCTGAGCTGACCCGTCACGTTACAGTATAATGAAGATATATGAGCTGTAGAAGTTTCAGAAGCTCCCCAACCTTTTTACACCATATATAAACACTTTTTTGATGGATAAGGTAGAAGCATCAAGCTACTCGCGAGGAGTTGAGACCGAAAATGAAAACTCGACGTATATTCAGGACTACCGTGATCGTGAAGGAATACAACTTGAACGGGACCAAATTGCGAAGAAACCTGGCAAGCACTTTAGTGCAAAGTTGTGCCTAAATAGTCTTTAGGGGAAATTTGCCCAGAATACAGACAAGGAGAACGTCCATCTAGCCAAAGTTATAACGAGGTGTGGGATTACGCCAACGCTCCGATAAAGCGGTCATGCAGATTGTGAATGTAGGTAATACGTACATAATAAAGTACAACAGAACCGAATTGGCTACAGATACATCGCGTGCCACAAACATATCTGTAGCCAGTTTCACCACAGCTTACGCCCGCATCAAACTTTGGAGTCTACTGCATTCTCTTGGACGGAGGGTTCTGTACGCAGATACAGATAGCGTGATATTCACGGCGAAGGAAGGTGAATATATGCCTCCTACTGCGGAATTCGTCGTAGAATTGACTGACGAGATCAAGAATGAGTATGGAGTTAGTGCCTACGCTAATTCTTTTCTCTCCACAGGCCCTCCACAGGCCCTCCACAGGATGGGGAAGGAAATGAAATATATCATGAATGCTAAAGGCATCACGCTTAACCAGGCGAACCGGCGGATCGTCAACTTTGACTCGCGGAAAGAGCTAGTGAGTTCAGAAGATGAGGGTGACCAACCACCACAACTGACTGTACGAACTCATAACTTTCGGGCGCAGAAGTTGGGGGGCGTGAAGGAGCTTAGGGGGACGAAAGTGTTTCGTAACATACAGGAAACGATACCAAGTGCCTGGCACCTACAACACTTTCCCCTTTGGATACTGTGAGGCGTGAATATGTTATATAATTGCTATATTAGAGTATATTTACTTGTTGACGAAATTTTGCAGTTAATTTATTTTTCTATTTATTACATGTATTTAATTATGTTTCAGCTGTTGTTTCACTTTCTCCTTTGTGTTGTGTGTGTGTGTGTTTGTGTGTGCGCGCAAAAATGTCTAAGCACCATCCACTGTATGTTGCTGCCCAATAAAAAGTCACGTGACTCCTGCTAATCGGGACATATTTCCTCCCTACTCAGTTGACCCACGCAAGCCCTGGTTCTCAGACGTGTCTTTTTAACTGTTAAAGAATTCTCGTGTAAAAGAAAAATAAGGATGGCGTCCAATGATGTTGCATGTTCTACATCCCTGAAGTGGTACTCACTAAAGTCTACAGATGTGGTGAACACCCAAAGATTTTCTAGTCATCCCTCCTTTGAAACCTTTAAGACCATATCAAATAGTGCGAAGGGTGAGGAGTACGACATCCAAATACCCTATGGATATTCTGGTGAAAGCATTGCAGGTTTCGTGGTTCATACGATGTAATGGATTATGCTGCAGGATTAAACTGCACAAGAGAGTTCATATATCGTGAAGTGAAAGAATCCACGCTTGCAGAAGAGAAGCAAATGATCTGGGTTGTGAACCTTGTTGATGATTGGTGTGACAGGAGATATTACACCATGTTACATCACACCGAGTACGCGTACACTGGGGCGGTGAATGTAAATCTTGTGATTATGGAGAGCTTAAAATATTTCTACCACTATGTCCATGTATATCATGACGAGGTGCGCATTGAAATTGTAGCTAACGGCTTGTGCAAGGTTTTAGTAGAGTTTAGGGACGAGTATCGTTTGTCCAGCAGAAAGGACAAATATGGATATATGTTGCTCTCAAATAGATCGCTAGAGTGTTAATAAATGTGCATAGTTCGAGAAAGTACAATGGTGAATACCCCTGAACGAAGATGTATGGTGCGCATTCTGGGGAGTGGGTGTGATAAAACATTAAAACCGATATTACTTCATGTAGCACAGATGGAAAAATTCTCTAAACACCTACCCAGTATAATGGGATACAAATATTCGCATGATTCACCAACGCACCGTGTTTCTTTCATGTTGGAACAATCCCGTACACGAATCACTAACGCTTGGAGGCGTTCATGACGCAACCCCGTGTGACTCATACCCACCCCACACTCCCCACCTCCCAACCGCCTGGCACGGTCCCACCTAGTCAAACAGCGCACCGGGGGCTTATAGTCACCTCAGAGCTTGACCCGACTGGACGTTCTCTTCTCGCATGAGCAATATAAAACTATTAAAAGCTGGAAATTCCGTTGAGCAGCATCCTTAACGTAGTATACGATGTGTCCGTGTTGAAGTTTGTGCGTGTATTCAGGCGTAATACAGGTGCCATTAATTATGTACTTGAAACAAAATGTATGCATTCAAACTCTAGTAGACGCAATGCTATTTAAGTGTTGAAGAGATGAATAGAATCTTCGTGTTGGTTGAGAAGTGTGGTGAATGCAGTTATAAAATACCTGTGTGTGCAGGCACAAAAATAGAGTAGATTAGTGATGCACCCTCATACGCTATTATTTGCACGCTATGCGTAAATCGTTGATATACGGTTGATGTGAAAGAATGCTGCTGACAATAACGCCCTTATCCCTACACGAAGCCGTTTCATTCTCGAGAGAATGTTTGAAGTCGTCGGTTTCCGTAAACTGAAACCTATATTAGACGCACATGTTGCTGATATGCATTATTTTGACACGATGCTTGAATACGTGCACAGCGCCCTGCTCGATGATTTTACCAAGTGTAGAGCCGAATAAGGCGAGAATCGTTTGGAATTGGATGCGTATTTAGAAGGTGAAGACTCCTCGAAATATCATGAACTTTGGTACAAAGGACTAGAACGGTACAGGGCTGAACTCACCTTCACTGTTCACCCTGAAGAATTATTTCTTTATAGAAGACACAGTTGTCGGCACGATTTAGAAACGTGCTTCAATTGTCGATATGAGTTGTGAAGAAGATTTTACAGTTGAAAAGGTCTCATCATGTTGCATCCAATGTTACAATGTTACATGCAGTTGCATTACACTTTACATTTTTGCGCACATGCTACTGATGCCTAATATTGAGTGGAAAATGTTATTTACATAAACTTCAACTGCTAGAGTTTTACAATAATCAGTTATGCCTGTTAATTATTCACTACTTTTAATTTTATGATTAGTGTCTATAAAAATGCTTACTCCGCCACCTCTGTTATTATTTTTACATATGTGATGGCTCGTGTAGCCCGGTATATATTAAAATGACTACTTATTTTCATTTAACCAGGTTTTGGTCAATATAATACATGTAAATTTATAGTGTAACAATTTTAGATTGGCCGTCAACTCATCAAATTGATTTGGAAGGTTTCTAATATTTATGTTCAAAATAGAGGTTTCCGTTATTGTGTCGCTCATTTAAGAAGGTATCCACTGACACATAATTGTTATTTATTGTAGTTTGAGACTCAATGATTTCATTCACAGCTCCATCAGTATGTAAACTGTTAATCATAGAGGACTTATACAGTAAAAACCAATGAAAACAGAAATAAAAACTAATAATAATACTTATGCTAGTCTAGAAAAGAAAAAAGAAAGGACGTTAAAAATTAAGAGGAAGAAAGAATAACAGCGAAATAATATGGAAAATAAGGATAAGGAAAGGAAAACTGATAAGCAGTGAAATATATAATAAAGCAAGAACTAATATTATCTAAATAACTCACTGGGGTTATAGTGCTATAATGATATTTAACGGAATATACCTTGAGTTGTGTTGTCAGAAATTATTGTAGTCGGATTTAGTTCAGATGATTACTTTTTGTTCCACCGCACTTTTCCGAACATAAATCTTCCCTTCTCTCACGTAACAGATCTTTATGAGTTTTTCTTTCCTAAGTTTGAGCACTTTGTCATATATTTCTTTTCTGTAATCACAAAGCGATTCATTAACGAATATATTGGGTTTCACTTATATGAGAACACTTCTAATTTCAGTCTTTCAGTGAGGATCCTACTTACTTACTTATCCTTAACGGACATCAAGTTGTCCATAGAGAAGAAGAGGAGAAACTAGAGGAAAGGATCGGGAGGCTCGAGTCGTCCAGATCGGCTGTTGGAGGTGCGGCGGTCAATGACGCGGCTGCGCCCTCCACCCGGAACTCATTGATAGGATAGCTGCCCTGGAAAGGCGGTCCAGCAATGGACTGGACAGAGCTCGGGACCGCGGAGAAAGGGTAGAGGTGCAACCGGGGTCCAGGGTACAAAATTAGTGTTAGGAATCGCCAGCGACCCACGTGGAATGCACCGGAACCGCGGCGCAAGGTGGAGGGCGCAAAGAAGGGGCCGATAGAGAAGGGTGGGAAGGGGCCGATAAAGAGAAAGGTGGGAAGGGGCCTACTGATGGCCCAAAGAAACCGAAGGATGTAGCTGCAGGTCGGGGTGGGTCGGGTGGTGTAAGTGCGGCTGAGTCTATGGGTGGCAACGGGTATCGAAAGGTCTCGGGCAAGAAGGTTTCGAAGCCGAAGCCTGAGAGCGCATGGCTAGTCGGAGGACTGCGATCGTTGTCCACGCTGGTGGCAACGACCTGTTCCTCAAAGGCAGTAGGGTAGGTTTTACAGAAGGGATCATCACCGAGATCATGTCTCTTACGGACGATCTAAAACTGAAGACAGACAGGGGAATGTTGGGTATTTTACCGCGGATGAATGCCAGAGACCACGCGCTCAGTAAGGTCATTGGCATCAACGAGAGGGTGCAAGACTTGTGCGTCCCGCTGGGCGTGAGGCTTATTGATCCATTCGACGCATTTTTGGGTAGGTGGGACCTTTACCAGAGGGATGGTGTTCACCTCAATGACAAGGGTAAAAGTGTGCTAGGCGCGCTGCTCGACCGGCACCTATACAGAATGGTGAGGTCGAGCCCGGGGAGAGATGACGGACCCCCACCGGGGAGAGATGATGTTGAGCCGGTGGCGGACGTACCTTGAACTGAAGGATGTGTCCATGTACAGGTGGGTGACCCTCTTTCCCGTTGGAGGGAGCTCAGGCTCCTGCAGAAGTTGCCCCCTCGTTGGTGAGGGGCTCTTCAACTCCCGGCAGCACTGGCTGTTCGGGAAACGGGTCTTTCTAGGGGCGGTCAGAATAGGGAAGGCTCCCTCCGTGCAATGCTTTTTAATGCTAGGTCGACTAGGAATAAGTTTTGCGAGCTACGAGCGCTCTTAGCATCAGAATACCAGGATATCGTTGCTATCACCGAGTCCTGATTCATACTGATCGTAGGGACTACGTTGGGGAGTTCGAAATTCCCGGGTATAGAATGTTTCGCAAATACCGCACCCGTGGGGAGGGGGGAGGGGTACTAATATACGTCAGGGACACGTTGAGTCCGGTTGACTGCCAGTTTCGATCGAACGGGAGCTGCTTGGCGTCGATCTGAACGTGGGAGGGACGAACTATAGGTTAATCTTGGTGTACAGACCTCCGCATCTCCTCCTCGAGGAGCAGATACAGCCCTGTACACCGAACTCCGTAGCCTGCTAGGGATAGGGTGTGTGTAGTTTTAGGGACTTCAACTGTCGCGGCATAAACTGGGAAGACAGGATGCTGATGCTGAAGGGAGGAGGCTAGTTGACTTTGCTGATGAGAACTTCCTCACTCAGTGGGTCAATGAGCCTACACGAGGCGAAAGCGTTCTAGACTTAGTATTCACGACCGAAGACAACCTCGTCACTGGCCTCACCGTTGACGAATCGTTGGGCGGGAGTGATCACGGTCTGATTAGGTTCCGTGTCTGCGTCCCTCGGGTGAAGCGTAGTAACTCGAGAGGCAGTAAGCTCGATTTGCAGCGGGCGACTTTGTTAGCCTCCGAGATAGCGTAGGAGATGGGGTTAGAGGTCGGCGGCGATGTTGAGGGAGTGTGGAGTGCATTCCGACCAGTTTATGGTGCTGCAGTCTGCTTCATACCCTCAAAACCGGTCACCCCTGCTTCAACGCAGCCTAAGTGGTTCAGTCGTGACATCGCTTCGGCTATCCGAAATAGGAAAGCCGCGTATAGGAGGGCGAAGGCCAATCGTTCCCATGAGAACACTGAGGCGTATGTCCGCCTGTGTAGGGAAGTGAAGGCGAAGGTTAGGCTAGCGAAACGTAACGAAGAACTACGGGTGGCAAGCCTCTGCAAGGGAACCCAAGGAGTTCTTCAGTTATGTTAATAGAAGAAAGCCATTAGAGCATGAGAGGTCCGTTGAAGGACAGCGGCGTTCTGCGGATCCGACGCGGACATCGCTAATGTGCTTAATGAGTACTTTGCGGGAGTGTTCACCAGGGAGGACACCCGCGTCATCCCCGAGCCAGGCGTCAGGCACGAAGGTGCTGGCCTGGATAGTGTTCGATGTACGCGACAGTCGTTGCCGATAGAATAGACAAACTGAGCGCGTTTAAGGCTCCTGGGCCAGACCAGTTTCCTCCCCAAGTGTTGCGGGAGGTGCGCGACCAGGTGGCTCCCCACCTGGCTACAGTCTTCAACAAATCGTTGGAGACGGGCCAGGTGCCTGGTGACTGGAGGGAAGCCAACGTGACCCCTATCTTTAAGAAAGGGGATCACGAAAGTCCAGGGAACTATCGTCCCATTAGTCTCACTTCGTTGTAGGTAAATTACACTGGTCAACAAGATTTTTCATCAGAGTAAAATTTGTGGTGGCTGGATAGCATGTTTCACGCTGATTCCAAAACTGCATTCAGATTTTTTCTAGCACGTATAGTTTTCAAGATGAAGGCATATATATAACTACACAGATTTAACCATTTTAAATAGGCAAAATACTAATATTTCAACATTTGATTGTGTTTATTTTATTGTGTTTTTTTAGTTTATTCATCTTATTTATTTCAATTATCTTAATTATACATCTTATGTATTTCAGGTGTGAGCTTTTACGTCTAGCAGCATTGTGATTCAGGCAACAACGCCGTGCTTTGTGTGTCAAAAGATCAGTCCAGTCCAAGAACTTGTTGTGTCAAGTTGGTGTACATTTTTTTTTAATTTATAGTTTGCTCAGGTCAGTCAACATGCCTCGACAATGTAAGAATGACCCCGACAAGTTCTGTTTCGTATGCGGCCAGTTGACAACTAAAACACAGCGACGAAGTATTACAACCGACATTAAGAAAATATACAAGCTATACTTTGGTTGCCATCTAGGTGACCAAGATAAACCATGGGCGCCACATCAAATCTGTTCTGGCTGTTCAAATGGATTACGTGATTGGCTTAACAAAAAGAAAGCTTCAATGCCATTTGCCATACCCATGATATGGAGGGAGCCGAGAGATCATCATGAAGACTGTTATTTTTGTAGTGTGAACTTAATGGGGTTTTCTGCCAAGAACAAACACCAGATTGTATATCCAAACTTGGATTCAGCACGTAGACCAGTAAAACATGATGAAACATTGCCCATTCCAATTCCCCCAAGTGATAGGCTAGATTCTATCATAGATGACATGGAAAGTGATGAAGGTGCAACTGGCGTTTCCGGACCATCTACAGAACCAGAGTACACTTTTGAAGGTAGACATTTAGAGCCTAAAAAGTTAACCCAAGGACAGTTGAATGATCTTGTTAGAGACTTATCGCTGTCTAAAGAGAAATCAGAGCTTCTCGCCTCAAGACTAAAGGAGAACAATTTACTTGAGAACAATGTTCGTATTAGTTACTACCGAAAGCGGAATTTTGAATTAACAGCATTCTTTTCAGTAGACGGTCCTCTCTGTTATTGCCATGACATCAATGGACTATTTACAGCCATATCTCAGACGTATGTGGCATCTGAGTGGCGCCTCTTTATTGATTCGTCGCAGAGAAGCCTGAAAGCAGTTCTTTTGCATAATGGTAATATAATGCCATCCATCCCCATTGCCCATTCCGTCCATCTAAAAGAGACATATGACAATATGGATATACTACTTAAGGCAATCAAATACGACAGTCATCAATGGAATGTTTGTGGAGATCTAAAAGTTATAGGAATGCTTATGGGTATGCAGTCAGGATTCACAAAATTTTGTTGTTTCCTTTGCCTGTGGGACAGTCGCGCCACTATAGAACATTACACCAAAAGTGACTGGCCACTTAGGTATACATATGTCCCAGGGATAAGCAATGTCCAGTCTGTCCCTTTAGTGGATCCCCAAAAGATCTATCTGCCACCTCTTCACATTAAACTTGGTTTAATGAAGAATTTACAATGGGTAAAGTCAATTCTGAAGGGTTCCAATACCTTTCAAGGAAATTTCCGAAGGTTACTGCAGCAAAATTGAAGGAAGGAATTTTTGTTGGGCCACAAATAAGGGAGGTTTTGAATGACACTGAATTTGAAAAAGTCCTAAGTCCGCTGGAATTGAAGGCTTGGCTGGCGTTCAAATGGATATGTGAAAACTTTCTTGGAAGCAACAAGTCACCTGCGTATAAGGATGGAGTCAAGAACCTCCTTGATGCCTTCAAAGAAATGGAGTGTCGAATGTCGTTAAAAATTCACTTCCTGCATTCCCACTTAGATTTCTTTCCTGAAAACCTTGGTGCAGTGAGTGACGAGCAAGGAGAGCGCTTCCATCAAGATATTCAGATGATGGAGAAGCGCTACCAAGGATATTGGAATGAAAGCATGATGGCGGACCATTGTTGGATGCTGTATCGTGACAATCCAGGCCAAATTTACAAAAGGAAATCACACTCACAGCGCTTTTAATAAAATAATGTATATATTCTTTATTTATAAGTATATTGAATAAGGTATATGATGTATTTGTTGTTTAGCATTCCTAAGTGTGATCTATACATCCATAAATTTTCTTATAGCAATATCAAAAACTTAAAAATATCAAAACCAGTGTATCTATATAACTATACGTGCTAGAAAAAAAAAAAAGATTCGGAATCAGCGCGAAAATGCATTAAGAAAAGTGTGATCATGTTTGTGATGAGAAAAAAAGTTTCATTTTGTTGGCCAGTGTTATTAGAGGGGATAATAGCGAATAGGATCGTTGACCATTTGGATTCCTACAAGCTGCTTGGGGACTCCCAACATGGGTTTAGACGGCATAGGTCGTGTCTCACCAACTTGCTCGAGTTTTTCCACGTCATGTTGAGTGAGTATGATAAGAGTAGGGCGATTGATATACTTTATCTCGACTTTGAGAAAGCCTTTGATAAGGTACCTCACCGCAGGCTAATGGCCAAAGCGCGCGCGCTGGGTATCGGTGGGGAAGTAAGTGGGTGGATTCAGTGGCGTACTAAGGGGGGTGCGAGGGGGACGGTCCGCCCCGGGTGACGGCCAGGAGGGGGGTGCCATCGGGAGAGTTGAAGTACCAGTACAAGTTTTCAAACCAAATGAAAAATTCGCCAAAGTAAGAAAAAAAAATTTGAAATGTTCAAACTATTACAACAGCTTAATGTTAATTTCCACTATAAAATAATTTTTTTTTTTATTGACAATACAAAATTTACAAACGAAAAATTAAATATTTGATAAAAATTACATCGTCGTGATGTTATAATACCCGGTAAATGCATCGTCGTGATGTTATAATACCCGGTAAATGCATCGTCGTGATGTTATAATACTCGGTAAATGCATCGTCGTGATGTTATAATAAATACATCGTCGTGATGTTATAGGAACTCATGTTTATGAATGGTGGTCCCTGTGATTACTGGTTATCAGTAAAAAGACAGGAAAGTCACACTTTGCACTAAACTTTAGACGACGTTTTTCCTACAACCATGACTACTGAAGTAACGATGATGTGTATGACTGAGTGAGTTTTTTATGATGACTATGTGGTGCTCTTACGATGGTGGTGGTGATATGATTGATGATTTTTTTTAATGCAACTACATGGTGATGTTAAGACAGAGAGGGTGATGATGTGACTGCATGGAGATGTGTTAATGCTTACAATAATTTAGGGTGGATCGATTTTACATTTTTTTCGATTTCCATATTCTAATAGAGACAAAAACTTGCGCATGCATGAGAAAATAGCCTCTGCAAAATCTTAGCTTAATAAGTAATCATCTTCTGCCCCCGGCAGAGCGATGAAAATTATATTTTAGTAGTCAAAAACGTATTTTTCTTATAATTTTTAAAATATTTCAATATGCATCAAAATTATTCCTAATAACTATAAAGTCGATGAAAAGACCTCATATGATCGTTTTTCCAAGCGCGTTGTCCTACGTTAATATCTTTTGCCCCCGGCAACAACGTCAAATGTTGAAAAAAATAGGTAATTTATATACATATTTTCAGATCGGCTCTTTGTCTTAAATAATGCATTTATAAATTTCCCATAGCATTTATATCGTTGCTTAGGCATGAAATAACACACACGCAAAATTTTATGACTCTAGGCTAGGGTTTAAAGGTCATCTCTGGTGAGTGCTGCCAGCAGCAGCTGCCACTGACGCGCCAGTACGCACTGCGCAGTTCCCTCAGTTGCCTTTTGACAGCGTCGAAGGCAGGTGTGTATTTTGCAGCTGGCTCCTCGAGTCCTGAGTGTGTGTGTGTGTGTGTGTGTGTGGCTCCTCACTCAGAGTCCTCAGTGTGCTCAATCTCTCTGCTCATATCCTTGTTTGTTTTTCTCATAACTCTGTTTTTTTCGATTTTATTGCGTAACAGAACAATACATTATTCTTTAATCTTTACAGGATGGCTACCGCTACAACTAGAAGATCGGTTACGTGTCCAATATTTGGTGCTGGGAAAGATTTGAATTTGAGATGTTTTCCCACATGTGAAGATGTGATGCAATACTACCATCATGTGAGAACTGAGTTGAGATCATCGAAGAAGGAACCTCCATTCAAAGACATCGCCGCTGTGGTCACGGAGAGACTGGAATACTTGTGGAAATTAGCTTCCATTCCAACAGTTTTGACAGCACGGATAAATCAAATGTTGAAAAGTTATCGTGATAAAATGGCTAACATCATCAAATCACTGAACGCGAAAAAGAAGAACGAATCGTTACAGAAAAATCTTGAGGCCTTCAAGACATCAACTAAGACCACCTTATTTGACATATCGGCTTGTAAATGCCCTGATTTGACAAAATGCAGCTGCCCTCGTGAACGACGAGTACCACTGAAAGAGCAACAGTTTTTACTCGACCAAAGAAGTGATCGCAAAATGGCAATAGGAACTTTGGATGTTGAAACAACAAATAAAAACGAGATCACTCTTGCAAGAAGATTGGCGATATTGAAACAAGAAGGAATAGCAGAACATCAAGAGCCATCGACTAGTAAACGACAAGAAACTTCTCAAGAACAACCTTCTTCGTCAGCCTCTAGTGAAACCGAGGATACATCTATAGAATCATCGTCATCGTATGAACTAACACCGAGAGATAAACATGACATGAAGGAAAAAACACGAATGAAACTCCAGGTACTTGCTGAAGCTTGTGATCGTACGGGCGTCTCAGACAGAGCTGCTTCATTTATTGCTTCTTCGTTGTTAGAGGATGTTGGCTGGATACGAGAAGATGATGTCAGTTCAGTGATTGATCGAAATAAGATAAGAAGAGCCAGAAAAAGAGTTCGTTCTGAGCATCAGCAAGATGACAAGATCACGCTACCATTACAGGGCATTTTCTTTCACGGACGTAAAGATAAAACAATGACACAAGAAGAAATAGACAATGTGAAGCATGGAAGGACTGTGGTAGAAGAGCATATAATTTTAGTTCAAGAACCAGAATCCCAGTACATGGGGCATTTCACTCCTGCATCAGGTTCTGCCACTGCAATAACATCAGGTATCATCAACTTTCTAGAGACTAACAATATTAGCACGGACGACATTGTGGCTATCGGCTGTGATGGTACCGCAGTGAACACGGGTCGAAAGGGTGGAGCCATTCGTATGATTGAAATGAAACAACAAAGACCAGTTCAGTGGATCATATGCCTATTACACGGTAATGAATTATCACTGCGACACCTCATTCAAGACTTGGACGGCAAAACAACTGGGCCAATGGGCTTTACTGGACCAGTTGGAAAACAACTGAACGACTGCGAAAAACTTCCAATTACAGAATTCGATGCCATTCCATCTCCCGACATTGACATAGATGATGCCGAGTTGAGCACTGACCAAAAATATTTGTTAGGCATCTACAGAGCAGTGTCGAGCGGTAGCTGCTCTTCAGCTCTCGCGGCTCGAAATCCAGGTAAGATGGCGCATTCCAGGTGGCTGACAACAGCAAATAGATTTCTGCGCCTCTATGTTTCAACCAGTGAACCCTCCAGCACCTTTAACGAAATTGTGCGATTCATTATGACAGTTTACGCACCAATTTTCAAGATAAAGAAAAACTCCAGTTTCACTGAGGGCGCAAAACATTTTTTCGAAATGATGCGTCTCTCTCAGACCATGCCTCAAAGATCTAAGACAATCGCCAACAAAGTCCTCCGTAGAAATTCTTTCTTTGCTCACTCAGAAAATATTTTGATCTCCATGCTACATGCCGATGAGCAACACATAAGAGAATTGGGATGGAGAAGAATATTAAAAGCACGTTCAAAACAATCACCAGCGGGGGAAATTCGAGCCTTCGCCATGCCTGAGCTGCTCTACGATAGTCAAAACTATTACGAAATGATCAACTGGCAAACGACTGAGGTGACCGAACCCCCCGTTACAAAAACAATACCTGATACCCGAATAAAAGAGTTTGTTGAGACGGGAGACCAGCCTGATGGACTGATCCCACTATTCCCTTGTCATACTCAAGCGATCGAGAGACTCATCAAATTAGTAACCGAAGCCTCTGCCAGTGTAAGTGGAATAGAAGAGAGGGACGGATTCATCCGCTCCCGTCTTCACTCCCGAACAAAAATTCCACGATTTGATTCTAAGAAAGATTACCGTATGTAAATCGACATGCTGCCAAAGGAAGGGTGGTTGGGGCTGGATAGGGTGGAACTCGACGTACAGCCACCTCCTCGTGGTGAGTTCTGGGTTGCTAATTTTATAAAATTAGCAAGCGAGGAGCTGTACTTAGTACTTATCGTACTTATAACATCGCATTAACGTAATTATAATCCACATTTAGACTTTTCTTGGGGACAGAAGATATTACTCTAGTCATAAAATTTTGCGTGTGTGTTATTTCATGCCTAAGCAACGATATAAATGCTATGGGAAATATATAAATGCGTTATTTAAGACAAAGAGCCGATCTGAAAATATGTATATAAATTACCTATTTTTTCAACATTTGACGTTGTTGCCGGGGGCAAAAGATATTAACGTAGGACAACGCGCTTGGAAAAACGATCATATGAGGTCTTTTTCATCGACTTTATAGTTATTAGGAATAATTTTGATGCATATTGAAATATTTTAAAAATTATAAGAAAAATACGTTTTTGACTACTAAAATATGATTTTCATCGCTCTGCCGGGGGCAGAAGATGATTACCTATTAAGCTAAGATTTTGCAGAGGCTATTTTCTCATGCATGCGCAAGTTTTTATCTCTATTAGAATATGGAAATCGAAACAAATGTAAAATCGATCCACCCTAGCCGCCTTACATGCTTAATATAAGCACACCCGCCAAAAAATTAGTCGCCCCTAATAGCACCGATAGTAGGAAGTTCAAGGTCACAGAGAGGGCGCTGATGTAGCATTGGTAAGTGACAAGTAGCGGTGACGTAGCACACAGGATCAGATCTGTTTCGTGAGGTGGTGAAGAACAAAGTGTGTGTTGGATATAGTCTGCAAAATGGGTCGTGAGGCAGACGTTACTCAGTGGCAAAAAGGAGCCATCGTGTTTGGCAGAGCCCACGGACACAAAATTCTGAAGTAGCTCAATTTGTTGGTGTGTCAACGCGTACTGTCCAGCGAGTTTACAAAGAGTGGTGTAGTTCGCAATCAACTGAAAATCGACGGCGTAACTGTGGCCGGAAAACAATTCTCGACAATAGGGGCCGCCGCCATGTTTCTCGTCTAGTAACTGCAAATCGTTTTCAAACCAGAGAACAATTGCTCCAAGAAACCAATGAGGTTATTATAATAGCTAGCGTTATACCCTACTACATTATATTGAATTAGTGTTAATGTATTGGCATTGATAATTAATTGTCTCTGCTTGGCTGGGTTGATAATTATAATCTGATAGATCATGGGTATCTGGTTGGAAAAAGTTTGAGAACCACTTGTTTGAAGCTTTTCTGTTGTAATAATTTTTTTTTACTTCTTTATTTACTGGAAGAAGTGTGAGGAAATGGACATTTCTATGGAGAGAAGAGGGAGAGTAAGGCTCCGAAAAAGGATGCTGGTCTCACATTGCCAGGGGAAGTAAAAAGGGCTATGTTTGAATGTCTTGATCGCTTTCATCAATAATTGGAGATTCGTTCTAAGGCAATGGATCAAATTCTGCCAATCTTCACTGTTATTCAGCCAAACACTTTGGTTGTTGCAACAGAAGAAGAACTTCGGAAGTATATTCCAAATTTGACTCAGATTTTCGATGAATTCTCTGATGAAGATATCAGTGTGGAAATTGGAAGACTTCGGAGGCATTTGGAAGCTGTCAAAATCAGCGTTGAAGAGGCAAAGAAATGGACAGCATTGCAGTTTCTGGAGTTTATTGTGAAATGGGATTTTTGTGAATCTTTGCCAAGTTTGTCACTGTGTTTGAGATTCTTTTTGACTGTCTGTGTGTCTATTGTTTCATGTGAAAGAAGTTTTTCCAAATTGAAATTGATAAAAAATTTCTTTCGCTTGACCATGAGTCAGACAAGATTGGCAAATCTGGCTTTACTTTCAGTTGAACATGAATATGCAAAGAAGGTGAATTTTGATGAGGTTATTGATCAATTTTCAGAAATTAAGGCTCGAAAGCAGAGACTGTGAATCCTCTCTATTTACCTTTGAAGAATAGGCTGAGCGTTGAGACTGGATTTCCTGTGTTTTTTTGTATAAAATAAAATGCAGTATTACCTGTTCACTGAATTTTTAATGTCCTGCATTTTTCTTACGTATTTCCAATTTGCTTATGACAGTACTGTACTGTTTAAAAATCTACTTGCAAACATAATATATTTTTCTGTTTAAATTTTAAAATTATTTATGGGGGCGTGCCAAAGGAAGGATCCGCCCCAGGTGCCAAATACTTTAGGTACGCCCCTGGGTGGATTGAAAACTGGCTGAAGAATAGGCTACAGTCGACGCTTACGCGCCCTGAACTTGTTTTCGCTGGAAACCCGGTGGCTGCGCGGTCAACTGATCGAGGTTTTCAAGCTCTTACGCGGGTTGAACGATGTCGATTTTAGAAGCATGTTTAGTTTAAATGATAACCCAACTTGCAACAATGGTTGGAAGTTGGATTTGAAACGGTTTAGGACTAGTGTGTGTGGGAATTACTTTACCTATAAGATCTGTGACACGTGGAACAGGTTACAGTTCCTCTGTGGATCATTTCAAGAAAAGGTTAGACCAAATCTTGCACACTATTTGAGGGTGTAGAAAATTTTCCCTGGCACCCGTTGCCATTGGTACCTCCTCGGTATGGGCCGCAAGGCCTTTTGAGGTACTTCTTTTCCTTGTAACTCCTTATAGGGCAGCAGTGAAATTTCTCCACTCATTTGTGTCATGCACCAGCTCTCGGATATCTTTCTGGCTCAGGTCTTTACTTTCCATGTCTCTTTTTATGGTTCTTCTCCATGTATCCTTGGGTCTTCCTAATCTCCTCCTCACATCTGTTGCCACATTAAACTTTGCTTTGGTATTCTTGCATCTTCCATCCTTAATACATGCCCATAGTACCCCCCTCTTATCCTTATAATTTCTACTATCGATCTTTGTCTACTTCGTCTTCTCACTTGCTCCTCGCTGATATGTTCATACCACCTTATTTTCATGATCTTTCTCAAGCAATTCCTTTCGAACCTCCGAAATTTATTCTCAATTTCACTTAAGCCTTTCCATGTCTCACATCCATGAAGAAGATGGGAAACGATTATATTACTGAACAGTTTAATTTTGATGTTTAAGGAGAGACACTCTTCCTTCCGTACTTTATTCATGCTCCTAAAAACAGTTGCAGCCTTAACTATTCTTGAATTCGCTTCCCTTTTTACTGTACATCTTCATCATTGCATAAAATACAGCCCAAGTATTCAAATTGGTAAATTTCTTGCAAGACTACACAATTGAGCTCTCTCTGTCTTTGGTCATTTACCTGCACCTTCATTACCATTGTTTTTCTGTTATTTATTCTCAAACGTATCTTCTCATATTCTTGTGCTTGGTTTTCTGTTGCAATTTTCATGCCTTCTACGGTGTTGCTTACAGGACACAAGTCATCCGCATAATCCAGGTCCATCAGTCTTCTACCTTCCACCCATTCAATACCTTCTTGTTGTCTCAGTCCTATTTCCAATTTACTTATTACCCAATCAAGTGCTAATATAAACAGTACAGGGTATAAACTATCTCCTTGCCTCACTCCAGTTGTTACCTTAAACCAGTCGGTTAATGACCCTCCAACTCTAACACAGCACTCAGTATCTGCGTAAAGACATTTGATCACACCAACTATTTTCTCAGGGAATCCGTAGCTGTAACATCTTAGTATTTCCCAAAGGAAGGGCCGATGTATTGAATCAAATGCTTTTTCAAAGTCAATAAAGTTCATAAGAAGAGGAGTCTGCCATTCTGTGCATTGTTCTATGATGTTTCTCAGAAAAAATATTTGGTCTGCACATAATCTCCCCTGGCGAAATCCTGCTTGTTCTTCCCTTAACAGCTCATCTACAGCAATTCTTATCCGATTCATTATGATAATACTCAGCACTTTCCCCGGAATTGAAAGTAGCGTGATGCCTCGTCAGTTGTTACAGTTACTAAGATCTCCCATTTTTGGTAATTTAACAATTATGCCTTTTTCCCAGTCTGATGGGCTACATTCTCTCTCCCATATAATTCTTAGTATTTGGTGCAGTTCGTCAACTCCTCCATTATCTTCTGAGCATTTAAGCATCTCGGCCGTTATCAAATCTTTTCCAGGAGCTTTGTTATTTTTTAGTTTCCCTATAGCTTCTTTAATTTCTTTTACGGTTATTGGTCCTGTTTCTATTGGCAATTCCTCTCTCTCCAGTTCTTGAGAGAAATCATATGTAATATGTGGCACTGGTCTATTTAAAGTATCACTTAAATGATTCTCCCATCGCTTCAATATATCAGTCTCCTCTGTGATGGTTCTTCCATTTCTTTCCTTGATAGGCCCTTCTCCTTTCATTTTATAGTTTCCTCCTCTATGCTTTACAATCTTATATAGTGTCCTATGGTCATCTCTTCTAGCAGCATTCTCAGCTTCTTCAGCTTTATTAAGGTAATACTGTAACTTATCCCTTCTCACCATTCTTTTTACCTCGCTTTTTCTCAGCGTAACATCCTGTGACGTTCCGCTGATTGGAGGTTATTGCTACTTTCTTTTTTCTTCTTTTCAGCTCTCTCTTTTCACCAGTCAGAGTCCATGCATCCTCACTTATCCATTCCTCTGTAATTCTTCTACGCCTTCGAAGAACATTTTCATCGGCAGAATTATAGGTGTCTTTGTAGTCACTCAACAAGTGCTCCACATCATGTTCCACCTCTTGGAACCGATTTTGCAGATCAAGTTGAAATTCTCTTTTTACTTCAGAATTTTTCAGCCTTTCAGAGTCATATGCTGAGGTTACATTACTTTTCCTGATCTTTTTAAATTTCATTTTAACTTTACCAACCACAAGATAGTGATCTGTTAAACCAATATTGGATCCTCGGTGAGATCGCATATCCTGTAAAAAAGATCAATGTTTCTGGGATATTATAATATGACAAATTTGATCAATATACATTCCAGTTGGGCTTCTCCATGTTCCTTTGTGAATGTTAGGATGTGGGAAGAGTGTTGCCCCTATTATCAGTCCACTCAGCTCACAAATGTGAGTATCACAAAGCTTAAATTTAATTAGTTTTTTATCACCATCATTGCTGAGTCTTCCAACTCGATGCACCTGGGTAATGATATTTTGAGTGATGTTTAAGGGAAGTTTATCTCTTATCGCTTCTGTGACTACTATATTAGAATTTTCGTTTTGGTTCCCGTCTGGGATACCGGGTCCCGCAAGAAAAAAGGTATCTTTCTGAGATTCTTCTCTATGTTCACTGAAGATTTTCTCGTTCTTACTCTTCTGATCTTAAACATATTTTTCCATTGTGGACATTTCCTCAGTGAGGGTGGTGACCTGTTGTTTTCGGTCAGTCGTCTCCTTTTTTTTAAGACCTTTGTTTCGTCTTCTAGTTTATTAATATCAGCGTCTTTTGAATCCAGCTCCGCCATGTACGAGTATTCCAGATAGAAGTAGTATGCATCTATGTAAGATAGAAGTTGTTTGTTGCCACGAACCCTGTCAGATAATGATAAGAGACAAAGTTACGCATTCCCAGTGTTTAAGAAACTAAATAGTTTAAATCTAAATGACATAAATTCAGTGTTGCTGTCAGTATGTTTAAAGTAATAAAAAAAATTAAATGTACCTCAACCATTCAGAGCAATGAATCCCCATCAAATACATTGCCGTTATAACACTAGCTTTCGCAGAGATTTTGTACACAAACCAAACTATAAAACGGAAACTGTAGGAAATGAACTCTCCTTGATGTATGGATTGGAGGTGTATGGAATGCAGTTCGTGTAAATACCAGACAGGCTTCATCATTAAATTACTACCGTAGTATTGAAGTTCTTATTTTATAATTAACCATGTAAAATATGGCTCCGACAAAATCATATCCGATCTCAACTCACCAAAATCTTTCTAGCTTTTCATTAACTCGTTTATTTACATGATTTAGCGAATTCTATTTTCATTTAGCTTCATTTATTTTCTGGTAAGTGTACAATTGATAATTTTATTTAAAATTAATGATGTTTCATGTAATAATTGCTGTAGACATATAAAATCATGAAAAATAATCAAATAATATGCCAGTTAATTCTGCACATTTGCACCTTTTGTTTACTACTACTATTATTATTATTACGATTGATTAAATTATTATTGTTATTTTTATTATTACTATTACTTCCTATTTCACTTCTCTTCCGAAATAAATTAGATAAGGATACTTTAAATATAATATTGTTATATCAATAACAATATTGTTATATTAGGATTATATTATATGTTACTTTTATGCTACTTTATGCGAATTTGAACGACGGTTCAGGATCGACCTGCGGTCAACCCCTCTGCAATGTTTCATATATATTAGGGTGGTCCACAAAATGGAAGTATTTTAAATTCTTCCCCAGGGTTTCATTAGGTTCCTTTTCCCAAAACACTTCTCTGAGCGAAATTTGGGTTCAATCGGTTAATATTTAGAGGTGGCTCAACTACCCCCAGAAGTCCACATTCATGGCTTCTGGGTCCCCCCCATATATATGGGGTATCATGGCGGGGGTATCATGGCTGACCAGGCCACTCATTGTTGCCCAGCTAAGATTGTGGACTTGTTAGAATCAGGAAACCTCTTTCGGTGCTCATCCACCACACTTAAGAGAAACTGGAGTTGATCTTCTCCTTTCGTCAGAGTTCCGCTGAAGGTCTGAATGAGAGCTACTGCCCTTTCAGCATGATCATTAACTACTTTGATGTTTCCTATGATTCTTTTAGCTTCTTGGAAGTTTTCATTCTCCTCCCAGGTGCTGGGGTCATCATCAAGAAAACTAATATTGATCGGTAGGGCCTTAAGAAGCTTTAATGAGTTCTTTGTGGCAAGAGTTTCTAATTTCAGTGTTGCTTTGCATTCCTTGAGTCTTCTTCTCTTGGAGAAGTCTAATGACCCCTCCTTTTCCCTCATACACTGGACCATGATTCCCTTGGTGTCTGGTGCAACAGTTTGATCGAAGAGAGCAAGGGCCACCAGCTCTTCTGATAAGTACCATAGGTGGTTTTCAAATTTATTGAGAGCTGCTTTGGCCACTTTCTGGTCATGATAGTCCTTTAACGTTTGGATAAGATCCAGATCATTCTTCGGAGCTTGTGATGGAATAGGAGCAGTGATCCAGCTTTTTAAGTAGATTAGGACTCCAAAAAGGGTAAGGGTTTTCAGGTCCTTCTTCTCTCGATGAGTCAGGGTGATTTGATTTCTAAAAAGCCACATTTTGATGGCATAGATAACTTTAGCCATCCACCTTGCATAGTGCGTGCCAGCAGGACGTTTGAATGTGTAACTTTCAATTTTTTCACCAAGAAAGATCAAAGAAAGTTCCAAAAACTCTTTATAGTCATCTCGAAAATTTCCAGTGGCCAGATGTTCTTTGGCAAAGGCAATTATTTCATTTCTGAAAGGATCAACTTGCTCCTTCATCTCATCATCATCCTGTGATGTAGAGAAGGTTTTTAAATCAATGTAGTCCCACATAGATTGGAACCTTTTGAACAAAAGTGGCTCAGGGGCAGAAGATGAACCATGGACTGCTTCAAACACTCCTCCATACATGACTTCCATGCAATGATGCCTACAGGCAAAATAGAAGAGTGGTCGACCAAGTTTCTGTTCCAGAAGAACGCATGCTCCCCTGTTTGTTCCTGTATTTGATGCTGTAGTATCTGATAACATTCCGATTATTGACTTATCTATGTTCCATTCGGAAAGAAGATTATACACTGCAGCTGATTGAGCTTCCCCTGTTCCACTTGGTAGTTTGGGAACACCAAGCAGTTTTGAATCACCTGATTCAACTGAAGAGACAAGGACTGGGAGTCTGTCTACCTTTTCATTCTTGGCAAGTAGATTAGGGATCAACTTCCCATCCCAGTGGACAATCGAAATACCGGGTGTCTCAAAATAGATGGAACCCATTGACATGATAATAATTTATTACTCAGAAAATAAACTCCAAAAAAGATTACATTTCCTGGAAGCTGATATGATAACAATTAAAAACTGAAGATTTGAGGTCTCTAGATCAAAGGATACATTTATTAGAGCACATGTTCCAAATGACCGCCGTTGCGCTGCAGACACACTTGAAGCCGACGAGCGAAGTTGTCAATCACCCTAACACCCTGCACAGAGTGCAAGGGCCTCTGAAGCACCTCGTCTGGGGCTTGTGTGCCCCAGAACACATTGTTCTTGCTGTAGATCCTTGATCAAGATTCTTTGCACTGACGCACGTGAAAGACCTAGATCTTGGCAACGTCTTCGGATTGACTTTTTCGGACTCCTTCCGACAGAATCTCTCACCGCATTCACATTGTCAGGAGATCTTGCAGTCACCTTCCTGCCAGATCTGGGTGTTTCTGCTTTCTTGTTGAGATTGTTTACTGATCCTATGGCTTGAAATTGTGTGCCCAATGATAAATTTGGCTTTTCTGGGGATAATTGTTGAAGTTGAACTTCCTGCGAAATTTCGCTTGCATAGTTTTGAATGATTTCGTCTCCAAATAAGTAGTGACGCAAAAAATTTTTTCCTCCTTTGTCCAAGGCATTTTGATTGATAATTATTAGTTGTTATCGTCTCCTCTCTTCAAATCTGAAAAAATAGAACGAGAACATTAATATTGGCAGAATTATTAGCAGTGACATGGGTTGCATGTATATTGAGACACCCTGTACTTGGACTAAAGCTAGCTTTAATGGCATGGGTTATTTGCCTTCGATGCCTCTCTCGGTGCCTTTTGATTGAAGAACGAGAGATGTTCACCTCTGAAAGATCTTGACCAAGGCTAGATGCAGTTTCAGCTAATACAAAGGTGACCCTCCTGTCACTGATGCCAGTCCTGTCCAGAGCAGCAGCCAATTCAGGAGATATGATATTCTTTGCTGCCTTTTTCTTTGGTGGAGTTGGTCCGCTGGTAGATGGGGGATTAATAAGGTAATCTTCATCTTCTCTTTCTGACTCACATAAAGACTCAGAAGAAGAACTTCCCTGATCTAGCATAACTTCCTGTGAAGCAGCATATTTTTCTTCTTCAGCTTTCCGCTTCCTATTTACCAATTTCATTTGCTTCTCAGCAGCTCTCTTTTCTGCCTTGTCAGTCACCATATCTGCAGAGACCATTGATCCCACTCGTCCCGCTTTCCTTTGTTGGATCAAGAACTGCCGGTCTTCTTCATTTTTGATTAAGGTAAAGGCATCAGCATGGGCGACATCAAATAGGTTCTCCATTTCTTCCTGAAAGGTTTTCTCTTTTTCTAACTGAGAGTTGCTTTTCCTCCCAGCATTCTTCTTAATCGCTTTCCACTCCAAGTGTAGAGCCTGAATTTTGTGAAGAATGTGGTCTTTCCTTTGAGTAGGGATTCGGGCTCTCTCCCAGAAGAGACGCAATTCTTCAAAAACAGCTTCTGAACTAGGTTTGATCTCCTTCTTCAAGACTTGATGATGGTGGAGGAACATGCGGAGGACCTGGCCACGGGAAGGCAGCTTGGCTCCAGTGATTGTTTCCTCTGACTTTTTCATTAAGTAAAATGTACGTTTATTTGACATTGCAAAACCTGTAAATTTAATAAATCTATCTGAAAGAAAAATAATCATTAGTTAATGTATCTGTAAATAATGTTTCTTTTAATTATTCACTATATTAATAAAGGGCATAATGGTATACAAAAAACAGCTTTGAGCCACCCCTAAAAGTTATTGGATTTGCCTTAAATTTTACATGAAATATTTTTTAGTTAAAGGAACCAGATTATAGCCTGGGAGGAAAGAAAATTGAACTTCGATTTTTTACCCCATTCTGTGGACCACCCTAATATATATATATATATATATATATATATATATATACAGGGTGGGCCGTAAGTTTCCATACATAGGAAAATTTAAATACGTGCGTCGGTATTTGGATCAGCAGTTTCCGGATGCTTGGATTGGTCGGCGTGGTCCTGTGGAGTGGCCTCCCAGATCCCCAGATCTCACCCCCCTTGATTTCTATCTTTGGGGGCACTTGAAGGCCATGGTGTATCAGGAAAAGATACGAGACATAAATCATCTAAAGGAACGTATCACCAACGCCATTACAAGCATAACGTCAACTGTGCTAATGCGTGTTCATCAACAGTGGGGAACACGTATTGAAATGTGTTTTCAAAACAATGGCAACCATGTAGAGCATATTATATAAATAAAAATGGTTGTCCATAAAAAAATGTTTATTTTTCCTATGTATGGAAACTTACGGCCCACCCTGTATATATATATATATATATATATATATATAAATAGAGAGAGAGAGAGAGAGAAATGATTCACAAAAGTAAATAGATACCTTTGATTTTTCCATAGTTCTTGATTATTTGATAATAAAGTTGAATCAATATATTTAAAATCGTGTTGCTTTCTCCTTTGCATTTTGTAAAGCTGACTGGCCACCTCAGTCACCGGACTGCAAACCAATGGACTATCGCATATGGAACTCTCTCGCAGGAAAGGTTTTTGAAGGTCAAATAGAAAAATTTACTGAGTTGCAATTAAAAGAAAAGATATTTAATTGTTGGGACAAAATAACTTTAACTGAAGTCAGAAAATGTATCATGTCGTGGAAGAAAAGGTTAAGATCTGTTTGTGAGCAAGACAATGGGTATATTGACCATCTCTCTTAATAAATAAGCTGTGAATAATACATTTTTGGTTTCATAATATTTGTTTATATGAGTGTACAGTTGCCTGCATATGTAATGTTCCTCGCCTCACAAGCGAGCGATAGTCAAGGTACCCCAACTGGTGGAAGGTGGGGTGGAGGGGGGACAGCCGAATCCAACAACATATAACATTGACATACAAGTAAGGTGCCGTTCGAAAATTACGGAACGCTATTTATGCTAAAACCTGACCCCCCCCCCCCTGTAACGTTCCGTAACGTGTGGGGTGGGGGAAGTGTTACATAACATCTTAGGGGGTGCCTGGTCTAGCGTTACGGAACGTTCCTCGGAGATCTGGGGTGTCAAGTTTTAGCAAAAATAGCGTTACGTAATTTATTAACGGCCCCTAATTATAATGTAATGTCTGTGTTTATAAAGATAAACAATTAATATGATCGTGAACAGCGTTGAACTCCATGTTTACTAGTCTTATACAGTAATAAGGTTCCATTATGATTACTGCAAGTCTATATGAACAGATACCACAATACAACGTTTTAAATACTAGTGAATTTGAACCAAAAATAAACATTACACAACCAGACTCTGTATTGAACGGACGCATTCCTGAGCTCTCTGATACTGCATCTACTTTTGTATAGTGCTGAGAATTTTACTTTTGGATAGTTTTGAATTTTATATAATTGCGTTTAAATTCACGTTGTTATAGTTAAGTAATTGAATATTAGTGGTTTTTAGCGATTTAGAAGTTTTCATAGCGTGCCGGCTTAATTTAACTTATACATGTGACGGTTTAAACTAATTTTTATCTGCGCGATGCCGTCGCAGAAAGCGTCGTGTGTTAGGTGTAGGGTAAACCGGTGGTATTCGGAATTTAAGGATTATAACGGCGGTCCTATGGCGATTACCGATAGATCAGTTTGTTTCTTTTGCGAGTTCATGGAGGAATTAGTTGACATAAAACGCAGTGTACGTGAGGTAACCGAAAGACTTGCAACGCTTGATAAGGGCAGGGGTAGGGCTACGGTTGACGGAAGCCGAACCAATACTAACGTTGAAGACGTTAGTAATTTGAAGGGTGAGGTGTGTAACCTAGTTTCTAGTTTAGGTAGCTTGTCGGGAAGGTTAGATAGCGTTGAGGAAGAGGTTAAGGTTAGTCCGAGAGTAGTAGATAGCGAGGTATTTAGAGACGTTAAGGGTGGAGCTAGGCCGCGTACGTTAAGTGATAGGAATCCCCCCCCCCTATCGAGGTTTCGAACCCTTTCGCCCATTTGGAAAGGGACGTGAGTGAGGGGGAAACTATTTTAATCGGGGACTCTTTAGTGCGCCACATGGACAAAGAGTTCGTAGAACGGCATTCAACCAAGAGGAGAGGGTCTGTTGGTGACGATGGTAGGAGGCAACGACTCGTATAGGCCCGATACGAGAGTGCCTGACCTTTTGGAGAGATATAGGGGGTTAATTAGGTCCCTGAAGGCGAGGTCAGATAGGTCTTTAGTTCTAGGTATTACCCCTAGGCACGGGTTGGGTCTTAGGATTACGTCAAAAACAATATTTTTGAATAAAATTAGAAGAGATTTGTGCTGAGGAAAATGTACCCTTCGTAAAGCTGTGGTCCGAATTCAGTGATCCTAGCCTTTTTATAAAAGATGGGGTGCATTTTAATGAAATAGGTAATGCTAGGCTAGGTAGGTTAAGAGACGAAAACGTGCGAAAGCTGTATAGGTCGAAGCCTTCTTTAAACGTTGTGGGTCCGGGGAACGCGGGCCCAACGTGAAAAATAGTTTAAAACGCGGGCCCGTGGTAAAAAATAATTTAAACGTCTTTTATTGTAGCGCGCGTAGTATTAGAAATAAATTAAATGAATTTAAGGTGATAATTTATTCCGGCAACTATGATATAGTTGCTATCACTGAAACTTGGTTAAATACCATGACTCTGGACTTGTTGGGGGAACTTGATATACCGGGTTTAGACTCTCTACTAATGATAGGTTACATAGGTTTGGTGGAGGCGTTTTGCTGTACATTCGTAATTCCTTTAGGGCTATCGAGGTTAAGTTAGATTTTCCGGCAGCAATTAATGCGATATGTGTTGAAGTTAGGGCGCGTAGTATTAGTTTTAATTTTGTTGTTTATAGACCTCCCGTTCAACCCCTCGATACAGATACTAGATTTTACTCACTTCTTGGTAATTTTATTGACAATCGGAATAGTATAATTGTCGGAGACTTTAACTGCCCTAATGTTAATTACGAGAATTTTACCGGTAATGAGGAGGGTTTGAGATTGGTTGAGTTTATGGACGATAACTTTTTACGACAGATAGTTACCGAACCAACGCGCGGTGACAATATTTTAGATTTGGTGATGACGAACGGCGAGCATATAGTCGAAGGTTTAGAAGTAGGCAAGAGTTTAGGATGTAGTGATCATCAAATTCTTAGGTTTAAGTTAGCGATAAAAAGCACTCAGGATGGGGAAGTAATAGAAGTCCCTGATTTTCGTAGGGCTAATTTTGATAGTTTTGTGGATAGGATGATAGTAGTGGATTTGGATAACTTATTTATGGGCAATGACACAAATTTGCGTTGGGTGGCGTTTAAAGAAAGTTTTAGGAATATTGAAAGGGAGTTTATTCCTCGTAGGCCCAAGCGCGCTAGAAATCACGGTAGGCCCAAGTGGTGGGCTAGGGAAATAGGCGAGTTCATAAACGAGCGTAATAGAGCGTATAGACTTAATAAGCGCAATGGCACGGCAGCTAACTTTAAAAGATATATCGGTGCTCTTCCAATATGTGCTCTACCGCGAAAATTTACATTCCAATACGTGATCTACCTTAGATTAGGTATTATTCTACTATTACACCCGTCTAACGTCCAGCAATTATTATATGTTCATTAAGTAGACCTTTTAATTCTAAGACACTTTCCTTCTATAGCGTTTCCGTCGCAAATGCTTCCTTTTCGAGATATAAACATTTTTTTGGTGTGTATCTAGTGTGTGTTCGTACGTTCGTTTGTGTGTTCGTACGTTCGTTTGTGTGTTCGTACGTTCGTTTGTGTGTTCGTACGTTCGTTTGTGTGTTCGTACGTTCGTTTGTGTGTTCGTACGTTCGTTTGTGTGTTCGTTACATGTCTGCCCAATCACTGCGCTCCATCCATTTCGAACTTGAATTACTTTCGTACCGGAATGGAACACTCATTCCACTCATTCAGAAGTACATTAGGCCTGGCTCTGTGATTTATAGTGATTCCTGGGCTGCCTACAAGACTATAAGTGATTTAGGTTAGGTTAGGTTAGGTTAGGATAGGTTAGGTTAGGTCAATTTTGAAGGTGAAATTTATGTTTTTCCTATGGTTTTTGATGTGTTTTAAACGAATCTGACCTTCAAAACCGTCGGAAATGACTCGTTTTCGATTGCCGGCTGGGGGGGGGGGGGATCTAAAAATGAGTCATTTCCGACGGTTTTGAAGGTCAGATTCGTTCAAAACACATCAAAAACCATAGGAAAAACATAAATTTCACCTCGAAAGGGAGACGGGTGTAATACTGTACATTTACCTTAGATTATTCGGATTAGCAGCAGGTACGTTAGTTAGCCTTATAAGGCTAACTAACGAAAATATCACGACTTAACCTAACCAATCGTCAAGGGCGTATAGTTGACCTAACGATTGGTTAGGTTAAGCCATGATATTTTCGTTAGTTAACCTTATAAGGCTAGTTTCACGGTAGAGCACGTATTTGGAATATGGTAGATCAGTTTCGCGGTAGAGCACATATTGGAAGAGCACCGATAGTAAACATAATCCAAAAAAGTTTTCTGAATACGTCAATAATCGTAAGCCGATAAAAGATAACATAGGCCCTCTAGTGGATGTTAATGGCGCCTTGGCTTCTGACGCTCAGGCGATGGCGGGTATTTTCAATAACTTTTTTGTGACAGTTTTTACCGTAGAAGACGTAAATAATGTCCCCGACGTGGACGATATCGTTCCATTTAGTAGCGAGACTATTTTGGATGAAATAATTGTTTACGAGGGTGAGACTGCGCATTATATCGATAGGCTAAAAGTTAGCAAGGCTCCAGGCCCTGACGCTTTTTATCCCAGGCATTTGAAAGATTTGAAAGACGTTATCGTAGGCCCCTTAACGAAGATTTTTAATCAGTCACTCGAAACGGGGATTATTCCTGAAGACTTCAAATTAGCTAACGTCACGCCTATTTTTAAAAAAGGCGACCGCGAAGTAGCTAGCAATTATAGGCCCATTAGCTTAACGTCAATTGTCGGTAAACTTTTGGAATCCGTAGTTAGGGATCGTATCATCGATCGCTTAGAAAGTAGAGATTTGATTAATAGTAGTCAGCATGGGTTTCGACGCCATAGGTCTTGTTTAACTAATTTGTTAGAATTTTGTAGCGAAATAGTGCGCGAATACGATAGGCATAGAGCAGCTGACGTTATTTATTTAGATTTTAAAAAGGCGTTCGATACAGTTCCGCATAGGAGACTAATTGCGAAGATCAAAGCGCACGGTATACGCGATCAGGTAGCTAACTGGTTAGAAGAATGGCTTCGTGCTAGGAGGCAGAGGGTCGTAGTTAATGGTAGTGAATCGGGGTGGTTGGATGTAGGTAGCGGTGTCCCACAGGGTTCAGTGTTAGGCCCATTGCTATTCGTAATTTACATTAACGACATACATGTAGGATTGACTAGTAACGTGTCAAAATTCGCGGACGATACTAAAATAGGCGGTAAGGTTGTTAACGAGGACGATAGTAATAGGCTCCAAGACGATGTAAATAGGATTATGGAGTGGACAGATAAGTGGCAGATGCAGTTTAACGTAGACAAATGTAAAGTTTTGCATATAGGTTCTCGCAACAATAATTACATGTACACGATGGATGATAGGGAGTTGGCGAGCGTTGACGAGGAACTAAATTTAGGCGTACGCGTATCTAAGGATTTAAAGGTTAGGAACTATTTCCTGGAGTCTTGCGCAAAAGCTAATAGGATGTTAGGCTTCATAGCGAGTAATTTCGAATTTAAATCTAGGGATGTTATATTGCCCCTTTACAAGTCCCTATTCAGGCCTCATTTAGAATATGCAGTTCAGTTTTGGTGCCCGTATTTACGCGAGGATGTTGATAGGTTAGAAAGGATTCAACGTCGTGCCACGAAACTAATTCCGTCGTTGCGTAACAAGTCTTATGAAGATAGGATTAAAGAGTTAGACCTGTATTCACTCGAAACTAGGAGATTAAGGGGGGAGCTTATTGAAGTTTTCAAAATCGTTAATAACATCGATAACGTAAATTTTGACATTGTTTACTTTCGATAATAGTAATACTCGCAATAACGGATTTAAGTTGCGTGGCAGACGTTTCATTACTAATATCGCTAAAAACTTCTTTACGTTTAAAGTAATTGATAAATGGAATAATCTTCCTGCGTCAGTCGTTCATTCTACTAGCGTTAATGTGTTTAAGAACCCTCTTGATAGACATTTTAAAACTATTAACGTTGTTTAAAATAAAAAAACAAAGTTAGCAACAGGAGCTCTGGTGGTGGTGCTCGAGGATGAGTCTGTTGACGATAAATGCCAGCTTGTGACATGCCAGCGTGTGATGCTAGTAATAAAATTATTAAAAAAAAAAAAAAATTAAACTAACACGAACGTAGATGTAGCTCGTAGCGTAAACTAACCCACTTTTTGTTTAACCTTACCTACTTTTTTTTCCTTATCTCCTTACTTTGCATGTCTGTAACTCTTCTTGCATGTTTGTAGTTTGCATGGTATGACAGGGAGTGAAGACTGTGTTTGCATGGTTTGTAGGCGTTCTTATTTTACTTCGTTTCATCTTTCACCCCTCTCCTATTTTCTCCGACTATTTTTCTGACTTGTTGGCAGTGGCCGGCGGATGATGAGTCTTTTTTTCTCTTTCTGAATGAATGTTAACCCACGAGTGATAGGTGTTCCTCCTTATTTAACCCCTTATTCTCTTCTCTTCTCTTCTCTTAATCCTCTACTCTTTCCTTTCTCTCAGGCTAACCTTAGAGTGGATCTTAGGGTCTTTGTTAGCCTTACCTTCTGTAGATCTGTAGATCCTCCACACTCCCTCATTCCCCTTCCCCACCCACTAGTCTCGCGTATATTAAATCATTATGTAACAATACTAATAAAGCTGTTTGTAGAGTTCGTGTGTAGCTTCAAACCTTTACTAACTTCTGCCAGTTGAGGTTTAAGTTTTGGATTTTGGCTGAAAATACAATAGTTACCCCTTCTTCTTTGATGTATTCAATCCGACGTGAATGCAACGAGTTTCTTGCGTATATTGAGGGTCTCAATATAGTAGGCTAGGTATAGCTGTAAACCCTAGATCTTGTCCCAAGGCTGGATCTTATCTACTTCGCAGATAGCTGGTGAGGGCTAACATCATGAAAAAGAAAAACTATAGTATTTGTCATACTACTCAAAAGAAGTTAAGGGTCAAAAATATTTGTGCATATAAATATAAGCTAACGAGCTAAAATGGTGACGACTAATGACAAAATAATTCTTTGATGGCTCAAGAACAGAAAACACAAAACAAAAACTTTTGATTAGACACTAGTTTATTACCCTGATGAAAAAAAGTCATGCATCCCCCAAAATGATGTTCACACAAGTCGCAGAAGCTTCAGTAACTGGTGTAGCCACCGTTAGCATTCACACATTCTTGACAACGTTGGCGCATGCTGTTCATCAGGCGTTGGAAATAACGTTGAGGGATCGCTTGCCATTCTGCGACTAATCGCTGAGCCAGTTGCCGGAGGTTGACGGCAGGGACGTGATGTGATCGAAATCGCCGCCGTAGTTCATCCCACGCATGCTCAATGGGTGACAAGTCGGGTGAATATGGAGGCCAATCCATGTGCTGAACGTTCTGCTCCTGCAGGAAGTCAGTCACCACCCTGGCACGATGAGGTCTTGCGTTGTCGTCCTGGAACCAAGCTCCTGGTCCAATCCGCTGCAGAAGTGGAATTACCAGAGGTTGAACAATCTCGTTGACGACGTACAGAGGGGTTCTGTGGTTCATGGATATCCCCGCCCACACCATCACACTTCCTCCTCCAAATGGTAGACGTTGAGCAACGTTGACATCAGCAGATCTCTCTCCTTGACGACGATAAACACGAGCCCGGCCATCATTGAACTGGAGCGAGAAGCGTGACGCATCTGTGAACATTGTCTCTGCCCACTGACCACGGTTCCACCGGATATGACGTCTGCACCAATCTCGGCGAGCCCTTCTGTGACGGTCAAGTAGCGGTGTTCGGACTGCAGGACGCCGGCATCGCAAACCTCGGTCTCGCAGACGATTCCTAATGGTCTGGTCGGACACGTTGGTGCCTCTGGCAGCTCTGAGTTGATCCCGAAGATGCCGTGCGGTCACAAAGCGCTGTCGCAACGCCGTTATCATCAGGAAGCGGTCTTCTCGTGCTGTTGTTGATCGGGGTCTTCCAGAACGGGGGCGATTCTGAACAGCATTAGTTGTCCTGAACCTCTGCCAGAGTCTGCCGATAACGCTTTGGCTTACATTTAGACGCTGAGCCACAGTTCTCTGAGTTTGTCCATCTTGTAGCCAGCCAATGGCCCTTCCCCTGTCTTGGATGCTGAGTTGTCGTCGAACCATCTTCAAATTTCAAGTGATGATGAATGGAAAATGCTCAGCCCTTTTATTGCTAAAATTGGCATGCATGGAATGACACTCATGCAAAACACGTGCAAATGGTGCATGAGGTGTCACAATGGGTGTTTCGAGGCAGTTTGTCAGTTTAGTCTGACTAAGTTCGTGCTTCAAATCTATGAAAAGGAAATCTGGGTTAACTTAAAAAGTTTCTAAAGATAAGTGCAATGATTGCATGTCCCATAATAACGTAATGTCTATAGTCCAAATGACAACCCAAAGGGGGATATTCTAACCCTATCTGGCTTAAAAAGACATACTTACAAAAATGATCAAAAAATTTCCTTTGACCCTTAAATTCTTTTGAGTAGCACACACACACACCACACCACACTCACACTTTACAACCTTACAAATGTTCTGCGTGATGATTCCTCATTTCGCGAAGGTCAAGCTTATCGCTCCTCCTTTCGAGTTGGCCTGGTGAAGTAGTGAGTTGGTTTCTTGTGCTCTCCACCTCACATAACCAGGTACGCCCAGCTCATCGGGGATTGTTCTGAGTCAGGCGACTAGCCTTCTTTTGAAGATGTTCACTGCAACTCCCTTCGTGTTTCTTAGGTCTTTGGGCAGCTGATTAAACAGTTTTGGTCCTCTCACCACAAAACTCTTTTCTTTCAGGGTTAAGGATGTTCCCTCTCTCGCCTTCAATTTGGGAATACGACACAATCTACCGTTTCTACTTTCCACTGTTGTTTGGGGATTTATAGGGTTTAGAGTAAAATTAGGGACTAGTTTCTCCATTATTTTGCAAGTGTAAATAATGGTGTATCTCTCTCTCCTCCTTTCCAGTGAATATAGGTCTAGTTCGCGTAACCTTTCCTAGTAATTTAGTTCTGTGCACCCGTTCATCTTGGTGTGAAGCTCTCTGGATCCCTTCGAGCTGTCTAATATCTTCTTTTTTTTATGGGGATGTTAGGACCGAGCAGTGTTCCAATTTGGTTATGATCAGGGTTTTCAGTAGAGGAATCATTACATTCCTAGCCCTTCGTTTAAAGGTTCTCAATATTTGTCCCGTTATTCTCTTTGCTCTGTTTACTGCTATCTTATTTTGTGTTTCAAATTTCGCATCATCTGTTATTACAACTCCTAAATCTTTTGCTTTAGAATTTCTCTGAATTTCCTGTCCATTTGGGGTATAATATTCCAGGGATTTTAGGTCTTCTCTTTTTCCGTACAGTAACAGCTGAAATTTCTCGGTGTTAAACTTCATATTGTCTTCCGTCCACTTGTAGATTCTGTTTATGTCGGTTTGTAGAGATCTCATATCTTCTGGGTTTCTTATTTTTCTACTGATCTTTGTGTCATCCACAAAGGATGTTACTGTGCTGTCTCTGGTAACGTCCTCATCTATGTCAGTTAGCATGATTATGAAGAGTAGTGGAGCTAATACTGTTCCTTGTGGTACTGAGCTGAGGACCTCTGATTCTGATGAAGATACTCCTTGTACTGTAACGACTTGCCGCCGCTCACTAAGGAAATTATATATCCATTTCCCTACGTTTCCTGTTATTCCCATATATTTCAGTTTATGTATTATGATTCCATGGTCACACTTGTAGAACGCTTTAGCAAATTCTGTGTATAGTACATCATAGTTTTCATTACTTTCAAGTGCATCAATAATGTTGTTGTTGTGTTCCATTAGTTGTGATAGGCATGATCTGCCTGACCGAAACCCATGTTGATTATCATTGAATTTTTCCCGAGTTTCCAAAAGTCATAGATTTTCTGTCTAACTATTCTTTCAAATATTTCAGTGAGATGAGATGTAAGCGACACGGGCCTATAGTTTTGGCCTCGGATCGATCTCCTTTATATATTGGGACTATGTTCGCGCTCTTCAGGATGTCCGGTATTTCTCCCGTGTCTTGTGATCGTCTCCATATCCAGTATAGGGGCTCAGCGATTGCATTCTTGCAGTTTTTGATCAGTGTGGCATTCCATTTATCCGGTCATGCCGCTGAGTGTGTTTTTAGTTTCCCT
Source organism: Bathynomus jamesi (assembly GCA_023014485.1). Lineage (NCBI taxonomy): Eukaryota > Metazoa > Arthropoda > Malacostraca > Isopoda > Cirolanidae > Bathynomus > Bathynomus jamesi. Next base: position 279,737 of record JAJOZX010001345.1, read on the forward strand.
ATAGCTTGTGTAATATCCTTCGTCGTAAAGTCGAAGTCCGTTATACTTTCCCATTGTAGTTCTTCAAAGAACGTGTTTCTATCGCATATCAATTTGTTAGTTTTTGGGATACTGAAAAATGATTCGTACTGAGCTCTTAATATTTCAGATACTTCTGTTAGATCATCAGATAAAGTACTGTTCTCGTCTTTTAAAGTTCCGATAGTTGCATGGTTTTTTGACTTCCTTTTTGCGAAATTATAGAAGTACTTTGAGTTAGCTTTATCGCTTCTATAGCGTCGTCTTCTTTTTCTGTATGCTTCTCGATTAGTTCCTTTATAACGTCATCGATACTTTGCAGTTTATCATTTAATATTTTTCTGATGTTATCTTTACATTTACTTAATTTTACAGTCACTCTTTTTCTCTTTCGAAACAATGCCCTCTTTTGTCTCTCGAACCTGCTTCTCTTTCCTCTTTGTTGTATTTTTGGGACATGTTTTTCCACAATTTCTAACGTCTTCTGCTCTAACGTCATTAGCATCTCGTCCGTTGTCTTGGCCTCGAAAATGGTTTTCCAGTCTATTACTTCCATGTTAGATGTAACATCTTCCCAGTTTATAGCTTTGGAGTGAAAGTTAAAAATTTCGAATTTGCCTATTTCTGTTGTGCGTGTTCTTTCCTTCTCTGTTGCATTTATATTAGTTGTTATTTCAATGATGTTGTGGTCCGATTTCATAGTTGGGGATATTTCTACATTATCAATTAGATTACTGTTGTTTGTGAATAGCAAATCTAGGCAGTTGCTTTTTCTTGTGTTTTCTGTTATTTCTTGCGTTAACATAAATTCATTAGCTAGAGCTAGTAGCATTTTTACCTGCTCCTGGTCTTCTCGTGTGCCCCCCTTGTCCTGGTGTATACATATATTTTTTTCTATCCTCTTATATTTCATGAATGGGAAATTAAAATCACCACAGAGAAAAATATTTGGGGCTGGAGAGTGTAGATCTTTTACCCAGTTTCTTACCTCTGTAATAGAATCTGAAAATTTTGAGGTTGGCGTGTTTGGGGGTCTGTACATTACAATTAGTACCATATTTAATTTTTCAACTTTTGCTGCTACACATTCTACGTAGCTGTTTGAGGAACTTATAGTCATTTCTGCCATATGCCTTTCGCGTGTGTAAATAGCACATCTTCCTTTACGTCTCACTGTTCTGTCGACTCGGAGGATGTTATAGTTGTCAATTTTTATTGCTTTTTTGTCAATACAGGCCTCACAATTTTCACAGTTCGCCTGGCAGTCCTTTAGATGAGTTTCCGTGAGGCATGCAAAGTCTGCTCCGGCTTCTTGCATGAGTCCTTTCAGGTATAAAACTTTGTTCGGGGAATGGTGTGATTTAAGGCCCTGAATGTTGGCTTGGATTATTTTTATTTTTTCTCTTTCGTTTTCGCATATAGGTGGTTCCGATTTGTTTTCCAATGGTGGTGCCGGTTTCGTTGCCTTGTGGTCCTCCGAGAATTTACTTCTTTTTCTTTGTTGGTACCTGTTGTCCCGATAGCGCATGAACTGCCTTTGTGCGTGCCCTCTGTCCGGCTCTCGGATTCCTATATTTATATTTGTCAGCTGGTTTTGTAATTGCTGGATAGTATTTAGCAGCTGGATTGTGTTGGCTGTGTCTAAAAAAGTGGCACTCTTCTTTGATGTTCGTTTTGCCTGTTCAGTGTGTTCACTCGTTGCGTTCCTTTGAGGGTGGTGGTAATGACATTTTTTTTCCGTATTTGCAACTCCCATATCTTGCATGGTTCTGAGAAAGCTCGTCCCCGGCAAACTCGGTCCCGAAAATTCGGTCCCAGAAAATTCGGTCCCAGGAATACTCGGTCCCAAGATAATTCGGTCTCAGAAAACTCGGTCCTAGAAAATTCGGTCCTCGTAACACTTGGTCCCAGAAATCCTGGTACGTGGGAGAAAAAGAAGAATTAAAGGGATTATGTTTTATTAGAAAATTGCATGAAAGACATTAAAAGAGTGCATACTAGGGTGGATCGATTTTACATTTTTTTCGATTTCCATATTCTAATAGAGACAAAACCTTGCGCATGCATGAGAAAATAGCCTCTGCAAAATCTTAGCTTAATAGGTAATCATCTTCTGCCCCCAGCAGAGCGATGAAAATCATATTTTAGTAGTCAAAAACGTATTTTTCTTATAATTTTTAAAATATTTCAATATGCATCAAAATTATTCCTAATAACTATAAAGTCGATGAAAAAGACCTCATGTGATCGTTTTTCCAAGCGCGTTGTCCTACGTTAATATCTTTTGCCCCCGGCAACAACGTCAAATGTTGAAAAAATAGGTAATTTATATACATATTTTCAGATCGGCTCTTTGTCTTAAATAATGCATTTATATATTTCCCATAGCATTTATATCGTTGCTTAGGCATGAAATAACACACACAAAATTTTATGACTCTAGGCTAGGGTTTAAAGGTCATCTCTGGTGAGTGCTGCCAGCAGCTGCTCTTCAGCTCTCGCGGCTCGAAATCCAGGTAAGATGGCGCATTCCAGGTGGCTGACAACAGCAAATAGATTTCTGCGTCTCTATGTTTCAACCAGTGAACCCTCCAGCACCTTCAACGAAGTTGTGCGATTCATTATGACAGTTTACGCACCAATTTGGTTTAAGATAAAGAAAAACTCCAGTTTCACTGAGGGCGCAAAACATTTTTTCGAAATGATGCGTCTCTCTCAGACCATGCCTCAAAGATCTAAGACAATCGCCAACAAAGTCCTCCTTAGAAATTCTTTCTTTGCTCACCCAGAAAATATTTTGATCTCCATGCTACATGCCGATGAGCAACACATAAGAGAATTGGGATGGAGAAGAATATTAAAAGCACGATCAAAACAATCACCAGCGGGGGAAATTCGAGCCTTCGCCATGCCTGAGCTGCTCTACGATAGTCAAAACTATTACGAAATGATCAACTGGCAAACGGCTGAGGTGACCGAACCCCCCGTTACAAAAACAATACCTGATACCCGAATAAAAGAGTTTGTTGAGACGGGAGACCAGCCTGATGGACTGATCCCACTATTCCCTTGTCATACTCAAGCGGTCGAGAGACTCATCAAATTAGTAACCGAAGCCTCTGCCAGTGTAAGTGGAATAGAAGAGAGGGACGGATTCATCCGCTCCCGTCTTCACTCCCGAACAAAAATTCCACGATTTGATTCTAAGAAAGATTACCGTATGTAAATCGACATGCAGCCAAAGGAAGGGTGTTTGGGGCTGGATAGGGTGGAACTCGACGTACAGCCACCTCCTCGTGGTGAGTTCTGGGTTGCTAATTTTATAAAATTAGCGAGCGAGGAGCTGTACTTAGTACTTATCGTACTTATAACATCGCATTAACGTAATTATAATCCACATTTAGACTTTTCTCGGGGACAGAAGATATTATTCTAGAGTCATAAAATTTTGCGTGTGTGTTATTTCATGCCTAAGCAACGATATAAATGCTATGGGAAATATATAAATGCATTATTTAAGACAAAGAGCCGATCTGAAAATATGTATATAAATTACCTGTATATAAATGACACTTCAGTTTTGTTTGGCAGCAAGACAAAAGCGCGCGGAAATGAACCTTCATTCATTTGTAGATGAATACAGAACAACTGATACCAGCCACTCGGAGAAACTTTAAACGTGCCATCCATTCCAATGTAAGGTGAAGTAACGAGTTCATCAAGTCCTTTACTTGTTGCAAAAATTAAGAATCTGTTGGGATCTTCAGAACCACTATCGAATTGTAGAAAGAGGTCACCATTTGGCAAATAAGAAAAAATATCGGGAATAGAAAATCCTGTACAATTTGCAGGCAGTGGAGGAATGCCGGATGCTTTATGCCTCCAGTTGGTAACAGAACTTGCTAATGTTGGCATTGTTGGTAAATAAGCACGTGTATCGTCATCTAATTCATGAACAGCATCAGATAAAAGAAGTGGAGTTGTAGATGATACTGATGTCGTTACCTATGATTTAATTTCTGCAAGTGCAGTTCTTGCTTGAATTTCAGAAGCATTTGCAGGATGGTTGTGTTCCCCGACAGTAGCAATAACATTTGGTATATCATCATTTGATTCAGTGTGGACACGAGCACAACACGTTCTACGTTTTTCACAGCGCCAAAATAACTTTTTACCGTCAGCACTACTTTTATGAAAGTCATAAACATAATTGTAATTGTCAATTAACTTTTTCTTCCCTCTCTGAGACTCAATGTACGAAGCCGCCATTATGGGTTATTCACTGTTAACAGTAAACTAAAGTTTTAGCATGTTGGTTGTAAACTAAACTTGTATATAAAAATTAGTAATAAAGTTGGTTGTGCATGTTGGTTGGTTGTAAACTAAAGCCACATCATCGAGACCAAGATTCCTGGGACCAAGCGTTACGAGGACCGAATTTTCTAGGACCGAATTTTCTGAGACCGAATTATCTTGGGACCGAATTTTCTAGGACCGAGTTTTCTGAGAGCAAATTTTCTTGGGACCGAGTATTCCTGAGCCCGAGCTTTCTGGGACCGACCTTTTCGGGACCGAGTTTGCCGAAACCGAGTTTTATCTTCCATAGGTGTTGCAGACCGCAAGATGGTGGAACTTGCATTTCTTGTCAAATTTGCAGTATCCACTTGTGTAATGCGTGTTGCATAATGTGGGATGTGCATATATGCATTGCCCATCCCGATATCTGCAGTTCCCTTTCGCGTAGTATTTACATACGATATTTTCCACGCTTCTACTTCTTGTTTTCTTATTATTTTCAAAGTTCTTAATTTTGGTATTATCATTATTTTTCTTTGGCTGTTATTTTCTAGGTTTTTAGTTATTATCTTTTTATCATTTCGCTCGTTGGACAGTTTGACTACTTCGCAACTTTTCCTTATTTCTTTTCTTTGATCTATGTCTTCCTTACGTATTATATTGTTTATATTGTTATTCGTTATTAAATTGTTGTTCGTTCTTATACTGTTATTCGTTATTTCGTCCTCTCTCTCTCCCACCCGGTTTTTTGTTGGGACAATTCCGGACCCTTGTGTCCCCATTATTTCATTCTTTTCTGTAACATTCGAGTCTGCTATCTCCACTTCTTTAAAGACCGCGAATGAATTTACCGTCTGTGTACATGCGCCACATAGAAATTTAATCCCTACGACGTGTTTCGCGTTCGAGACAAGAGTTATTTCCCTATCATTCCAATTCATGCAGATAAAGTCCTGAAGTCGTTGACAGAAATCACATCTAATCGCCACGTTTTCCGTTGTTTCCAGATTACACAAATTGCAGATTAAGTAAGAATTTGGACCCATAGCCATGCTATTCCTTAATTAGCGTAAAAAGAAATATCCACACAAATTCTTTCTTTATTTATTTATTTTTATTTCTATTTCTTTCCTTTTGATGGTCGAGGGTTTTTCGAAGGTTTCCTGACCTTTGCGTTTTATGACCTTTTTCCTGCCTTGTTTCAACTTTCTCGAATGCCAACCGTATTTCGTTTTGAATATATACGTTAAAACTGGTGATAAATTATGTAAACTGTATTGCACTTTCTTAGTTTCTTTTATATATATATATATATATATATATATATATATATATATATATATATATATATATATATATATATATATATATATATATATATATATATATAATAAATATATATATATATATATATATATATATATATTATATATATATATATATATTATAATATATATATATATATATATGTATATATATATATATATGTATATATATATATATATATATATATATGTATATATATATATATATGTATATGTATATGTATATATGTATGTATGTATGTGTAGCGGTTGACTAGCCAAGAAGGAAAAGTTAAAATCTTACATCATCAGTTTTAAAACGAATAGTTGGCATATATAATTTGAATTCGATTATTAATCATAATGTTCCAACAATTTAAGTGGAAGTCGCTTCAGCAAAACCGAAATTCCGCCCGCCACATCCTTTTCGAATTCAACTCTCAGGAACAACTCTTAGAATTTTTTTTATTATATTTTCTCCTCATGTGATCAAACTATAACATAATGAGGTAGTTATAGCAACTTCATGACCTCATTTGGAAAATATAAAACTCACCGGCAGTTCTTTGGAAAGATAGCTTTCCGGCCAGTTCTTCCATTAGGCACCCGCGGGGGCCCCTCCACAAACAGGGGAGAAAAAATGTAGACTTTCATTAATTGTCTTTAATAACCATGAAAACTTAGAACCTTTGTGAAAAAAACTGAAATTGAAGACGCCAATCTTGGGCGCAGGGCCCGTTTGCAAGACGAAACATTTTACTAAAGGGACAAATTCTTGAGATATCAAGAAATTTTTCGCGAATGAAAAATTTCTTAACGAAATTGTTGTGACCTGCTCGAATTGGAGGAAAAGTAGCGATGAAATGCTGGACAAGAAATTATAATCTCAAGGTTTAATAAAAAAAATTAACTTTATTTTTACATTGTGCATAATAAAGCAACACAATGTTAATACCTGAAGTAAGAGAAGAAAGATATTTTTTATAGAAAATAAAAATTACACGTATTACAGAAAATTTGCATTATGTTATAAAGAATTATTCATATGTAAAAACAAAGGTGTTCATAAGAATTTTAGATGTGCTGATACAACGAAATTACTGACTGGATTCTTCGACTCATGCAGGCGACTGAGGTCGAAAGTTCGACTTCCGATGGTGCTGGTATTAACGATCTGAGAGTTAGCACAACGGGCCGCACTAGTTGGCCTGAGTGCTGCGTTAGTTTCTAGTTTCATGACTGATTATTATGGTCAGCATAGCGATTATCTTTAGTGACCTATGACTTTACATTGAAGAGTTGTAGTGGAGGTCCTATGCACCTATTAGGAGTTACCACCATCTCTATAAATTCTCTCATGCAGTTAAATTAATAACAAGTTACAACTGAAACCATTATTTGCATTTTAAGTTATACGCGAATGACTATAATCTTTCACTATTTTTTTTTTCTCTAAATTTCGTGTATTTTCATTTGCCCTAAGACAGGATTATTATTAAAGTATCGAGTAACGGATTAATTAGCAAAAAAGAGTAGTATGCCTAAAGCACAGAGCTCAAATAAAGTTTTCATTTTTAGAAATGAAACCAATTACGAACATTTTATTCCGAGATAAAAAATTATTGCTGATTTCTTCAAATATAGATTGTCTAAAATTTTAAGATTTTCTTCCTCTTAACTGAAAGTGCGGTTATTACATTACTTGCTTAATTAAAGTATACATATATATGAGGCATCGTACGAGGGGCGAACTCGCCACATTGGGAAATTTGCGATTGTTCCACGAATGAATAGTTCAACCCTCCCCGATCCAGGGCCGCCGAGAGCTACCCCGGGCCCCGGGAAAGGATTGGTATGTGGGCCCCCTGTTTACTTAGTATTTTATTTTGAGTGTTTTTTGTGCACATAACAAACAAACTGATTATATGTCCAAGTCACTATTCAAACCATTCAGTATGAATAAACAACTCAGAAGAAAGTGACCATTCTATTTTTCGAACCAGTTATTATGAATTATATTAATTCTATCATCATACAATTTACAAATGCAGTACCAGTCCATGCAGGCAAGACAATTGTTTATTGCAAGATTTTCATAATTAGAAGTGTACTTTCTTTGCCTTCTCTCAAGCAAAGTTGTAAATGATTCTGATGAAATTTAAAGTAAGGGCTAACTGGCTTTCAATTAGGGTACAATGGTTCCCAGATCTGTCAGACGGTCTTGGGCATTGGTGGACCGTGGATAATATTTTATCTGTTTCAGTTTGACTATGATAATCTCTATAAAATGTATGTTCATTAATTATGTTTCCTCTCTGTTATTTAATTAATTGCTTTATTAATATTTTTAGATTTTAGCCCCTCTCTTTCTGGGCCCCCTAGAGGTCCGGGCCCAAGGGATTTTTGCACGGTATCCCCACCCTCTCGGTGGGCTTGATCCGACTCACAGACACTTGGTATAGCCAAATACCCACCTTGCACTCAAAATATAGTTATTTTCAAAGCATGTATTTGTGCTATGTGACCCTCGTACACAATAGTCGCAAAGTTTAAACTGGTTTGCGAGTTCTCCTTTCGTACACGCGACGCCTCATATATATATATATATATATTATATATATATATACATACACAGGGTGTTTGAAAACTTTCTGTACAAATTGTAATGGGGGATAGGCAACACCAAGACAAACCCTTTTCGTCTATAAGTGTATCTCCGCTGACGTCACCATTCGGCGCGAGAGGGCGCCGCTGCAATTGGCTAAAAGGTGAAGTGGGCTAGACTCGCGCTTGCCGCGGGCATTCTTAAATCGGACGTAGTACGCGTAACATGTTTATTTAAAGAAGGCATGTTTATTTAAAGAAGGTGCTGAAAGTTGCGACCGGTAGCATCAATGCATGCCCGACAGCGTCGAAGCATTGACCGACGTACACGTCGGAAGATTCCCGGCATTTCGGGAACAGTTCTAGCGGCGACAGCGATTCTTGCTACGAGGTCTTCTTCTGAGTAAATGGGAGTCTCGTACACGAGGTTCTTCATGTGTCCCCACAGGAAGAAATCGAGGCATGTTAAATCGGGCGATCTCGGTGGCCAGGCTACGGGCCCACCCCGGCCTATCCATCTGTCCCCAAAAGTGGCGTTCAGATAATCCCGCACATCGTTGCTGGAGTGTGCTGGTGCCCCGTCGTGTTGAAACCACATTCATCTACGAATAGCCACGGGAACATCTTCCAGCAGTTCCGGCAACGTTTCTTCAAGAAATATCCGATAAACCCCCCCGTCGAGTCGGGCAGCCAGCAGGTACGGCCCAATCAACTTGCCATGGACGATACCCGCCCAAACATTGACGGCGAACCGTTCTTGATGAGCATGCACCCGTGTAGCATGTGGATTTGCGTGCGCCCACACGTGAGAATTGTGCATGTTAAACACACCCTCACGTGTGAAACAGGCCTCATCTGAGAACAGCACATAAGCCGGAAAATTAGGCTGCACCGCTGTCTGCTGCAGAAACCAGCGTGCGAATTCCACACGAAGAGGGTAATCCCGAGGTTGTAATGCCTGGACTCTCTGACGATGAAACGGATGTAACTGCTGCTCGTGCAACACTCTCCAGACCAGGTCGTGGTTCACACCGAGGATACGTGCAACACCTCGCGTGCTTGCGCTTGGATTGTCCTCAAATCGCCGTAGGATTTCTTCTTCCATGTCAGGAGTGCGCACGTTTCTCTCCCGACCAGTGTCATGCATGTTTGCATGGAATGTTCCAGTTTCTCGCAGTCGCCGATGCAAATGCGCAAACGTTTGGTGGTTTGGCACACGTCTGTTTGGGAAGCGCTGTCAGCCATCTCAGCAGTCGTGAAGCGCTCCATGTTACGCGTACTACGTCCGATTTAAGAATGCCCGCGGCAAGCGCGAGTCTAGCCCACTTCACCTTTTAGGCAATTGCAGCGGCGCCCTCTCGCGCCGAATGGTGACGTCAGCAGACATACACTTATAGACGAAAAGGGTTTGTCTTGGTGTTGCCTATCGCCCATTACAATTTGTACAGAAAGTTTTCAAACACCCTGTGTGTATATATATATATAATATATATATATATATATGTGTGTGTGTGTATATATATATATATATATATATATATATATATATATATATATATATATGTATGTATATATATATATATGTATATATATTGTATATACATACACACAGGTGATCAAAATGTCGCGCAACCCACATCAAGGGTAAATAAAAAACATTTGACGCTTGATACATGTATTTTATTTTACAACAACTGTTAGTAAAAACCATTTATTAACAAAAGGCCTACAGCATGTTAGTAGGATGGGCGCAAAATGGGAGAGTACAATTGCAATGTTGCAAATGTCGATTACTGTTGCAAAGGGGGGATGGGGTTATGTATAAAGGGGGTGAGGGTAGCCCCCAAGTTGCATGAAGGGGGAGGGGGTTATGCAACAAGGGATTGAGGAGAAACCCCCAAGTTGCATGAAAGGGGGAGCTTTGTGCGAGAAGGTGGGATGGCCTCAACCCCAAGGGGGTATACCTAACCTAAGAGAGAGAGACGAGAGAGAGAGAGAGAGAGAGAGCATGTTACGCCTGGCACTGCCAGACGCATAATGAGAGCTCTAGGTACCAACAGCTGTTATACAGAAGGTCGGGGGTTGCCAGAGAGCAATATTTATTTTAATTATTTATATATGGAGGGGTTGCCAGAGAGCACTATTTATTTTTATTATTTACATATGGAAGGTTGTCAGATACCACTATTTTAAATATTTATTTATATATGGAAGGGTAGCGAGTTATTTAATTTATTTATTTATATATGGAGGGCTGCCAGGTGTTTATTTTAATTATTTATTTATTAAAGGTAAGAGAGAGATGCTCTAGCTGCAGTTATGGAGCGTTACCACCCAGATACCACTATTTATTTATAGAAAACGGATCCTGGCAGTCAAAGGAAGGGTTAACCCTTTGACTGCCAGGATCCGTTTTCTATGCTATTACGTCACACCGAAAAATGGCCTTAATTTAATTAACTTTCGACATTTTTGGTGGGCCGAAAAAATTACTGTATCAACTTGAATTAGTTACTCATAAATCCTCATTTTCTCTAGTAATGTCTCCAATAATAAAAATAATTCTTTATGGATAACAATTTTAATAATATATCAAATAATTTTGAATAAATAACGAAAATAAAGGTAAAACAGCCAATAAAACACCGTGTGTATATATATATATATATATATATATATATATATAAAAACATGTAAAATGTATTTAGACTTTGCAAAGATAAGCAAAATTAATAATATATCAAACAATTTTGAATAAATAAAAGAAAATAAAGGTAAAAAAGCGAACACGTACCAGTAAGTGTTTGGCAAAACGCCAACACATACCAGTATGTGTTTGGCAGTTGCCCGAGAACCCATACAAGAATGGGTTTGGCTCGTCGTGTAAATCCATACCATTTGAGAAAAAAATAAATACGAGTGGGTAGAGTGTAATTGCTATGTTGCAAATTCAATGTTGATCAATGTTGCAAAGGGGGTGGGGGTACACATTCATATATACATATATATATATATTCCAAATGGGGACTAACTAATGGTTTATAAAGATTTATATAGAGAGAGTGTCTCTAGGTCTGGTCTTTCCGTGTACAACTGTTATCAGAAATTTTCCAAACAAGTAAAATGTCTTGCCAATTAAAATAACTATGAGGGGGTCCTTCCGGGCAACGATATAAACTGAATGTTTAATTTGTGTATATTTAATGAGTATTCAAACCAGCGTATTATTTTTTAAATTTTTCACTTTAACCCATTAACCGCTGGACCCCTTTATGTTGGTCAGAAATATATTATTTTTATATATGTGATAGATGGGACTCTAACTAAGGTAATAATAAACAAATAAGATGAAAAATTGTTTATTGTTTGACATACGAACTGGTGCACATCTGCACCATCAGCAGGTGATGAGAAATTTACGTTAAAAAGCATAGTGATATTCATTTTACAAAAACAAAACAAACAGAGAATAAATATACTAGTTATCCTTATATGTACCCGCTCTCTACGAATATAACAACATGGAAAACAAATTTTCAGAGTGACTATATATTGCATAAATAAAATGTAATACTGGCCATAAAATAAATTAAATTTAAAGAACTAGCAGCACTTACCTAAAAAGTAAGGTATATCTGGTTTTCCGATAATGGTGCAGATCTGCACCAGAGATGTTTATGTCGTAATAATTCACTGATTTTCATGAAACTTTTGGAAAACTCTGAGTACAACCTTCCACAGCACTTTAACCTCAACACCTGAAAAGGTCGTTCAACATCGGTTAGTATAAAATACCGCTAAAACGGAAATAAAAAAACATTTGAAATTGCGAATAAAAGGATAAAATTTGGATAATTAATAATAACATTTAAAATTATTTTTCTCTAATTTTTTCCTGTGAATATTTAGTGTATATATTGTATTTACATAAATTGGAAATATTTTCAGAGGGAAAAATATCTACCGAGCAATCAAATTAATTTGGTGTAGCATTTCTGCTCCATCAGCGCTTAATGGGTTAATATATATATATATATATATATATATATATTATATATATATATATATATATATATATATATTATAGTGTCCCCTTTCCCTCACGTCGCTTTCTCTTTCCCCCATTAACCCAGCTGAAAACCTTTTCATCCATTTTTGGGGGGTTTGAGTTTAGACCTTTCCATGTCTTAAATGATTAACTTCCCCCCACCCCACCCTCCCAATCCCCATTTTCCCTCCTCCACAAACATTTTAATAATGTCTCGCCTGTCCACACTAACAACTTACAACACCTTATTTTCTGTGATAGTCGGCGGACACTATTAAAAGATGATTTGTAGTGTTAATTATATTTATCTATCAACGCAGTTTACTGTAACATTTATTTAAGTGTGAATAAAATAAAATTTATATTAGACATTTCAAAGTGAATTTGGTTTAAGCAGATGAAATGCGGCTGAGTGAAATAAAGGTAGTCTAATTCTTATTTACAAGAGACGGTTAGGATCGAAGACAAAAAAAGAAATATTGACTAGAACTCTCTCAACGTTCCAATAGAAAAAACAAAAGAAGCGATCTTCAAGAGTCACACTAGAGACTAACCATTTATTGTACACGGTTTTGTCTAATTAATAATAAACCAAAAACATCTCGCCAGAATCATAGTTACATAAGCATCTCAACTCTGATGCACAAAATTAGTAACATTTGTCAGTATCGGTCTTTTTATCTGTTCAAGAGTTGTTAGTTCCCCATTTACTTTTAACGTGAATGACAAATGATTTTAACAATTTCTGAAAAGAATTATAAAAGACCCAATGACAAACTTGAAACGAGCATTCATTGACTACAAAATCTTACAATTATACCTCCTTAAGACGTTTGAACTGCTAAGTTGAATGGCTACAAATATAAAGTGGATCTTTAATGACACCAAATTATATTTTCATAAATTCTCTCCTCTTTCTACCCATTTGCCATGTTTTAATTAATCTTTTTCACTGATCATGACCTATAAACACTGGCTCTCTCTCTCTCTCTCTCTCTCTCTCTCTCTCTCTCTCTCTCTCTCTCTCTCTCTCTCTCACAATACTGAATAGAAGATCTGTCTGTTCCTCACAGAGGCAGGCAAAAAATGTTGGCACTATGAAATTCATGCATTTCCAGTTTCTGGTGTGTGCGTAGGCATCTGGGTATAAGTGAGGTCTCGAGTATGTGATAATTTACAAATGTACTGGGTAATTTTGTTTAATGATATAACACTTTTCGTACCTCTGAACATTAAAAAGATTATATTAAAAAGTCGAAACATTATTAGTACCTTGGTTAACCTTTGTTTTCCTCCCACGAACCTGGTTACCTCTCAGCAATGCTAACCACTACACCGCCGAGATGCAATGTATATCCGTGTAACCGTATATATATATATATATATATATATATACACACAAAATCTATTTTTATATTTTAGCAGCACCGAAATCCAAATTTGAATTTAATTGTTACTCATACTTTTTCTATATTGTATTTTCTTTAAGAAATTCCGTTCTCTGAAGCTATCAATTAAGGAGTAACTAATAAAAATAATTTTCAATAATTTCTTGGTTTCATAAATTTCTTTCATTCTTTTTTTTAATGACGATTTGTATGTAACTGACATTTGGGTAAACGTCCGTTATGACATAAAGAAATTTACATTCACAATATTGTTTACATCAGCAATTAAGTCATACCATAGTTTCAATCCAATGAAAATGGGTGGTTTTTGAGATGACGACAATTGAGATATAACAAGCTCTGATCTACTTCTGGTCTGATGCGAGTGGATTTCTTGATGAATTACAAAATATCTATTTACCCATTGTAAATAAAAATAAAAAGTGCCACTTTGATTACATCATTAAGTTTATTAGGTTTAGCTCTTTAAATAATGCACTAGTGATCAAGGAAATCCTCATCACAAAAATAACCTTATTGCACTTTTTGGATGAAAAAGATACCGTTTAATGCGTTGTTAGCGGAGTTTCCCCAAACAAGAGTGCAGTAGGTTATATAAGGAAGAACAAGAGTATGATAAAGAGTCAATAAAACTTGTTTAGGGACTACATTTCTAAATTTAAACATTATAGCAACGCTCCTTGATATCTTTTTCGCGATATAATTTACATGATCACTCCATTGCAAATTCTTATCTAGCATTAAACCACGAAATTTTGTTACAGCGATTTCATTAAAATTAAGTTCATCAAGAGAGACATATCTTTTGTTAGTAAAATCATGAAATTTGTTTTATTCATATTCAAGAAGAGTTTATTGATGGTCAGGAAGGTTCCCATGTACATATTAAATTCATTGAAAACGGACGATAGATAATAGAATAACCTCAAGATAATGTGAAATATACACGCGGCGACAGGTTCGTACAGTTTTTATCACGATACAGAATGATACAGAATGACTTAGGTTTCTCAGCGAATGGTTGTGTAAGAGATGGTTTGAGAAGTTCAGAAATAGAGACTTCAGTCTGAAAGATTATCAACGAACAGGACGACCAAATGAGTTAGATGAAGAGTTGCTGAAAGCAACAGTGGAGGAAAACCCAACGGTAACTGTAAGAGAACTTGGCCTGCAACTCGGCGTTAGCCATATGACCATTCATCGTCATTTGAAGCTGTTAAGAAAAGTAGTGAAGGATGGAAAATGGGTTTCGCATGATTTGTTACAAGCGAATCTTCAACATCGAATCGATATTTGCACATCACTGCATTCTCGGCAACTGCAGGCACCGTTTTTGAATCGGATCGTCACTGGGGATGAAAAATGGGTCCTCCATAACAATATTAAGCGTCGACATCAGTGGCTTAGACGTGAAACAAAGCCTGAACCTCAGCCAAGGAATGAACCCCATCCAAAGAAAATTTTGCATGCGTTTGGTGGGATATGCAAGGAATTATTCATTTTGAGCTCCTGCCAGATAACCAAACAATCACAGCTGAAGTCTACTGCCAACAACTCCAACGACTGAAGATGGCATTACAAGAAAAACGTCCTGCATTAATTAATCGCAGAGGTGTTCTATTTCACCAGGATGAGGCGCGCCCTCACACTGCTCGAATCACCACTGCCCAATTGGAATCATTTGGTTGGGAAAAAATGCCTCATCCACTTTATTCTCCGGACATCGCACCTTCAGACTACCATTTATTCAGAAGTCAGCAACACCACCTCCATGGACAAAAGTTGCAATCCATGGAAGCTTTTTTTAACTCGAAACCAAGGAATTTCTTCGAACGTGGCATAAAAAAACTTTTCTACAGGTGGGAGAAGGTTATAGAAAAAGAAGGGAATTATATTGATGATTAATTTGTCATTAAGTCATTTAATTTTTGTTGTGAATAAACTAAAAATTCGAGCAGATTTGTCCTTATAAGTCATTTAAATTTTGTTCTGAATGAACTAAAAAATCGAGAATATATGTTACAACCTTATATTATTCAAATATTTTGGCTCCTCTTCCTGGGTGAGACGAGGCTCCATGCTCTTCCCTATGCTGTTTAATGTGTATATTGACGTATTAATTGCTTCACTTAATGAGGCAACAGTTGGATGTTGTATAGATAACACAAGGATAAATAACTTAGTTTATGCCGATGATATGGTGTTAATAAGTCCCTCTGTTAAAGATCTGGATCGGCTACTAAAAATCTGCAAAGTGTATTCGCAGAAACATGATATTCTTTTTAATGTTACAAAAACTAAGGTTATGCAATTTCATCCTAAGAGCTGTAATCAGCTAGCTGATATTAGGTTTAAAATGAAAGGTGAAGTAATTGAGGAAGTACAAGAGTTTAAGTATTTGAGTGAAACTATCACTAGCTCTTTCATTGATGACTCAGATAAAAGAAAACAATCTCGAAACCTTTGTGCTAAAGCAAATATGACTATAAGGAACTTTCGGTTCTGTACAAGTGAAGCTAAAGACATTCTCTTTCATACTTTCTGCAGTAATATTTACGAACAGCAACTCTGGGTGAACTATAAAAAAGGTTCTGGCAGAACCCTAAAATTGCTATACAACAGATCTTTTAGACTCTTAAATAAATTACCCCCGAGATGCTCAGCTTCGCAAATGTTTGCTACCCGCAATGTCCCGAGCTTCCCGGAGGTAACAAGACGTGCTCAATACAGTCTGATGCAAAGAATTAAAAAATCAACCAACCCGATTATGAAAGCTATCCATGAGTCCTGCCGTTTGTCCTCTAAGCTATGGAATTCTTGGTACAAAAACGTCTGTCTGTAGCTCCACTTAACTCCGACATTACTCTATTATTTCTAATCAACTGTATATAGTCTATCCTTAGTATGTGACCTCTCATAGTATTAATAATATTTGTCATATGGACTATAGTCAGCGAATAAACATTTTCATTTTCATTTTCATATATATAATATATATATATATATATATATATATATGTAAAAATGAACAATGAATAATCACTATTCATTTTTACATAAGAACCAAAATCGCGTAACTTCCTCTTTTTGTTTGTGTCACAACCCTACGATCTACCATTTCTATGGTTTAGTCGTATCCATTTTCCATTTGTTATAGAAGTTATTATAATTAATTACGATTGTCTTGCACATCACCCTCGACCCTAGATTATGCATACACATTGCATATAACAGGATTGGAACCCGTTGTTGTACTTCTTAGTCATTAATACCCACTCTTTGTCTCTAATTCGTTCTTGTAAATCTTCCTAATAATGATTTGTACTATACGTACAAATTCAATAACTATGACGTCATAAAGTAACTTAATTCTCTTCACGTTTCCATACCGCCAATACTGAATCATCCATTTGGTATGTGAATATCTTTCATGTTCAATATATGGTAAATTCTTTAATAGTAAAAACTTCATTCTCTATACATCATTATTTATATTGTGTCCTACCTATTGTCTACTGATGCCTAGCTTATCAACCTATCAGTCCATATTTTACGCGTGTCTATATTACGCACACAACCTATTGTGTTACGTACATGTAAAATACGTCCACATGCATTTTTTTTTTCTTTTAAGTGCGTTCACCCCTCACAAATTCATAAATGCTTGGATAAGTGGTCGAATTCGCTGATGAGAGCAAAGTCGAACGCTTCTGAGATAAAAATCTCCTCTCGCTCCGATCCAAATTTATAACATATTATGTTGTATATAAATTATCTTGTATGTGCTCATGTACTTGTTTTGTACTAATAACCATATACAATAACCATTTATAATAACCATATATAATAACCATATATAATAACCATATATTATAACCATATATTATAAGCATATATTATAACCATCTATAAATATATAAAAACAAAGTTATAGTAACTGTTTAATTGTAATTAACTGTAATACTTTAATTTAATATAACGTAATGTACTTTAATGAAACTGTAATTAATAATAACTTGTAATGTACTTCAATGAAACTGTAATTAAATGTAATGACTTAATATATAATTTAAGAATGTACTTTAATAGAACTGTAATGGACAATCATAAGCGAATGTGAAGTAATCCATAATCGCAATCATAATTGTAATAAACCCAAACGAAAATGTACTCAGTCGTGTACTTAAATTGTACTTATGTACTACTATGAAATGATATCGCCTTCAGAAATGAAGTCTCGGCAAAAAAATACGATTATTTTTTTTTTTTTTTTTTTTTATTTGGAATCTTTCAAACATCTGATCATATGTTTAAAAGGGGGGAATTTAACCTTCAACTGCCTTCCCCCAACATTTAGGCTTATATGATACATGAATTTGTAAAATGAACACACTTCATTACGGGACTCTGTTTTGGTCACTGCTACAAGACTCCCTTGTTAGCAGCATCGCTGCGGGGAGGGGGCAGATGCCCCTTGCCTCCTTAACTTTTTTAGATTCCGGCCTGAGCCGTGGTCGAAAGAGGTCGAACCTCTACCCCTGTAAAATTCAGACCACTACCTGCAAATTTTTAAGAAGTAAATTACAGTAAGAGAAACTTTTTATTTTCCCCCTCGAGTTGGGCTCTCTTCAGAGGAACTTAGTCAGTAAAGTCGATAAGTTATAAAAGAAAAGTCGATAATTTTAGTCTCAGAGAAAGTATCAGAGTATTATAGCAAGAGAAGAATTAATAACTGTCGACCCTAAAGCGAGAGAAAAGAATTAGAATGTTATGTAAGAAATATCCGTTGCTGCCTCACAACAAGAACGCCTCGTCGATACGAGACAACCCAAGCACCATAGAAGATATTGGTATAACAGAGTGGCGACCCTAGAGGCTATAGGGTCGCAACTACACCTTCCATGAGCCCACGCATGACGCAAGTCACCCAACTAACAGAAAACATAAACAGTCGGTGTTGAACAAAGTTGCCACCAGATGTCGCTTGGACAAAAAACAAATGACATTCGCATAGCGGCACATTTAAGAAACTGAAATTAAAAGTCATCTTGAAGTCTAAAGTGGTCTTCAAGATCAAGATCACAAGAAATAAAGTGATTCAAGATCAAGATCACCATAATAAAAGTGATCTTCAAGATCAAGATCAGATCACGATCTTGATCTTCAAGATCACGATCTGATCTTGAAGATCAAGATCGTGCCCATCTCTGCCTATAGCCAGGATAAACATTTGGCGACCCTACTACCAAGATTAGAAGAATATTTTAAGAAGAGGATTTTAACAAGTGGCCACTCTTTGGCCAAGATAGAAATTACCCTGCATCAGGATAAAACCAGTTGACCGGCGTGTCACGACTTCCAGTTCGTAACATCCACCCTTGAACCGGTGTGTCACGACTCCAAGTTCTCCACGCCTAGTTTTCATCCAAGAAGAAGTAGCCAGCAAGACACGTCTTCAGGACACGTCTCTAAGGATTTCGCCGTAGAAATTTTGTTAAGTACAGAGTTGTTTTTTTTTAAGTAATTTGTAAACACTTTGAAAAGTCAGTACTATTAACAGTTAATGAGTATCAAGCCAGAATTTAACACAAAACACAGTGAACACTTCAGACACCAGTGATACATTTTTTTTAGTGAAACAGTAATTTTCACAGAAGTTAAAAGTCACAGAAGTTAAAAGTCACAGAAGTTAAATGTAACGGAGTTAATTTCAGAGAGTTAATTTCAGTATAGAATAATTTTATTTTATGTACCAAACATAATAGTATCGTACCTTCGCGTACATTCGAGTGAAATGTTGTTTACATTTTTTATTTTTTGTTTACAATTTTTTCCAAATTATCGAATTGAATTGACGTGCAAAATTAAGAAAGAGAGAGTTTACAGAGAGTTTATAGAGTTATAGAGATACTTGAAAACAGTTTCAAGTTCCATTTTCTGTTTTCAGTTAATTTCAGTTAGTCGGTTGCACCAAGAGGGAAACACCAAACCCCAAGGTTAATAGTCTCCACTTGATAGAGATCAAGTGCAGTCATTTTCCGTTTTCAGTTAATTTCAGTTAGTCGGTTGCACCAAGAGGGACAACCAAACCCCAGAGGTTAATAGTCTCCACTTGATAGAGATCAAGTGCAGTCATTTTCCATTTTCAGTTAATTTCAAGTTAGAAGGTTGCATCCAGAGGGACAACCGCCCCAGAGATTTCAGTTTTATTTGAAGTCAGTTTTGAATTCAGTTTTGAAGTCAGTTTTGAAGTCAGTTTTGAAGTCAATTTCAAGGCTCAGTTTTCAAGTCCCAAGTCATTTCAATGCAGTCAATTGAATTCAACTTTTTCTTTGTAGTTTAAGAGAATTTAATTTAAGAAAATTTAATTCAAGAATTTAATTCAACCTTTTTTTTTGTTGTTTAAGAGAATTTAATTCAACCTTTTTTTTTGTTGTAAATGAGAATTTAATTCAACCTGAAATGACCGGGATGCGTCTTTAGTTAACCTTTCTTTGTTTTGTTGTAAGAAGGAAATTGACCGATTTGTCTTTTCTTTTCATGCCATTATTGCGTATATAAATATATAAGTAAAATGACATATTTTATTGTTTGCAACCAAAACCGTTTTTACAAATGTTTTTAACGAGTTTTATAATTATTGTGATTATATGATGACAGAAATAGTGTAATAATTAATCGATCATGTACCTAATTTATCTTGCTCTGTACGGTTGGGAAATTTACCCGTAGGACCGCACATACCCTAAATTTCAGTTGTGTTTATTCTTTTTTTTCATTTAATTTTAATAAAACTTCTACACAATAAAACATATGTATTTATCATATGCAAACAAGTTTTCAGACTAAAATATCAAATAATTGAAATTCTATCAACATTTAACGAAAGAGTATAATTTTTCTACTTAACATGCAAAAATTATTAAACCTTTTTAATATTTTTTTATGTAAAAATAATTTTTAATGTAAAATTTACCTGAAATTATTAAAAGAAAAGATTGTTCGAAATGCTTTCCTTCCATTTCAATAACTTTTTTATTCATGGACCGAAACTCATCTAAGGTTCGATTTACTTTTATTTTTAAGAATATTATAAAATTATGTTTAGCTCATTAAAATGCATAAATTGATTTCTATTTTTAATTTGTATTCTTAATTTTCTTAATTCAATTATCGTAGGGATACTTCTGGTTAATGTTAATGGTTATATAGTTCATATATAGCTAGGAATGTTACTAGTCGAATTTAATTCCACCTTCAAAATTTAATTTTTTAATACCGCTAGATTTACTTTCATTAATTGTAAGGTCCTCTAAGTGCGTTTTGTTTATTACCTTAATACGTGTAACTGATTTAATTAAATACTTAAATACTACCATGAACTTAAAGGATTTTATAATAATAATAATAATAACCCTTAAACGTTTACACACACACGTATGCACACTATATATAATATATATATACAAACCTTATGCTAAAATCATTGGATATCACAATAAACTAATTCATTGCGTGTAAGTGCTAACTCTGCTATTTATATAGTCTTAAGCATTTTTGCTTACTATATATAAATTTTTGCTCAGGCATTTATTCAGTTAATTTAAAAATCCTCTCAGCTAATCTGTCCCTCAAAATTATAAGATACACACTTTGTATCTAATACACACAAATACACACTAGACCACAGGCCTATACATCATCCATTACGTAATTCGTTTTTTACCTCCAATAGTCAATAAAATTAGTTATAGACTGTACGATGAGGGTAACTTTTTAAAATAATTTATATTTTTCCCTTTTACCTACTATTCTTTATGTATGTAATTTTCCCCACAGAAAACTAACAAAAAATTTTTAAATTTAACAATATCATTCTTTGTCTAACTTAATTGTTTGTCTAAATTAACGTATTAATCCTTTTATGCTGTTTGCATAAAATTAAAGTTTTAATCTTTGAATTTTTATATTTTATAATAGCCCTCTAAGCGAGTGTCATGTTAAAAATTTGATTACTCCGCATTGTACCCAACCACCCGAACTCACTTGTTCTGTATAAAACTTGTAACGTAAAGAAAAATTCGTCATCTAACTTGAATTAGTTAGGATGTTATTTTCTCAATTGTATTGTATTGCATTAATTGTATCCTATTATATTATTGTATAAATATCATTTTGAAGGGGAGAGCTATGTAAAAATGAACAATGAATAATCACTATTCATTTTTACATAAGAACCAAAATCGCTTAACGCGAGTTTGGATAATAATTTTACTTGTAACTTCCTCTTTTTGTTTGTATCACAACCCTACGATCTACCATTTCTATGGTTTAGTCGTATCCATTTTCCATTTGTTATAGAAGTTATTATAATTAATTACGATTGTCTTGCATCTCACCCTCGACCCTAGATTATGCATACACATTGCATATAACAGGATTGGAACTTGTAGTTGTACTTCTTAGTCATTAATACCCACTCTTTGTCTCTAATTCGTTCTTGTAAATCTTCCTAATAATGATTTGTACTATACGTACAAATTCAATAACTATGACGTCATGAAGTAACTTAATTCTCTTCACGTTTCCATACCGCCAATATTGAATCATCCATTTGGTATGTGGATATCTTTCATGTTCAATATATGGTAAATTCTTTAATAGTAAAAACTTCATTCTCTATACATCATTATTTATATTGTGTCCTACCTATTGTCTACTGATGCCTAGCCTATCAACCTATCAGTCCATATTTTACGCGTGTCTATATTACGCACACAACCTATTGTGTTACGTACATGTAAAATGCGTCCACATGTATTTTTTCTTTTTTTCTTTTAAGTGCGTTCACCCCTCACAAATTCATAAATGCTTGGATAAGTGGTCGAATTCGCAGATGAGAGCAAAGTCGAACGCTTCTGAGATAAAAATCTCCTCTCGCTCCGATCCAAATTTATAACATATTATGTTGTATATAAATTATCTTGTATGTGCTCAAGTACTTGTTTTGTACTAATAACCTATACCATATATAATAACCATATATAATAACCATATTATAACCATATATTATAACCATATATATACCATATATAAATATATAAAACAAAGTTATAGTAACTGTTTAATTGTAATTAACTGTAATACTTTAATTTAATATAACGTAATGTACTTTAATGAAACTGTAATTAATAATAACTTGTAATGTACTTCAATGAAACTGTAATTAAATGTAATGACTTAATATATAATGTAAGAATGTACTTTAATAGAACTGTAATGGACAATCATAAGCGAATGTGAAGTAATCCATAATCGCAATCATAACTGTAATAAACCCAAACGAAAATGTACTCATTCGTGTACTTAAATTGTACTTATGTACTACTATGAAATGATATCGCCTTCAGAAATGAAGACTCGGCAAAAAAATACGATTAGTTTTTTTATTTTTTATTTTTATTTGGAATCTTTCAAACATCTGATCATATGTTTAAAAGGGGGGAACTTAACCTTCAACTGCCTTCCCCCAACAATTAGGCTTATATGATACATGAATTTGTAAAATGAACACACTTCATCACGGGACTCTGTTTTGGTCACTGCTACGAGACTCCCTTGTTAGCAGCCTCGCTGAGGGGAGGGGGCAGAGGGCCCTTGCCTCCTTAACTTTTTTAGATTCCGGCCTGAGCCATGGTCGAAAGAGGTCGAACATCTACCCCTGTAAAATTCAGACCACTACCTATAATTTTTAAGAAGTAAATTACAGTAAGAGAAACTTTTTATTTTCCCCCTCGAGTTGGGCTCTCTTCAGAGGAACTTAGTCAGTAAAGTCGATAAGTTATAAAAGAAAAGTCGATAATTTTAGTCTCAGAGAAAGTATCAAAGTATTATAGCAAGAGAAGAATTAATAACTGTCGACCCTAAAGCGAGAGAAAAGAATTAGAATGTTATAGAAGAAATATCCGTTGCTGCCTCACAACAAGAACGCCTCGTCGATACGAGACAACCCAAGCACCATAGAAGATATTGGTATAACAGAGTGGCGACCCTATAGCCAGGATAAACATTTGGCGACCCTACTACCAAGATTAGAAGAATATTTTAAGAAGAGGATTTTAACAAGTGGCCACTCTTTGGCCAGGATAGAAATTACCCTGCATCAGGATAAAACCAGTTGACCGGCGTGTCACGACTTCCAGTTCGTAACATCCACCCTTGAACCGGTGTGTCACGAATCCAAGTTCTCCACGCCTAGTTTTCATCCAAGAAGAAGTAGCCAGCAAGACACGTCTTCAGGACACGTCTCTAAGGATTTCGCCGTAGAAATTTTGTTAAGTACAGAGTTGTTTTTTTTAAGTAATTTGTAAACATTTGAAAATTCAGTATTATTAACAGTTAATGAGTATCAAGCCAGAATTTAACACAAAACACAGTGAACACTTCAGACACCAGTGATACATTTTTTTTAGTGAAACTAATTTTCACAGAAGTTAAAAGTCACAGAAGTTAAAAGTCACAGAAGTTAAATGTAACAGAAGTTAAATGTAACGGAGTTAATTTCAGAGCGTTAATTTCAGAGTTAATTTCAGTATAGAATAATTTTATTTTATGTACCAAACATAATAGTATCGTACCTTCGCGTACATTCGAGTGAAATGTTGTTTACATTTTTTATTTTTTGTTTACAATTTTTTTCAAATTATCGAATTGAATTGACGTGCAAAATTAAGAAAGAGAGAGTTTACAGAGAGTTTATAGAGTTATAGAGATACTTGAAAACAGTTTCAAGTTCCATTTTCTGTTTTCAGTTAATTTCAGTTAGTCGGTTGCACCAAGAGGGACAACCAAACCCCAAAGGTTAATAGTCTCCACTTGATAGAGATCAAGTGCAGTCATTTTCCGTTTTCAGTTAATTTCAGTTAGTCGGTTGCACCAAGAGGGACAACCAAAACCCAGAGGTTAATAGTCTCCACTTGATAGAGATCAAGTGCAGTCATTTTCCATTTTCAGTTAATTTCAAGTTAGAAGGTTGCATCCAGAGGGACAACCGCCCCAGAGATTTCAGTTTTATTTGAAGTCAGTTTTGAATTCAGTTTTGAAGTCAGTTTTGAAGTCAGTTTTGAAGTCAATTTCAAGGCTCAGTTTTCAAGTCCCAAGTCATTTCAATGCAGTCAATTGAATTCAACTTTTTCTTTGTAGTTTAAGAGAATTTAATTTAAGAAAATTAATTAAGAAATTAATTCAACCTTTTTTTGTTGTTTAAGAGAATTTAATTCAACCTGAAATGACCGGGTTGCGTCTTTAGTTAACCTTTCTTTGTTTTGTTGTAAGAAGGAAATTGACCGATTTGTCTTTTCTTTTCATGCCATTATTGCGTATATAAATATATAAGTAAAATGACATATTTTATTGTTTGCAACCAAAACCGTTTTTACAAATGTTTTTAACGAGTTTTATAATTATTGTGATTATATGATGACAGAAATAGTGTAATAATTAATCGATCATGTACCTAATTTATCTTGCTCTGTACGGTCGGGAAATTTACCCGTAGGACCGCACATACCCTAAATTTCAGTTGTGTTTTTTTTTTTTCATTTAATTTTAATAAAACTTCTACACAATAAAACATATGTATTTATCATATGCAAACAAGTTTTCAGACTAAAATATCAAATAATTCAAATTCTATCAACATTTAACGAAAGAGTATAATTTTTCTACTTAACATGCAAAAATTATTAAACCTTTTTAATATTTTTTTATGTAAAAATAATTTTTAATGTAAAATTTACCTGAAATTATTAAAAGAAAAGATTGTTCGAAATGCTTTCCTTCCATTTCAATAACTTTTTTATTCTTGGCCGAAACTCATCTAAGGTTCGATTTACTTTTATTTTTAAGAATATTATAAAATTATGTTTAGCTCATTAAAATGCATAAATTGATTTCTATTTTTAATTTGTATTCTTAATTTTCTTAATTCAATTATCGTAGGGATACTTCTGGTTAATGTTAATGGTTATATAGTTCATATATAGCTAGGAATGTTACTAGTCGAATTTAATTCCACCTTCAAAATTTAATTTTTTAATACCGCTAGATTTACTTTCATTAATTGTAAGGTCCTCTAAGTGCGTTTTGTTTATTACCTTAATACGTGTAACTGATTTAATTAAATACTTAAATACTACCATGAACTTAAAGGATTTTATAATAATAATAATAATAACCCTTAAACGTTTACACACACACGTATGCACACTATATATAATATATATATACAAACCTTATGCTAAAATCATTGGATATCACAATAAACTATTCATTGCGTGTAGTGCTAACTCTGCTATTTATATAGTCTTAAGCATTTTTGCACTATATATAAATTTTTGCTCAGGCATTTATTCAGTTAATTTAAAAATCCTCTCAGCTAATCTGTCCCTCAAAATTATAAGATACACACTTTGTATCTAATACACACAAATACACACTAGACCACAGGCCTATACATCATCCATTACGTAATTCGTTTTTTTACCTACAATAGTCAATAAAATTAGTTATAGACTGTACGATGAGGGTAACTTTAAAATAATTTATATTTTTCCCTTTTACCTACTATTCATTATGTATGTAATTTTCCCCACAGAAAACTAACAAAAAAATTTTAAATTTAACAATATCATTCTTTGTCTAACTTAATTGTTTGTCTAAATTAACGTATTAATCCTTTTATGCTGTTTGCATAAAATTAAAGTTTTAATCTTTGAATTTTTATATTTTATAATAGCCCTCTAAGCGAGTGTCATGTTAAAAATTTGATTACTCCGCATTGTACCCAACCACCCGAACTCACTTGTTCTGTATAAAACTTGTAACGTAAAGAAAAATTCGTCATCTAACTTGAATTAGTTAGGATGTTATTTTCTCAATTGTATTGTATTGCATAATTGTCCTATTATATTATTGTATAAATATCATTTTGAAGGGGAGAGCTATGTAAAAATGAACAATGAATAATCACTATTCATTTTTACATAAGAACCAAAATCGCTTAACGCGAGTTTGGATAATAATTTTACTTGTAACTTCCTCTTTTTGTTTGTGTCACAACCCTACGATCTACCATTTCTATGGTTTAGTCGTATCCATTTTCCATTTGTTATAGAAGTTATTATAATTAATTACGATTCTTGCATCTCACCCTCGACCCTAGATTATGCATACACATTGCATATAACAGGATTGGAACTTGTAGTTGTACTTCTTAGTCATTAATACCCACTCTTTGTCTCTAATTCGTTCTTGTAAATCTTCCTAATAATGATTTGTACTATACGTACAAATTCAATAACTATGACGTCATGAAGTAACTTAATTCTCTTCACGTTTCCATACCGCCAATATTGAATCATCCATTTGGTATGTGGATATCTTTCATGTTCAATATATGGTAAATTCTTTAATAGTAAAAACTTCATTCTCTATACATCATTATTTATATTGTGTCCTACCTATTGTCTACTGATGCCTAGCCTATCAACCTATCAGTCCATATTTTACGCGTGTCTATATTACGCACACAACCTATTGTGTTACGTACATGTAAAATGCGTCCACATGTATTTTTTCTTTTTTTCTTTTAAGTGCGTTCACCCCTCACAAATTCATAAATGCTTGGATAAGTGGTCGAATTCGCTGATGAGAGCAAAGTCGAACGCTTCTGAGATAAAAATCTCCTCTCGCTCCGATCCAAATTTATAACATATTATGTTGTATATAAATTATCTTGTATGTGCTCAAGTACTTGTTTTGTACTAATAACCATAATAATAACCATATATAATAACATATATAACCATATATTATAACCATATATTATAACCATATATAAATATATAAAACAAAGTTATAGTAACTGTTTAATTGTAATTAACTGTAATACTTTAATTTAATATAACGTAATGTACTTTAATGAAACTGTAATTAATAATAACTTGTAATGTACTTCAATGAAACTGTAATTAAATGTAATGACTTAATATATAATGTAAGAATGTACTTTAATAGAACTGTAATGGACAATCATAAGCGAATGTGAAGTAATCCATAATCGCAATCATAACTGTAATAAACCCAAACGAAAATGTACTCATTCGTGTACTTAATTGTACTTATGTACTACTATGAAATGATATCGCCTTCAGAAATGAAGACTCGGCAAAAAAATACGATTAGTTTTTTTATTTTTATTTTTATTTGGAATCTTTCAAACATCTGATCATATGTTTAAAAGGGGGGAACTTAACCTTCAACTGCCTTCCCCCAACAATTTAGGCTTATGATACATGAATTTGTAAAATGAACACACTTCATCACGGGACTCTGTTTTGGTCACTGCTACGAGACTCCCTTGTTAGCAGCCTCGCTGAGGGGAGGGGGCAGAGGGCCCTTGCCTCCTTAACTTTTTTAGATTCCGGCCTGAGCCATGGTCGAAAGAGGTCGAACTTACCCCTGTAAAATTCAGACCACTACCTATAAATTTTTAAGAAGTAAATTACAGTAAGAGAAACTTTTTATTTTCCCCCTCGAGTTGGGCTCTCTTCAGAGGAACTTAGTCAGTAAAGTCGATAAGTTATAAAAGAAAAGTCGATAATTTTAGTCTCAGAGAAAGTATCAAAGTATTATAGCAAGAGAAGAATTAATAACTGTCGACCCTAAAGCGAGAGAAAAGAATTAGAATGTTATAGAAGAAATATCCGTTGCTGCCTCACAACAAGAACGCCTCGTCGATACGAGACAACCCAAGCACCATAGAAGATATTGGTATAACAGAGTGGCGACCCTATAGCCAGGATAAACATTTGGCGACCCTACTACCAAGATTAGAAGAATATTTTAAGAAGAGGATTTTAACAAGTGGCCACTCTTTGGCCAGGATAGAAATTACCCTGCATCAGGATAAAACCAGTTGACCGGCGTGTCACGACTCCAGTCAACAGTTCACCCTTGAACCGGTGTGTCACGAATCCAAGTTCTCCACGCCTAGTTTTCATCCAAGAAGAAGTAGCCAGCAAGACACGTCTTCAGGACACGTCTCTAAGGATTTCGCCGTAGAAATTTTGTTAAGTACAGAGTTGTTTTTTTTTAAGTAATTTGTAAACATTTGAAAATTCAGTATTATTAACAGTTAATGAGTATCAAGCCAGAATTTAACACAAAACACAGTGAACACTTCAGAAACCAGTGATACATTTTTTTTGTGAAACTAATTTTCACAGAAGTTAAAAGTCACAGAAGTTAAAAGTCACAGAAGTTAAATGTAACAGAAGTTAAATGTAACGGAGTTAATTTCAGAGCGTTAATTTCAGAGAGTTAATTTCAGTATAGAATAATTTTATTTTATGTACCAAACATAATAGTATCGTACCTTCGCGTACATTCGAGTGAAATGTTGTTTACATTTTTTATTTTTTGTTTACAATTTTTTTCAAATTATCGAATTGAATTGACGTGCAAAATTAAGAAAGAGAGAGTTTACAGAGAGTTTATAGAGTTATAGAGATACTTGAAAACAGTTTCAAGTTCCATTTTCTGTTTTCAGTTAATTTCAGTTAGTCGGTTGCACCAAGAGGGACAACCAAACCCCAAAGGTTAATAGTCTCCACTTGATAGAGATCAAGTGCAGTCATTTTCCGTTTTCAGTTAATTTCAGTTAGTCGGTTGCACCAAGAGGGACAACCAAACCCCAGAGGTTAATAGTCTCCACTTGATAGAGATCAAGTGCAGTCATTTTCCATTTTCAGTTAATTTCAAGTTAGAAGGTTGCATCCAGAGGGACAACCGCCCCAGAGATTTCAGTTTTATTTGAAGTCAGTTTTGAATTCAGTTTTGAAGTCAGTTTTGAAGTCAGTTTTGAAGTCAGTTTTGAAGTCAATTTCAAGGCTCAGTTTTCAAGTCCCAAGTCATTTCAATGCAGTCAATTGAATTCAACTTTTTCTTTGTAGTTTAAGAGAATTTAATTTAAGAAAATGTAATTTAAGAATTTAATTCAACCTTTTTTTTTGTTGTTTAAGAGAATTTAATTCAACCTTTTTTTTGTTGTAAAAGAGAATTTAATTCAACCTGAAATGACCGGGTTGCGTCTTTAGTTAACCTTTCTTTGTTTTGTTGTAAGAAGGAAATTGACCGATTTGTATTTTCTTTTCATGCCATTATTGCGTATATAAATATATAAGTAAAATGACATATTATATTGTTTGCAACCAAAACCGTTTTTACAAATGTTTTTAACGAGTTTTATAATTATTGTGATTATATGATGACAGAAATAGTGTAATAATTAATCGATCATGTACCTAATTTATCTTGCTCTGTACGGTCGGGAAATTTACCAGTAGGACCGCACATACCCTAAATTTCAGTTGTGTTTATTCTTTTTTTCATTTAATTTTAATAAAACTTCTACACAATAAAACATATGTATTTATCATATGCAAACAAGTTTTCAGACTAAAATATCAAATAATTCAAATTCTATCAACATTTAACGAAAGAGTATAATTTTTCTACTTAACATGCAAAAATTATTAAACCTTTTTAATATTTTTTTATTATGTAAAAATAATTTTTAATGTAAAATTTACCTGAAATTATTAAAAGAAAAGATTGTTCGAAATGCTTTCCTTCCATTTCAATAACTTTTTTATTCTTGGCCGAAACTCATCTAAGGTTCGATTTACTTTTATTTTTAAGAATATTATAAAATTATGTTTAGCACATTAAAATGCATAAATTGATTTCTATTTTTAATTTGTATTCTTAATTTTCTTAATTCAATTATCGTAGGGATACTTCTGGTTAATGTTAATGGTTATATAGTTCATATATAGCTAGGAATGTTACTAGTCGAATTTAATTCCACCTTCAAAATTTAATTTTTTAATACCGCTAGATTTACTTTCATTAATTGTAAGGTCCTCTAAGTGCGTTTTGTTTATTACCTTAATACGTGTAACTGATTTAATTAAATACTTAAATACTACCATGAACTTAAAGGATTTTATAATAATAATAATAATAATAATAACCCTTAAACGTTTACACACACACGTATGCACACTATATATACTATATATATACAAACCTTATGCTAAAATCATTGGATATCACAATAAACTATTTCATTTCATTTGTTTACTATATATAAATTTTTGCTCAGGCATTTATTCAGTTAATTTAAAAATCCTCTCAGCTAATCTGTCCCTCAAAATTATAAGATACACACTTTGTATCTAATACACACAAATACACACTAGACCACAGGCCTATACATCATCCATTACGTATTTCGTTTTTTTACCTACAATAGTCAATAAAATTAGTTATAGACTGTACGATGAGGGTAACTTTGGAAAATAATTTATATTTTTCCCTTTTACCTACTATTCATTATGTATGTAATTTTCCCCACAGAAAACTAACAAAAAATTTTTAAATTTAACAATATCATTCTTTGTCTAACTTAATTGTTTGTCTAAATTAACGTATTAATCCTTTTATGCTGTTTGCATAAAATTAAAGTTTTAATCTTTGAATTTTTATATTTTATAATAGCCCTCTATGCGAGTGTCATGTTAAAAATTTGATTACTCCGCATTGCACCCAACCACCCGAACTCACTTGTTCTGTATAAAACTTGTAACGTAAAGAAAAATTCGTCATCTAACTTGAATTAGTTAGGATGTTATTTTCTCAATTGTATTGTATTGCATGAATTGTACCCTATTATATTATTGTATAAATATCATTTTGAAGGGGAGAGCTATGTAAAAATGAACAATGAATAATCACTATTCATTTTTACATGAGAACCAAAATCGCTTAACGCGAGTTTGGATAATAATTTTACTTGTAACTTCCTCTTTTTGTTTGTGTCACAACCCTACGATCTACCATTTCTATGGTTTAGTCGTATCCATTTTCCATTTGTTATAGAAGTTATTATAATTAATTACGATTGTCTTGCATCTCACCCTCGACCCTAGATTATGCATACACATTGCATATAACAGGATTGGAACTTGTAGTTGTACTTCTTAGTCATTAATACCCACTCTTTGTCTCTAATTTGTTCTTGTAAATCTTCCTAATAATGATTTGTACTATACGTACAAATTCAATAACTATGACGTCATAAAGTAACTTAATTCTCTTCACGTTTCCATACCGCCATTACTGAATCATCCATTTGGTATGTGGATATCTTTCATGTTCAATATATGGTAAATTCTTTAATAGTAAAAACTTCATTCTCTATACATCATTATTTATATTGTGTCCTACCTATTGTCTACTGATGCCTAGCCTATCAACCTATCAGTCCATATTTTACGCGTGTCTATATTACGCACACAACCTATTGTGTTACGTACATGTAAAATGTGTCCACATGTATTTTATTTCTTTTTTCTTTTAAGTGCGTTCACCCCTCACAAATTCATAAATGCTTGGATAAGTGGTCGAATTCGCTGATGAGAGCAAAGTCGAACGCTTCTGAGATAAAAATCTCCTCTCGCTCCGATCCAAATTTATAACATATTATGTTGTATATAAATTATCTTGTATGTGCTCAAGTACTTGTTTTGTACTAATAACCATATATAATAACCATATATAATAACCATATATTATAACCATATATTATAACCATATATTATAACCATATATAAATATAAAAACAAAGTTATAGTAACTGTTTAATTGTAATTAACTGTAATACTTTAATTTAATATAACGTAAGGTACTTTAATGAAACTGTAATTAATAATAACTTGTAATGTACTTCAATGAAACTGTAATTAAATGTAATGACTTAATATATAATGTAAGAATGTACTTTAATAGAACTGTAATGGACAATCATAAGCGAATGTGAAGTAATCCATAATCGCAATCATAATTGTAATAAACCCAAACGAAAATGTACTCAGTCGTGTACTTAAATTGTACTTATGTACTACTTTGAAATGATATCGCCTTCAGAAATGAAGACTCGGCAAAAAAATACGATTAGTTTTTTTATTTTTTATTTTTATTTGGAATCTTTCAAACATCTGATCATATGTTTAAAAGGGGGGAACTTAACCTTCAACTGCCTTCCCCCAACATTTAGGCTTGTATGATACATGAATTTGTAAAATGAACATACTTCATTACGGGACTCTGTTTTGGTCACTGCTACGAGACTCCCTTGTTAGCAGCCTCGCTGCGGGGAGGGGGCAGAGGCCCCTTGCCTCCTTAACTTTTTTAGATTCCGGCCTTAGCCATGGTCGAAAGAGGTCGAACCTCTACCCCTGTAAAATTCAGACCACTATCTGTAAATTTTTAAGAAGTAAATTACAGTAAGAGAAACTTTTTATTTTCCCCCTCGAGTTGGGCTCTCTTCAGAGGAACTTCGTCAGTAAAGTCGATAAGTTATAAAAGAAAAGTCGATAATTTTAGTCTAAGAGAAAGTATCAGAGTATTATAGCAAGAGAAGAATTAATAACTGTCGACCCTAAAGCGAGAGAAAAGAATTAGAATGTTATAGAAGAAATATCCGTTGCTGCCTCACAACAAGAACGCCTCGTCGATACGAGACAACCCAAGCACCATAGAAGATATTGGTATAACAGAGTGGCGACCCTATAGCCAGGATAAACATTTGGCGACCATACTACCAAGATTAGAAGAATATTTTAAGAAGAGGATTTTAACAAGTGGCCACTCTTTGGCCAGGATAGAAATTACCCTGCATCAGATAAAACCAGTTGACTGGTGTGTCACGACTTCCAGTTCGTAACATCCACCCTTGAACCGGTGTGTCACGACTCCAAGTTCTCCACGCCTAGTTTTCATCCAAGAAGAAGTAGCCAGCAAGACACGTCTTCAGGACACGCCTCTAAGGATTTCGCCCTAGAAATTTTGTTAAGTACAGAGTTGGTTTTTTTAAGTAATTTGTAAACATTTGAAAAGTCAGTATTATTAACAGTTAACAATGAGTATCAAGCCAGAATTTAACACAAAACACAGTGAACACTTCAGACACCAGTGATACATTTTTTTTAGTGAAACAGTAATTTTCACAGAAGTTAAAAGTCACAGAAGTTAAAAGTCACAGAAGTTAAATGTAACAGAAGTTAAATGTAACAGAGTTAATTTCAGAGAGTTAATTTCAGAGTTAATTTCAGAGTTAATTTCAGTATAGAATAATTTTATTTTATGTACCAAACATAATAGTATCGTACCTTCGCGTACATTCGAGTGAAATGTTGTTTACATTTTTTATTTTTTGTTTACAATTTTTTTCAAATTATCGAATTGAATTGACGTGCAAAATTAAGAAAGAGAGAGTTTACAGAGAGTTTATAGAGTTATAGAGATACTTGAAAACAGTTTCAAGTTCCATTTTCTGTTTTCAGTTAATTTCAGTTAGTCGGTTGCACCAAGAGGGACAAACAAACCCCAGAGGTTAATAGTCTCCACTTGATAGAGATAAAGTGCAGTCATTTTCCGTTTTCAGTTAATTTCGGTTAGTCGGTTGCACCAAGAGGGACAACCAAACCCCAGAGGTTAATAGTCTCCACTTGATAGAGATCAAGTGCAGTCATTTTCCGTTTTCAGTTGATTTCGGTTAGTCGGTTGCACCAAGATGGACAACCAAACCCCAGAGGTTAATAGTCTCCACTTGATAGAGATCAAGTGCAGTCATTTTCCGTTTTCAGTTAATTTCCGTTAGTCGGTTGCACCAAGAGGGACAACCAAACCACAGAGGTTAATAGTCTCCACTTGATAGAGATCAAGTGCAGTCATTTTCCGTTTTCAGTTAATTTCCGTTAGTCGGTTGCACCAAGAGGGACAACCAAACCCCAGAGGTTAATAGTCTCCACTTGATAGAGATCAAGTGCAGTCATTTTCCATTTTCAGTTAATTTCAAGTTAGAAGGTTGCATCCAGAGGAACAACCGCCCCAGAGATTTCAGTTTTATTTGAAGTCAGTTTTGAAGTCAGTTTTGAAGTCAGTTTTGAAGTCAGTTTTGAAGTCAATTTCAAGGCTCAGTTTTCAAGTCCCAATTCATTTCAATGCAGTCAATTTAATTCAACTTTTTCTTTGTAGTTTAAGAGAATTTAATTTAAGAAAATGTAATTTAAGAATTTAATTCAACCTTTTTTTTTGTTTAAGAGAATTTAATTCAACCTTTTTTTTGTTGTAAAAGAGAATTTAATTCAACCTGAAATGACCGGTTTGCGTCTTTAGTTAACCTTTCTCTGTTTTGTTGTAAGAAGGAAATTGACCGATTTGTCTTTTCTTTTCATGCCATTATTGCGTATATAAATATATAAGTAAAATGACATATTTTATTGTTTGCAACCAAAACCGTTTTTACAAATGTTTTTAACGAGTTTTATAATTATTGTGATTATATGATGACAGAAATAGTGTAATAATTAATCGATCATGTACCTAATTTATCTTGCTCTGTACGGTCGGGAAATTTACCCGTAGGACCGCACATACCCTAAATTTCAGTTGTGTTTATTCTTTTTTGTCATTTAATTTTAATGAAACTTCTACACAATAAAACATATGTATTTATCATATGCAAACAAGTTTTCAGACTAAAATATCAAATAATTCAAATTCTATCAACATTTAACGAAAGAGTATAATTTTGAGGCAACAATACTCTGTGTTAGTTTAGTCTAAAGAACATCTACAGGGTGGGCCGTAAGTTTCCATACATAGGAAAACTTAAATACGTGCGTCGGTATTTGGATCAGCAGTTTCCGGATGCTTGGATTGGTCGGCGTGGTCCTGTGGAGTGGCCTCCCAGATCCCCAGATCTCACCCCCCTTGATTTCTATCTTTGGGGGCACTTGAAGGCCATGGTGTATCAGGAAAAGATACGAGACATAAATCATCTAAAGGAACGTATCACCAACGCCATTACAAGCATAACGTCAACTGTGCTAATGCGTGTTCATCAACAGTGGGAAACACGTATTGAAATGTGTTTTCAAAACAATGGCAACCATGTAGAGCATATTATATAAATAAAAATGGTTGTCCATAAAAAAATGTTTATTTTTCCTATGTATGGAAACTTACGGCCCACCCTGTATATCCATATTCAATTTATTACAATTTTCATCAGTTTGTATTGCAGACACTCCCAGTTATCTGTGCAGGTTCGTGATTCTTCAGCAGTAAAATGCACCGCGAATTTGTTTCCTCCCCAAAATATCTTCATCACCTTTGTAATGGGTCAGTGGATCGAACAAGTGATATTTATTTATATATTTATTAACTCCACCAGCCATCTCTTCTTACATATAACATATATATGAATATAAGCCAGAAATAGGGCATAAAAAAGAGGAAAATTAGAGGATAATAAACAAGAACGTGAGTAGGAAAAGTTAGATGTCCTGGCTCAAGCGGGAGAAAAGTTTTAAAAGCAAGGTTTTCTTTTCCATAGTTGCGAGAAGCCGAACCCCGAAGACAGACGGCCCCACAAAATGACATGCACACCAGGGTGTTCCATTTTCAATGGGAAAAAATGAAAGTGCTGTCTTTGTATATATCGTAAGTTTTTCATGTTCATATCGACGTACCGCACACAAAATTCTAGTCCATGTGAAGTACTTTTAGGGGTCGCGCAAGTTTAAAAAATTTCTCGCCCTGTGCTGAAATTTTGGTTCATGATCTCCATGTATTTTGTAGACCGTATATATATATATATATATATATATATATTGTTGTGACGGTCAATTTGTATACGAAAATCTCATATCAAAATGTAAATAGAAAGAGTGAAGTGATTTTGAAATCGATTTAATTTCGCGTGAAAATTTAAATCTTTTAAAATGAACACCGACCAAAGTAAAGAGTGCCGATACCCTGGGTATAGCCGAAGGTTGAGTGCATTATCAAAAAAGAAATTATTGTTTGACAGTCTCGGGTAGATTTATGGTCGAGTTCAAAAGGAAAATATAGCTTAACAAGGATCCGTTTCATTTTGAACCTTTAAAGTTTCGGTTTGTTTATTCTTGGTTTCGTCTGAGGAAAACACTCGAGCGAAAATTTTAAGTTGTTGTTTTAAATTTTAAAATTTAAAATTTTAATTTGAAATTTTTTTTAAGAAAGGCGGAGCGTAGAATTTAACGAAGTTGAGATCAGAGCCAATAGAAGATCAGTAATTTTGTACGAATGATGTTATGTAATGAAAATGGTTCTGATAGGCCCTGTAGACACTAAAGGGAGGAGTTCTTGTAATCCTGAAGTGTAACTTAGAGTTATAAGTCAGTTGTAGCTCCGTCCCCGAAAGTTAGAAGTGTCTTGTAAGAATAACTCCTTAAAATCTGTGACGTTTGAAAATTTCTAGGTTGATTTGAAATTGTCTCAAGTTTTTCTAAAATCTGAATTTCCTTTTTTTACGCGAACTTGTGTGTAAGAGCTTTATTGTTAGCGACCGAAAAAAGAACTGTGTGGAATTTCTTTGAATTTAATTTTGTTCTCATAAAATGTTAAACTTTAAGTT
Organism: Bathynomus jamesi; assembly: GCA_023014485.1. Lineage (NCBI taxonomy): Eukaryota > Metazoa > Arthropoda > Malacostraca > Isopoda > Cirolanidae > Bathynomus > Bathynomus jamesi. The sequence continues at coordinate 317,003 of JAJOZX010001345.1, forward strand.
TGTGACATACTAGGTTTCCTCAGGGAAGAGTCAATATCTTGTGGTGAAGTTGGTTTCCGTGGAAACCCGGAAAGTTAGTGCATGATCATTCAGTTATAGTGAGAAGTAATCTAATTTATTTGACGGACTTTATTCCTGGAAAAATCTGCGGAACTCGCGCAGAACTGTTGAGAATAAATTTCCAATTTTTTGTAAGTAAACTATTTTTGTAAATTTAGTGCCGTTTCTAAAGTTACACGCAAATAAAAAAAAATCCTCTGTATAAATGGGTTTTTTGAGACTTAAATACTTGCAAACATTTTCTTTAATTTAGGAATTTGATTTTTTTTAAACAAAATTTGTAATCGCACATCCGTATATTTCTTTCAATTTGTCTTAATTGGAGTGAAATGAAATAAACTTTATAAGAGGGAGTGTGTCGTTTCTATGCTACCTTGCAATAGGCCTCTCTTGTAAGCTGAGGGTAAATTAACATTGAAAGTTTGAAATTCAAAGTGGGCTTCAAGTAAGCCGAGGGAAACTACGTGTATAAAATTGAAAGGCCATCCGAGTGGATAGGCAGTAGGGTGTGTCAATTTTGTCAACTTTTTTCAAATCAATTTTGATGGTGAAAATAGTCTTTTCATGTCAAAACTTGAAATTGGCCAACCAAAATGAAATAAAATAACCCTTACCTACATCAATTTTACCTTAAAGTTTCAGAAATTGACTCTTTCGCTAAATAATAGGACATAAATTGATTAACTATTTATCTGTCACAGAATTATCCCACTGATCGCATATGGAGTGTTTTCAAGGTCATATAGTTGTTGTACAATGTACAAGTCACAACATGAATAGAACTGTCCCTCACTCTCAGTCCTCAGTTGCCTCTTAGATGTCATAGAGGGTGGTTTGCTGTTATTGCTCTTGAACCTACTTCATAGTTTTTCTACTAGACGAATACTACAGTTTAATTGTAAGTATGGATTATTGATTATTACAATTATTTATTATTATCATATTCTTCTGTCTAATTATGTTGTAATCCCATGAAATATTTTTTTATTGAATTTTAGAACATCGAATGACTAAACTTTGAAACATCGTAATTGATATAAAATACTTAAATGTTTTTCTTTCTTTTCAGATATTCCTAAGATGCCAAAATTGAAGACAAGAGGTCAGTCGTCATGCCACTTGAGCCTGTTAGTCGGTACAGGCAAGGAGCTTCCCGTATCAGAACTACCAACAGTGCGAGACATGCTGAGACTAGGGTTACTCCTTCGTGAACAAAATACAAAGGATAGAAGGAACTACATAGAGAAAGAGCTCATAAGGGACATGATTCCCCCTCCACTGCATCAGTGGAAAAAAGCTAATGTGTTATTCAAACCACCTGTACTCAATCAGTATAGAACTATTGAGCTAAAATTAACAAAGCTATGGCACAAAGCAGTTGAGACATCACTTGGTAAAGGAAAACTAGCAAATAAAAATAAATTTCTGCACACACTTGATACTCTTCTTGACATTTTTAACTGCCAGTGTCCCATAGAGTTGTGTTCTGAAGCCAATTGTTGTCCCTCATGCAGAAGAGAACCTCACCCTCACATTGATTGTCGCTGTCCTCGTGAGAAGAAGATCCCTGTTTTGGAGCTGGCTTTCATAAAGGCGCAGAGAACAAAGGCAGGAGGCCAAGGAAGTATGCAGATTGGTTCGACAGATTATTCAGAAACCAAAAAACAGATTGTTATTGCTAAGAAAAAAGAGAAAATCCGAGAGAGGGAAGAAAGGAACAAACAGAAGAGTGAATAAGCCACCCAAAGAGATGAAGAGCTCTATCAAGAGGTTTCTCACTTCTTTGAAAGCTCTTCAGATGAACAGAAAGAAGCAACATCAGATGATAGCTCCAAAATGCCATCTGAACCTTCGCCGAAGAGAATGAAATACAACACTAAAGACATCTCAAACATTGCCCTTGCCAGTATTCGCCACCATACGGGGCTACGAGAGACTGCAGAGATTGCCACTGCCGCTTGGATAGATGCAGGCCTCATCAGCCGAGAGGATACATCCTTAGTGATAGATCATAATAAGATAAGAAGAGCACAAGAAAAAATAATGAAGGAAATATCTGATCAGCATGAAAAAGATTTGAAAGAGGAAGGTCTCTCTTGCCTTTTGTTTGATGGAAGAAGAGATGACACAAAAGTTCTCCTAGAGGTAGAGGGAATGGACAGAAAGTTTCCCGGTCTCATCAAAGAAGAACACTACTCTGTGTGTTCCGAACCTGGTGGCCGCTATTTGTTTCACTTTGTTCCTGAAGCAGAAGTAGAAGGCAAGAAACATGCAGAGGCAATTGCTGATCATATAATATGTTGGCTTCAAGAAAGAAGACTTGACAGTTCACTGCAGGCCGTTGGTGGAGACTCAACTGCGGTGAACACTGGATGGTATGGCGGTGTTATGACGCATTTAGAGAAAAAACTTGGAAGAAGGCTTGTTTGGATTGTATGTGATTTGCACACAGGGGAACTACCTCTTCGTCGTCTCATCCAGGAACTTCATGGTCCTACAAAGAGCAACAACAAGTGGTCAGGCCCCCTTGGCAACATGCTAGATGAAGCAACGGAATTAGAAATAAATACAAAATTTTCAAAGGTCGAAGTAGGCCCTCCCCTTCCAGTGTTGTCTGAAGAAGTTATGAAAGACCTCAGCACGGATCAATCTTACGCTTATCGTATTGTTCAAGCAATCAGATCAGGAGAGTTGCCTCAAAATCTGGCTCTCTTGGAGATTGGACCCGTAAGTCACAGTCGTTGGTTAACTACAGCGATTCGTTTCTGCAGGATTTGGGTTTCCAAACATGCATTGAAGGGCAAAATGCTACAGAATTTGATGTTGATTGTTGAATTTATTATTGGGTTTTATCTTCCTCACTGGTTCAATGTAAAACTTAATCCAATGTGGATGGAGGGGCCCAACCACATCTTGTTTCAATTACAGCTACTGAGAACCCAAAGGAAAGTAGTGGTGGACATCGTGTTACCTGATTTGAGAAGGTCAAGGTCAAGGAACCGCAGTAAAAAGGACATGACTGCATTGGTTACTTTCAAATAAAGACTCTGAATGATATCTTATTGCCACTTTAAATGTTGATAGGATGTTTGCGCACATTTGTTATTTTGTTACGAATTTACGGAAAAATTGAATTTTTGAATTAAAATTGATGTAGGTAGGAGTTATTTTTTATTGTTTTTGAAGCAAGGATATTATTTTGTATGCCAAATGATTACATTAAATTGCTACCAAATCACATGATTTTCAATTTAGTCATTTCACCCCCAAAATTGACATACCCTAATAGGCAGTCATCCTGAAATAAACGAACCCCGCGCGTACGAAATAAATGCAATCGGAAAAGGGTGTGCACCACATAAATGAAGGGGTTGCGCACAACATAAATGGTGTCAGAATCAGAATCCTATTGCAAGGTATTAGTAGCACGAGTGTGACTTTTTGTTAAAATAAATTTTCGTGACAGAGAAAAGCACTAACGTAGAAAATATTGGGAACAGTGATTTGTTAAAATAAACTTTGGTACAGAGTAAAGCACTAACGTTGAAAATAATAGGAGTTTTGAAAAGTGTCGCGAACAGTGGTAAACGTTTTAAAATAAATAAATAAACAAATAAGCTACGCGATGTCGGTAAAGAACGTAGATAGAAGGAACGGGGAAGACAGTGCAAGTGACATTAGTGATTCCGAACCAACGAACTTAAAGGAAATGAGTACAGAAAGTTTGGAAAATTTAAGAAGGCTAAAGTTTTCCAACATTAATCGGTTACTAAAGGAATGCACAGAATTAGAGGTAGAAATAAACCGATGACGGTCGAAATTGGAAGACCTTGTGATGACTACTCCGCAGCTGGAGTATTGGGACAACCGCAGGTCGGGGGTTCGTCCCAGGAGAATCTCTCTAGTTCCTCCCGCTACAGAAGAAGGAGAGCTTTTGACGCAGAAACCTCCTTCACCTTATATCCCGAATTTCGCACAGGCAGTAAGGGGTTCTGAGCAAACGACCTTTGGACACACATTGGAAAGAAGTTCGCCGACGTTTATGGGCGAACGGGCACAAGAGAACCCAGGAACCAGCCCAAACGCCGCCAGGAGGGAAAAAGGTGAGACAATCAACATATTTGCCACAAGATTATTAAGTTCAGGTAATGCCTTGGTTCGGGCTAATCCTATAAGGAGATATATTAAAGATGGAATACTTAAGGACGCGTTCAAGTCCGTTATGCCGGAGTATGCTCGTAATTTCATCAAAGGAACATCCTTTCGGGAATATTGGATTGAATCCATCAAGTTTTCGGTAAACAACCCAAGCTTAGGACTAAGAGATGAAGATGTCCTAAGAGAAGAAACACCACAAGACAGAAGCCGAAGACTGCAGAAACTGCAAAATCCTTCCACATCCTGGAACTACAACTCACAACATCCAAAAGAAAGAATAGCCATTGCCACGAAAGAGGACAACATCAAGGATGTGGAGGTGAACGTCGGAGACAAGTCCATCAAGAGAGGAGAGCCCAGAAGGAAGAAATGGGACACTGGTCACAGGACGAATAACACAACTCAAGAAGGTTACTACAACCCCATAAGAAACCAGAAGCGAAAACAAACCAAGTCAAACGAAGACAGTGACTCCAAAGAGGAAACAATGGAAGAAAATGGCCGAAGCCAGTGCAAGATTTGCCAGCAAATGGAACATTGGGAAGAGGCGTGCCCTCGAGCAAACATTCATCAGGACTGGAAGGGGAAGCCTCCCGAATAGCTTCAGAGGAAGTAGCGGCCAGTCGTCGGCTAGGACTGATCACCCTACCAGTATTCGTCGCTGAACAAGCTTCCACCGCGCTGGGCGATGGTGGAGCTTCCGTCACATTGACATAAGCTATGTACAAGAACATCGGGTCCCTTCTTTGGACATTTGCCAACTTCTCAGTACACGGTTGCACCGGACTCGCCCATTCATATAAGGGAGTAGAATTAAGTTTGACTATGGGAAAGGGCGTTGAAGAATTCTTTTGTGTCTGTATAATTCCAGAGGCTCCGCAAGACTTAACCATAGGCGTGTTGTTTTGAAGAATATGAAGACGAAACAAAGGTAACTTGGAAAAGAAGAGTCGTCACTCTGAACGAAGAGGTAACCAGACCAGGAATGGGAGCGGACAGAATAAAGAAGCCAGCACGATTCTGACAAGGAGGGTCGGAATGAAACCCGGGACGCGGTTCCCGTGGACGTCTATTCTCCGCTGCATGGGATATGCAGTGAAGCTCGAGGAAATTTGGAAAAGTTGTCGAGCAGAATCCCAAAAGGAAGTTAAATGATAAAGGAATAGACAGCGAAGAAAAATTTGGGGATATGATCTCTCCTGGACGTCTACTCTCCGCTGCAAGGGATGTGCAGTGAGGCTGAACGTGATTTGCAAGTATCACAGAACGGAAATCTCAACGGGAAGTTAAAACTTTCCAAGGAGGCGGTAAAGTTACTCTTGAGAAATAAAAGTGACGACTGACGAGTGCAACCTTGAAGACAAGATGACATTGGCATGATGGTTGAGGCAAAGAGAACGGGGAGGTTAGTCTAGTCGGAACAGCCGTTCGATTCCTCGCCTGAAAAGAAAAAAGGAAACAAGTGTCACTGTGAAAAAGAGTCAAAATTCCACAAGTGATTAAGAAGAGATTGACACACCTGAAGACGCATGTTCACAGATGTCCGTCGCTTTCAAAATGAAGAAGACCGACGAGAGAAAGACGAGATTAATTACTACCGTCACAGGTAGAGTACCAGGACCACTTGGTCACTAGGAACCAAGGGTGACCACAGGAGTCCAGAGTGGAGGCGATTAAAGAAAAAGAAGTGTAGTGACCTGAGGCTCTGTGTAGACTATAGACCTTTGAACGCTATCTACATCAAGGACAAATATCCACTACTCATCATTGATGAAACCTTGGCCAAGCTGCACAGGACTCATTATTTCTCGAGCATGGATTTACGTTCGGGATATTGGCAGCTGACAATTCACGACGACAGCATCTCGAAAACTGCCTTCTCAATGGGAAGCTGTCATTTCGCGTTTAGGGTGGTCTCGTTTGGGTTGTCCAATAGTCCACCAGTGTTCCAAAGAGTAATGAATTTTATTTTTCGGGAGCAACTGGATAAGGAAGTGTGGAGTTCCATGGATGACTTCATTGTCCTTGGAAAGTCCTTAGAAAATTTCCTACTCAACCGGTGGGGAAGACAACCAAGTCAGGAGATAATGATCCATCGGAACCGCAGCCGTCGCAGCATCGATGCCTCAGGGGACGTCGAGCCACAAGGTGGGACGGATGGTGCAAGGGACGAGATGGGGGAAGGGTCACCATCCTTTCTCTCTGGCGATTCGCCCTCGGCACCGGAGAAACATCGACACAGGGAAGTTTACCGGAGTGCGCTTCCTGCCCACTGGCAGGCAGGACCGAGTGGCTGAACGGGAACCGCCGGGCGCTTCCGAACTTCTTCCTCACGGAGAGCCTCGTTCAGGAAACGGAGAAACATCGACTAGTAGAGGTGAACCGGAATGCACCTCCTGCCCAGAGGCAGGACCGAGTGGCGGACAGGAACCGCCTGGTGCTTCCGAACTACCTCCTCACGGGGACTCTGTGGAAATTGGTTCCCCCGGACAAAGCAGACAGGCTGCTTTCACAGGGATACCAATCGAGCTTCCGTATGCTCTTTGGCACCGACCTCCAGTATACTACGAACGAAGAAACCGAGGACGATTAAAACTAAACGTGTCAGTGTTAGTGTCCCAATGAAGGGGACAAATAAAAAGAAAGTATTGAAAATTGTAAATCTAGTGATGATAACCGCCCCTAGTTAAGAAAGTTTGCATCGGAGTGCAAAATTAAAGGAGGGGAGGGATGTTGTGACGGTCAATTTGTATGCAAAAATCTCGTATCAAAATGTAAATAGAAAGAGTGAAGTGATTTTGAAATCGATTTAATTTCGCGTGAAAATTTAAATCTTTTAAAATGAACACCGACCAAAGTAAAGAGTGCCGATACCCTGGGTATAGCCGATGGTGAGTGCGTTATCAGAAAAGAAATTATTGTTTGACAGTCTCGGGTAGATTTATGGTCGTTTCAAAAAGAAAATATGGCTTAACAAGGATCCGTTTCATTTTGAACCTTGTAAAGTTTCGGTTTGTTTATTCTTGGTTTCGTCTGAGGAAAACACTCGAGCGAAAATTTTAAGTTGTTGTTTTAAATTTTAAAATTTAAAATTTTAATTTGAAAATTTCTTTAAGAAAGGCGGAGCGTAGAATTTAACGAAGTTGAGATCAGAGCCAATAGAAGATCAGTAATTTTGTACGAATGATGGTATGTAATAAAATAGTTTTGATAGGCCCTGTAGACACTAAAGGGAGGAGATCTTGTAATCCTGAGGTGTAACTTAGAGTTATAAGTCAGTTGTAGCTCCGTCCCCGAAAGTTAGAAGTGTCTTGTAAAAATAACTCCTTAAAATCTGTTACATGTTTGAAAATTTCTAGGTTGATTTGAAATTGTCTCAAGTTTTTCTAAAATCTGAATTTCCTTTGTTTACGCGAACGTGTGTGTAAGAGCTTTATTGTTAGCGACCTAAAAAAGAACTTTGTGGAATTTCTTTTAATTTAATTTTGTTCTCATAAAATGTTAAACTTTAAGTTTGTGACATACTAGGTTTCCTCAGGGAAGAGTCAATATCTTGTGGTGAAGTTGGTTCCCGTGGAAACCCGGGAAGTTAGTGCATGACCAATTTAGGGTGGATCGATTTTACATTTTTTTCGATTTCCATATTCTAATAGACAAAAACTTGCGCATGCATGAGAAAATAGCCTCTGCAAAATCTTAGCTTAATAGGTAATCATCTTCTGCCCACGGCAGAGCGATGAAAATCATATTTTAGTAGTCAAAAACGTATTTTTCTTATAATTTTTAAAATATTTCAATATGCATCAAACTTATTCCTAATAACTATAAAGTCAATGAAAAAGACCTCATATGATCGTTTTTCCAAGCGCGTTGTCCTACGTTAATATCTTTTGCCCCCGGCAACAACGTCAAATGTTGAAAAAATAGGTAATTTATATACATATTTTCAGATCGGCTCTTTGTCTTAAATAATGCATTTATATATTTCCCATAGCATTTATATCGTTGCTTAGGCATGAAATAACACACACGCAAAATTTTATGACTCTAGAGTAATATCTTCTGTCCCCGAGAAAAGTCTAAATGTGGATTATAATTACGTTATTGCGATGTTATAAGTACGATAAGTACTAAGTACAGCTCCTCGCTTGCTAATTTTATAAAATTAGCAACCCAGAACTCACCAGGAGGAGGTGGCTGTACGTCGAGTTCCACCCTATCCAGCCCCAAACACCCTTCCTTTGGCTGCATGTCGATTTACATACGGTAATCTTTCTTAGAATCAAATCGTGGAATTTTTGTTCGGGAGTGAAGACGGGAGCGGATGAATCCGTCCCTCTCTTCTATTCCACTTACACTGGCAGAGGCTTCGGTTACTAATTTGATGAGTCTCTCGACCGCTTGAGTATGACAAGGGAATAGTGGGATCAGTCCGTCAGGCTGGTCTCCCGTCTCAACAAACTCTTTTATTCGGGTATCAGGTATTGTTTTTGTAACGGGGCGTTCGGTCACCTCAGCCGTTTGCCAGTTGATCATTTTGTAATAGTTTTGACTATCGTAGAGCAGCTCAGGCATGGCGAAGGCTCGAATTTCCCCCGCTGGTGATTGTTTTGATCGTGCTTTTAATATTCTTCTCCATCCCAATTCTCTTATGTGTTGCTCATCGGCATGTAGCATGGAGATCAAAATGTTTTCTGGGTGAGCAAAGAAAGAATTTCTACGGAGGACTTTGTTGGCGAATGTCTTAGATCTTTGAGGCATGGTCTGAGAGAGACGCATCATTTCGAAAAAATGTTTTGCGCCCTCAGTGAAACTGGAGTTTTTCTTTATCTTAAACCAAATTGGTGCGTAAACTGTCATAATGAATCGCACAATTTCGTTGAAGGTGCTGGAGGGTTCACTGGTTGAAACATAGAGGCGCAGAAATCTATTTGCTGTTGTCAGCCACCTGGAATGCGCCATCTTACCTGGATTTCGAGCCGCGAGAGCTGAAGAGCAGCTACCGCTCGACACTGCTCTGTAGATGCCTAACAAATTTTTTGGTCAGTGCTCAACTCGGCATCATCTATGTCAATGTCGGGAGATGGAATGGCATCGAATTCTGTAATTGGAAGTTTTTCGCAGTCGTTCAGTTGTTTTCCAACTGGTCCAGTAAAGCCCATTGGCCCAGTTGTTTTGCCGTCCAAGTCTTGAATGAGGTGTCGCAGTGATAATTCATTACCGTGTAATAGGCATGTGTGTGTGTTATTTCATGCCTAAGCAACGATATAAATGCTATGGGAAATATATAAATGCATTATTTAAGACAAAGAGCCGATCTGAAAATATGTATATAAATTACCTATTTTTTCAACATTTGATGTTGTTGCCGGGGGCAAAAGATATTAACGTAGGACAACGCGCTTGGAAAAACGATCATATGAGGTCTTTTTCATCGACTTTATAGTTATTAGGAATAATTTTGATGCATATTAAATATTTTAAAAATTATAAGAAAAATACGTTTTTGACTACTAAAATATGATTTTCATCGTTCTGCCGGGGGCAGAAGATGATTACCTATTAAGCTAAGATTTTGCAGAGGCTATTTTCTCATGCATGCGCAAGTGTTTGTCTCTATTAGAATATGGAAATCGAAACAAATGTAAAATTGATCCACCCTAAAATTTTGACCATTCAGTTATAGTGAGAAGTAATCTAATTTATTTGACGGACTTTTTTCCTGAAAAAAATCTGCGGAACTCGCGCAGAACTGTTGAGAGTAAATTCCCAAAATTTTTGTAAGTAAACTATTTTTGTAAACTTCTTAGATTACGAAATTTGAATTTAGTGCCGTTTCTAAAGTTACACGCAAATAAGAAAAAACCCTCGGTATAAATGGTTTTTTGAGACTTAAATACTTGCAAACATTTTCTTTAAATTAGGAATTTGATTATTTTAAACAAAATTTGTAATCGCACATGCGTATATTTCTTTCAATTTATATCTTAATTGGAGTGAAATTAAATAAACTTTATAAGAGGGAGTGTGTCATTTCTATGCTACCTTGTAATAGGACTCTCTTGTAAGCTGAGGGTAAATTAACATTGAAAGTTTGAAATTCAAAGTGGGCTTCAAGTAAGCCGAGAGAAACTACGCGTATAAAATTGAAAGGCCATCCGAGTGGATAGGCAGTCATCCTGAAATAAATGAACCTCTCGCGTACGAAATAAGTGCAATCGGAAAAGGGTGTGCACCATATAAATGAAGGGGTTGCGCACAATAATATATATATATATATATATATATATATATGAAAATTATTTCACGAAAGTGACACGTGAAAAATATTTATGATGAATAAAACCACGAAGGGAAAAGAAACACAAAGTAGACGAAAGCGCTTGAGCACCACTTTGTGTTTCTTTTCCCTTCGTGGTTTTATTCATATATATATATATTGTGTGTGTGTATATATATATATATATATATATATATATATATATATATATATATATATAATATTGCACACTCCTCGCAAAAAGTGACAACACGTCAAATTTATCGATACCTTACCAAAAATTTCTAATTCAAATAACTGGCAATTATCGACCAATCGAACTTTTGTATGCTTACATCAGCTTATTAGAATTATGCTTTCAGGCATCTACAGTATATTGTAGGTTTTAAACTTATGTATTTGTTTTTTTATTTATTTATTTATTATATATTTAGATTCTATGATACGAAAAAATAACTAAGTGATTTTTAATTATTGTAACATTTTTAACATGTAACGTTTTTAAAAATTTTGTTTCCTACGTATTGGAAGAAAACTTTCTGAGAGAAAACTTCACTATGATTTTTACCGTTTTTAATGTAGTGCAAGCTTTATTAAATGGATTATTCTAAACAAAATTTATTGCTTAATTATTTCTACAATGTAATAAGCGGGTTTTACTAATTTTCATTATATATTTTGATAAATTAAAATGCAGTTCAGCATTTAATAGTTCCTCTAGTCTTAACAAAGTCAGTAGACGAAGCAATAAGAGTTTTTTTTCTTAAATACTGTACCGTGCATGGACTTTAAGATATAATATTTTAGGACAAAACATTATAAAGTGCAATTATGAAAATGAAAATGAAAAGGTTTATTGGCAGACTATAGTCCATACGACAAATATTATTAATACAATGACAGTTCACATACTAAGGATAAAAATATATACAATTGATTAGAAATAATATAGTAATGTTGGAGTTTAGTGGAGCTACAGACAGACGTTTTCATACCAAGAATTCCATAGATTAGAGGACAAACGGCAGGACTCATGGATAGCTTGGATAATCGGGTCGGTTGATTTTTTAATTCCTTGCATCAGACTGTATTGAGCACGTTTTGTTACTTCCGGGAAGCTCGGGACATTGCGGGTAACAAGCATTTACGAAGCTGAGCATCTTGGGGGGGTTAATTTATGTAAGAGTCTAAAAGACTTGTTATACAGTGAATTTAGGGTTCTGCCAGAACCTTTTTTATAATTCACCCACAGTTGCTGCCCGTATATATTACTGCAGAAAGTACGAAAGAGTGTGTCTTTAGCTTCACTTGTACAGAACGGAAGTTCCTTATAGTCATATTCGCTTTAGCACAAAGGTTTCGAGATTGTTTTCTTATATCTAAGTCATCACTCAAGGAGCTGGTAATAGTTTGACCCAAATACTTAAACTCTTGTACTTCCTCAATTACTTCACCTTTCATTTTAAACCTAATGTCAGCTGGCTGATTACAGCTTTTAGGATGAAATTGCATAACCTTAGTTTTTGTAACATTAAAAAGAATATCTTGTTTCTGCGAATACACTTCGCAGACTTTTAGTAGCCGATCCAGAGCTTTAACAGAGGGACTTATTAACACCATATGATCGGCATAAACTAATTTATTTATCTTTGTGTTATCTGTACAACATCCCACTGTTGCCTCATTAAGTGAAGCAATTAATCCGTCAATATACACATTAAACAGCATAGGGAAGAGCAAGAAGCCTTGTCTCACCCCGCTTGAGGAGCCAAAACATTCGGATAGTACATTGCTCCACCTAACCGTAAAAGATTGGTGGGAATACCAAAATGTCAATGAATTTAATATGTCCCTGGGAACCTTCCTGTCTTCTACTTTTTTAAATAAAATATTGTGGTTCACTCTATAATATGCCTTACTTATATCTAGGAAACAGCTATAAATAGTTGAATTACTGTCAGTGCATTTAGATATCATTTGTTTAAGTACTTAGATGCACAGGTCAGTTGAGTGGGACCTTTTAAAACCAAACTGATTAGGAGATGTCCATAGATAATCATTTAGTCGGAGTAACAAGAGTTTTCCTAGTAGTTTCGAGAAGCATGAAGCAACAGCAATAGGCCTGTAATTATTGCTGGACAGAATGTCTCCATACTTTTTTTTGACCAGGGGCAAAATATATAACCTCATGAACTCTGCAGGGACATAGCTATGAGCAGGCATGGCTGATAGGAGCAATGATATATGTAGACATACCACGTCATTGGCATATTTCTTTGTAATAAATGCTGAGAAAACTACCTTTTCTATTTTTGTTGTGGTTTTTATTATTCTATTTTATTATTATTATTATCTCTCAAATCCCACAAATGAATCAGGATGCTACAGAGGAGCAGACCTGCCGGACCGTTGTTCGAAACCATCATAAGGTATCATAATGTAAAGAACTCGTACTAACTCTATTATCGTTATTATTTCGTTTTTCTCCAGGCAGTAAAAGTTTTATTTTCATTTTCGGATTCAACTTCTCGCACATTTTACCTGCAGTACAGAATCTACATTATATACTGCAGGTATATAATGCCGGTCAGATATGATAACCATTACACCATGGTGTAATGGTTATCATATCTGACCGGCAATCGGAAGATCCCGGGTTCGATTCCCGGGTGGTTACCTCATTTTTCATTTGTTTCGTTCTCTCTCTCTCATCTTGCGCGGAATATTCTCCTATACAAGCGTCGTTCTTTACGTTATATATATATATATACACACATATATATATATATATATATATATAGCGGATCGACCAGAAATAGACCAACAAGTAGACAGACAAATTCTTCTTTCCACGCCTTCATCAAACAGTCTTCGAAGGCACACGTGGGCAAGGAATCAGAAAACAATGAAGCGTTTGTTTTTCTTCCAAAGGCCGCCAAAAGCGAGCCCTTAACAACAAAAGGACGGGGTCACCAATTTATAGTGGACCTAGTTTTAGCCGTTTAAGGTGATAATGATTTGATTGTATGCTAATGATTAATTGATGCAATGACTGATTGTTTATTAATGATAGGCTGGGTTAATAATTTATGATGTAAAGTATCACCAATTGAAAAGTAGCTAATGGAGTAGGCCCACCATACTATTGGAAGCGACCGGAATGGCAACGAGGGTCACCAGCTTGGATTACGCCTAAGCAAATTAATATTAAGGTTATAAAAGACACCTTATAGTTTTGTATTTTATTATGAAAATAAAGCCGTTATTTATTCACTGTGGTATAACAAAGAATTGACAGTAATTAATTGATAGTTTTACGTTATGCTTATGACATAGTCTTAGTTAATAAGATGAAATGTTAATAGCTTATTTGACACGTAATAAGTAATATACTCATTGATGGTATGTAAATGGCATGCAACATGAAACATTGAATGGGCCTAGTAAATGATATAAAGAATGCACGTGCGTTTGGTACATTGAATGGAAAACATGACACTCTGATTAAGTAGGCTAGATGATTGAATGGGCCTAGTAATGACACAGAATAAATGATGCGGCCTCATAATAATGGAAGTTAATGACGTGCATTATTGGATAGGCCTAATGATAGTTGAGGGAATATACACTGTAAATGAATTAGGCCTGCAGTAAGAGAAATTAAGTTATCACGTAAACATATAAATGAACACAGTAACACAATGATACGCGAAGTTACGGTTTTCAGAGTGACACTATTCATTTACAGTGTATATTCCCTCAACTATCATTAGGCCTATCCAATAATGCACGTCATTAACTTCCATTATTATGGGGCCGCATCATTTATTCTGTGTCATTACTAGGCCCATTCAATCATCTAGCCTACTTAATCAGAGTGTCATGTTTTCCATTCAATGTACCAAACGCACGTGCATTCTTTATATCATTTACTAGGCCCATTCAATGTTCCATGTTGCATGCCATTTACATACCATCAATGAGTATATTACTTATTACGTGTCAATTAAGCTATTAACATTTCATTTTATTAGCTAAGTCTATGTCATAAGCATAACGTAAAACTATCAATTAATTACTGTCAATTCTTTGTTATACCACAGTGAATAAATAACGGCTTTATTTTCATAATAAAATACAAAACTATAAGGTGTGTTTTATAACCTTAATATTAATTTGCTTGGACGTAATCCAAGCTGGTGACCCTCGCTGCCATTCCGGTCGCTTCCAATAGTATGGTGGGCCTACTCCATTAGCTACTTTTCAATTGGTGATACTTTACATCATAAATTATTAACCCAGCCTATCATTAATAAACAATTAGTCATTGCATCAATTAATCATTAGCATACAATCAAATCATTATCACCTTAAACGGCTAAAACTAGGTCCACTATATATATATATACACACATATATACAGGGCGTCCCAAAAAAATGTATACACACTTTAACAGCTGATAGCTCAATTGATGTTTCTTTCTTTCCAAGTTAAACCCATTAGAATTAATAATGGCAGTCAGACTAAGCTTTGAACAAAGGAAATTCATTCTAAAATGCTACTGGAAGTGTGAAAACGCAGTTGAAGTGCAAAGACAGTTTAGGAGGGAGTTTCAAACAGATCCACCAACGCGACTTACCATCACTCGAATTAGAGATAAGTTTGAAGCCGATGGAACTGTTCAGAATGTCCACAAGAAGCGTTCCGGAAGACCACGGACATCGACAAGCCCCACAAAGCAAGAAAGAGTACTGGAAACGTATCACCAAAGTCCAAGAAAATCTGTGCGGCAAGCGAGTCGTGAGGTAGGAATTTCAGAATCGTCTGTCCAACGCATTTTGAAGCGCTGTCAATGGAAAAGTTACATTCCAAGATTAGTCCATGCTATTAATGAAGATGATCCGGACCGAAGAGTGGAGTATTGCGAGTGGTACTTGGCACGATGTGGATGTGGATTGGACGAAGGGGTTTCGTAGAATACCCTCCGCGTTCACCAGACCTCACACCACTAGACTTTTTTTTATGGGGATACTTAAAAGACAAAGTCTACGCTATAAAACCTGCAACAGTCGCTGAATTGAGAGCAGCCATTGAACGAGAATGCACACAAATACCAAACGAAATGTTTCGTGATGTTTGCGATTCCATTGCTTCGCGTTATCAGCAGTGCCTGGACCAGAACGGACGTCAGTTTGAAAACAGGCGTTGACAAAACAATTAAATAATGTCTGTAGATTCTATTACATTTTGAAAATGAAATGTATTTTAATAAACACTACCTTTATAATTATTTAAAGTGTATATACATTTTTTTGGGACGCCCTGTATATATATATATATATATATATATATATATATATATATATATATATATATATATACACAGTATATATGTATATTCCCGGTACCAGGAACGCAGATCCGAGCAGAAGGAAAGAAATGCCTTTCCTGATATTTTTAAAATCAGGAATGTAGGTGGAGAAAAGTAGTCATAAGTAAAATTAAAATTACTTCTTATCTGCCGACCAATTATGTTTCGATAATAATGAAATTGTAGTCCTGAAGAACAGTTTCAGTTATGTAGTACAAAAAAGAACGTTACTCCATTGTTTTCTTAAAGGAAGATCAGTTTATAAAGACCAAGTTTGAACTTTAAAGTACAGTGATGTAATTCAAGTGCAATTATGGCTGTATTGAATTTCTTAGTGAGCAAAACTTGGGCTATAGCTATAGAAAACTTAGAAGAAAATTAGAATTGACACAAACGACATATCTTTTCAGTCAAATAAATATTTTTTTGTGTAATAACAGAGGAAAAGATATTGACGTATAATATTTGTTCTCGATGTAATGGAATTAACTTTGTTATGATTGAATCAGGTATTATTTCACTAGTGACGTACAGTGTGTGTTTGTGTGCGAGCGCACGCGTAGGCAACTGGGAACAGGTGAGGTCCAGTGTGTGATAATTTACAGATGTAGTGGATTAAATTTTTGTTTTGTGAAATAACACTTTTGGTACATTAAAAAATTTGTATAAAACTCCTAGAAACATTTTTACTGTCGGAAAAGAGATATGATAGTCCTGATTAGGTTCAGTTAGAATAGGTCAGGTCAGTTAAGGTTTGATTAGATTGGTCTGGCTAGACTAACGAGTAACTCATTATTTAATGACTTAACAGAAAACAACCTTCGAGCCCTCACTTTCGTCCGAAGCACTTATCTTCTCGGTTTGATGGCTTTAAGTTTAGATTAGGTTAAATTAGGTTTGATTAATTAGTTTTTAGATGTGTGGATTTACAAAAGTCAGTAATTCGCTTATGCGAGCGAGTGTGTGTGTGTGTGTGGTGTGGGTGTGCGGCGCGCGCACGCGTTTGAAGCTAGCTTGATCCAAAGAGGCGAGTGTCACTTCTCCAGTTAATGATAATTTTTACTTTGCATTGATTCTGTAGGCAGAATTTTTGCAAGCAGATAAGCAGCAATTGCTTTTTGTGTCGTTCTGTGACCACTGTCAGCTGTATTGATCAAAAGTTACTTCTTCGTATATTTTTCTGACAAAAATTTGCACCGTACTCATAAAGTATTATTTCCTTTGGGACTCAAGCTAAATGAAAGTGAAATTACGTAATTGAGAAACACAATTAAAATCGGAAAGCGAGTCGGTCCTTTGAGAAATGCAGTTTGAAAAAATAATGTAACGGAAGTAAATTCGTGTCGCATGCTGCGTTACCGTAAAAGTACAGGAGCATGTATAAAAAGTAACTTCTCAAAGAAGTCTTATACCTGATTCGCTTATTAGATTTGTGGGTATTCGATCGAGAGCTGCTCCATGCTGGACTGAAAAATGGGGAGTGGGCCAGTAACAGTCTTGTCAATCGTTATTTGGCTGAGTGTGCATATACAGTAAAACCCATATAATGACACCTTATTTCTCCAGGATGGTGGCAGTATGATTCTTTTAAGTTCTGACTATTGTAAGAAGGAGGCGAAAAGAATCAACGGCGCATACTGCATATCAGCAGTCATGACCATATGAAAACTGAATGTCGCATCTCACATAAGTTAGTGATATTCATTTTCATGCTGCACTACAAATATTACAGCTGAATTTACATTTACATTTGAATATCACCTAACATGAATTTTAAAGTAATTTGGTAGCATGAATTTGGTTGGGAAAATGTATATTTATTGGCTGTGTTTGAGTTGCAGGTATATTTTCAATCTTGTCTCTGTATCTTTTCAGATTTGAATTATCCGTGGTTGTATTAACAATGCAGGCTGGTTTTGTTATGTGTATGGCAAATTCATAACTAAGGCACAGCGAAAGACCATGTTTCCACTCATAAAGACTGCCTATCATCTTGGCGATGAGGACAAAAGTTGGGCTCCTCATATATGTTGCAGTTCATGTGCAACGAATCTCAGATTATGGCTAAGAGGAAAATTCAATTTAATGCCTTCTGCGATCTCGATGGTGTGGAAATGTAGAAAGAACCAAAGATTCACACTACTATTTTTGTCTGACGAAAATTATTGGGTTCTATTCCAACACCAAGCATTGGGAAGAACAGCAGTATTATGAAGATATGTCAACAGCTGAAGAAGATACACACTCAGCCTCAGATGACACTTACAAATGTCTACAGAAGCAAGAAAGAATGAGACGCTTAATAAATTAACAACCGCTGAATGATTCAGTACGTGATTTAACCTTGTCATAGGAACAAGCTGAACTTCTTGATTCGAGGTTACAGTAGTGGAATCTTATGTCAGAAGGTTCCAAATTTCTGTATTCAGCAGTCGCAAAACAACAATATCAATCTACTTTGAAATGCAAGAATTTATTTGTGTAATTACAAGTTCTTTTGCACAATGGATACAAGAAGCCTTCGATTCCATTAGCTCATTCTGTTGGTATGAAGTATAGGAACCATGACGAACGCTTGTGGCAAT
Organism: Bathynomus jamesi; assembly: GCA_023014485.1. NCBI lineage: Eukaryota > Metazoa > Arthropoda > Malacostraca > Isopoda > Cirolanidae > Bathynomus > Bathynomus jamesi. The sequence continues at coordinate 335,458 of JAJOZX010001345.1, forward strand.
CTGAAAGTCCTAAGGCTTCTTTTTCGTGAAGCATCCGCCTCCGAGAGAAGAATTCACTCCTGGAAGGAGTAATGTTAAAAATTCTCTATTAGTCTATCCTACTTAAGTTGGGTTCAATGAATAACTTTGTCAAAACTTTAGATAAAGAAGAAGAAAGTTTCAACTACCTGAAGGCTAAGTTTCCAAAAATCAGTGATGCCAAGTTGAAAGAAGGGATTTTTGTTGGACCACAGATTCATGGGATGGTAAATGATCCAACTTTTGACAAGTTGTCTGATATTGAATTAGCTGCTCGTCACTCCTTCAAGGCAGTTTTAAGAAATTATTGGGAGACACAAAGACAGAGGACTATGAGGCATTGGTGTCAAAGCTTCTGGATGAGTACAAAAACATGGATTGGCGAAAGTCGTTAAAGATCCACTTCTTACACTCTCATCTAGATTTTTTCCTGCGGATCTGGGTGTTATAAGCAGTGATGTAGTCGAGACCACCATGGCCGAGACCGAGACCGAGACCTGTGCACCCGAGACCGAGACCAGAAAGAAGGGCTCGAGATCGGTCTCGAGACCGAGACCAGAATCGAGACCACATGCAATTTTTGCACGTATTCAATATTGTGTAATGCCTAATTCCTAAACTCTGTATTTCACACTCAGAAATAAAGATTTTAAAGAGGTTATCAAGTGAGAACTGCAAAATTTACTCATAATTGATTTACAAATTCATAGTTTGATATTTTTCTGCAGTTAACTGCCTACTTTAAACAATATAAATGTTCGTTTCATTTGAAGAACATCACTGATGTTGTCCAGACCACATGGCTGAGACCGAAATCGAGACCGAGACCAGAAAAAAAAGTCTCGAGACTGGTCTCGAGTCCTACATCATTGGTTGTATGCGATGAACATGGAGAGCAAGCGTTTCCAACAGGCTATTTCTGTAATGGATCAATGGTATCACGGCAGATGGAATCCAGGAATACAAAAGAAAAATGAATAACACAGTTTTCCCTACAAAATAACTTACTTTCCTTTTTTACATTTTTGCAGACATTGGTGCATTTGTTACATGAAAATTTCAATTGTAAATTTGTTCCAGTAAAACTTTTCTGTGATACAATTCAAGTGTGTTTTAATTGTAACATCACATGATCTGTCTCTGAAAAGCTTGATGTGAAAGAAAACGTTTAAGCATATTTTTGAAATCAGCAGAGTATTATTAATAAAAATTGTATATTTTTACATAAAAGACAGAGAATGTAATAAAAATTTGTTAATCAGTGAATTATTTTTCATTTGAAATACCAGTTTATAGTTTTAGCATCAGTGAGGTATAAATATTACTGAAAGTCATAAGTTACACATGGCATATTAAAACGTGAATAAAGAGTAGATAAGAATAGTTTTATGTATTACACGGTAATTAGACGTGATAGAAAAAGTCTGAGTTTATTCTTACTAAAGAGACAAAACCTTCGTTGACCAGTGTTAATCTGAGAGCCCAGTAAAGTCCAAACTGAATAAAATAAATAACACAGTTAACGATTGTTTATTCTTTGTTGAAATTATTGTTACATGGAAAAAATCAAATACTGTATATTTTTTTATGAATATGGAGTTTCAATTTGAAATGCACGATTCATTACATCGTATGAAGGCAGAGGAAGGTAACCATGCATGGAATAAATAAAATTTACGAATTTTAAATCTCGAACGAAAATTGATTATAAACGAACAAACAATGAGATACAATAAATTACACATTTTTGTATTGCAAAAATAATTAATATACTTAATATGATATAATTTTTTACTCCGTACAAACGAGAAGCTTTATTCCACCCACTTTCGTGTTTCAGAAAAAAATTATCAAACTACCATAAACTTATAATCCAATATACAGTATATATATATATATATATATATATATATATATATATATATATATATATGAATAAAACCACGAAGGAAAGGAAACACAGAATGGTGCTCAAGCGCTTTCGTCTAATGACATCCTCAGGAACATTGAAGTAAATAAAGAGTCCAAGACTATATACAGGTTACAAAAAAAAAAAATATATATATATATATATATATAGAAATAAAAATTTTGGGAGGAGCATAACAAATTTGTAAGGAAAACTACCAATTTTAGCACTTTGCCCGAATTCAACACAAGATCAAATGGATTGTTTACAACTAATTTTACAGTTAATACCTGAATGATATATAGGTCACAAAAAATATAAAAAATATATATAAAACTAAATTGAAAAATAAAAATTGTAAGAGAATACAAATTTATAAGGGAAAACTACCCAAGTTTTAGCACTCTGCCCTTCTTGTCTAAATCCGTTCTGAACGAATTCAACACAAGATCAAATGGATTGTTTACAACCAATTTTATAGATAAGGCCTGAATGATATATAGGTTACAAAAAATATATATATAAAACTAAATTGAAAAATAGAAATTGTAAGAGAAGCATACAAATTTATAAGGAAACACTACCAAAGTTTTAGCACTCTACCCTTCTTGTCTAAATCCTTTCTGAGCGAATTCAAAACAACGGGATCGAGTTGAAAAAAACCTTTGCTCATGTTAAAGTTATTTGTAAGTTGGATAATAGCAGACTCAAGAATATTTCTATTAACAATGTTGCTAGAGTGAAACAAAACTGAAGCATTATTCCAATCAATACAGTGGGCTAACTCTGACAAATGAACAAAAAGGGCACTGGACGACTGTCCCGTTCTAACGGAATATTGATGCTGTTTTACACGCGTGTGCAAATCTTTCCCTTCTGACCAATGTAAAAGGAATCACATCGTTTACAACCAATTTTATAGATAATGCCTGAATTATTGGTAGGGCTATTTTTTACTATGATATTTTTCACAATATTGTTAGAAGAAAATATTACATTAATACTACATTAAGAAGGCCATATTTTCTTCAGTTTCTCCGCGCTCTTAGAATCGCCAGTCTGGAATATATCGATGCCGAATTGGAAAAAATCAACGGTATTGGAAGTGATCTGTGCTACCCACCTGCGTTTATGGAATCTTGTCTTAACAAGGCAAAACGAACCTTCTATCGTGTGAATAATAACACTCGCACTTTGTCAAAGAATATTTTAGTACTTCCATTTTTCCCAGGCTTTTTAGGCATTGCTAATGTACTTAAACTTTTGGATATTAATGTAGTATTTTCATATAACAATATTGTGAAAAATATCATAGTAAAAAATAGCCCTACCAATAATTCAGGCATTATCTATAAAATTGGTTGTAAACAATGTGATTCCTTTTGCATTGGTCAGACGGGAAAGATTTGCACACGCATGTAAAACAGCATCAATATTCCGTTAGAACGGGACAGTCGTCCAGTGCCCTTTTTGTTCATTTGTCAGAGTTAGCCCACTGTATTGATTGGAATAATGCTTCAGTTTTGTTTCACTCTAGCAACATTGTTAATGGAAATATTCTTGAGTCTGCTATTATCCAACTTACAAATAACTTTAACATGAGCAAAGGTCTTTTTCAACTCGATCCCGTTGTTTTGAATTCGTTCAGAAAGGATTTACACAAGAAGGGTAGAGTGCTAAAACATTGGTAGTGTTTCCTTATAAATTTGTATGCTTCTCTTACAATTTCTATTTTTCAATTTAGTTTTATATATATTTTTTTTTGTAACCTATATATCATTCAGGCCTTATCTATAAAATTGGTTGTAAACAATCCATTTGATCTTGTGTTGAATTCGTTCAGAACGGATTTAGACAAGAAGGGCAGAGTTCTAAAACTTGGGTAGTTTTCCCTTATAAATTTGCATGCTCCTCTTACAATTTTTATTTTTCAATTTAGTTTTATATATATTTTTTTTATATTTTTTGTGACCTCTATGTCATTCAGGCATTAACTGTAAAATTAGTTGTAAACAATCCATTTGATCTTGTGTTGAATTCGGGCAAAGTGCTAAAATTGGTAGTTTTCCTTACAAATTTGTTATGCTCCTCCCACAATTTTTATTTCTATATTTATTATATATATATATATATTTTTTTTTTCGTAACCTATATATAGTCTTGAACTCTTTATTTACTTCAGTGTTCCTGAGGATGTCATTAGACGAAAGCGCTTGAGCACGATTCTGTGTTTCCTTTCCTTCGTGGTTTTATTCATCATAAATATTTTTCACGTGTTTCTTTCGCGAAATAATTTTTAATTTTCATATATATATATATATATATATATATATATATATATATATATATATATATATATATATATATATATATATACACATACATATATATAAAGGGTGTCCCAGAAGTCTTGGAGGGGTTTTATTTGGCTATAACTTTTTTGTTTGGGGATCAAATAAAAAAAGGTTTATAACACTTGAAAATATATTTATTGTGATTTTAATTACAAATTTAATATCAGGTAAAAATCTTCACTTTCATTGCACCAAATTTAAAATCGCATTAGCATACGTTATCTGACTGTTGATCTTGTGGTCTAATTTCTTGAGCAATTTCAATTTCGTACGGGTAAAGATTGATATCGTCTCTTAAAATTCGATGTAAGGAACCTCTTGAAATGTTTAATTTCTGGCTGCGTTGTCGGGCTGATGTGGATTTTCCTCAACGCTTTCACGAACCATCTCAACCCAAATTGGACTTCGGCTTGTCCGAGGAAGCGCAGTCCGTGGTTCGTCTCCCTGACCCTTTCCCATATGAAATTTAGCGACCAGAAGGGGCAGAACGTGTGTTGAATTTTAATCGAAAAGCTCTTTGAGCGGCAAAGATGGGAGAGTTTTTTGTCAAATAAAGTTCCACAATAGCCACTCTTTGCTGCACTGTCCAGGATTTCATTTTCATTAATCACAGCAAAGGTACTTTAATTGAAAAATAAAAATAAATAAATTAATCAAAAAAGAAAAGTTATAGCCAAATAAAACCCTTCCAAGACTTCTAGGACACCCTGTGTATATATATCTATATAATATATATGTTATACATGTTATAATTTAATTTATAATCGAAATAAAGCCGCGCCCTGATGACAAAATTATTTTTATGTAATTTCATTCATTCAATAATTCCCATGCTAAATGTATGAGTCATTTCCTTCCGAACTGAATTCACACGCCAGTGACGTAAACGGTTTCTTTGATTTCACTTGGATCACAGATTGTGAGTCGCTCATTTCTCCAACGTTCTCAGGTGACGTCAACCACTTGCGTGGTGGCGTAGCCAGGTTCCGTTCCTTTGACTATATAAGAAGGGGATCAGTGCCTTTAAGATTCGGAGGAACCGGTCTCCGGGGTGGAGAGGTGCACCTCATTAGGCAATTGCTTTTGGAATTGAAAGATTAATGGGTTTTCAAATGGAGTCTGACTGTGTAGGGGAAAAGGCAGTAGCTTAGCAATTGATCCATACAAGCTTGGAGACTCAGAACGGACAAGGGTATCTTAGAGGGGTCCCTGGCTTATTTAATATCTTACAATGAAGCAGTACCTAATATTATATGATATTTATGAAACTTTTATTATTATTATTATTATTATTATTATTATTAACTCGCTGTGTAAAAGAAACATTTGATTCACTGTAACTGATTAAACTTTATCCCGCCTATATTCAAATTAAAAATCGTATAAGCCGTTGTGTTATTTTCTACTCTTTGGACTTTGATAACTGGGAAAAAGAAAATCACGAGCCCACACAGAACTCCGCGATTGTGGGAATACGAAACGTGAACTATTTCTGCATCCAGGAGTGCTTAAGTAATACCCTCTCTCGAGTAACATCCTGACTTTGCCCAAACTCTGGGAGAGGCGTGTTACATATATATTAGGGCGGTCCAAAATTTGGGCTAAAATTTCAAAATAGTTGGAAATGCTCTCCAAATGGCTGCTCTTATTCCTTTAGATGTGAAGTGATTTTGCGCAAAATATCTGTCGATTCAGTACATAATAAGAGGTCGCTATGATTTTCACATTTTCAAATAATTAATTAGCTAATCATTTTCTACCCACTTCATTTTTAGAGGACACGGCAGTCACGCCACATTGACTCCGCCCACCTTTCAGAGGATGATGCAATTGTTCGATTTCTTGTATAATGCTGTTTGTGAATCAAACAAATCATTTCCTCATGCATCATTTCAAGTTTAAATTTGTTGGAGGACGGTTTTAAGTTCGTTCAAACTTCAAGCGCTTAGGAATGGTATCTTATGTAAGTATTAATTCATATATATTAATTATTAATTCATATATATAATTATTAATTCATATATATTAAGTATTAATTCATATGTATTACATTTATTCAGTATAAATATATATATACATAATTATGTTCTTTATATGCAAATTTATAACCGGTACGGATGTTGCTATTAAATTAAATGATTAAAATTGTAAGGTATATAATCAATATATCTTATGTCTCTTGAAGTTTATTATTTACTTATTCTTAAATAATTTTTTTACTTTATTTATTTTGACTTTGCAATTTTTTACTGTAACACTTATATAATTGTGCTTTGGTGCTAAACGGTTAATCATTATTTTCTCTCATTTTTCAGGTTATAGCTAGAAGTACTCGCTCAACTGCAGAAACGTGGGTTCTAGGAAAGCCCAGCAACGAGTTATCAACTGCATGGCTACCCACATGTGGTGATGTGCTTCGTTTGGTTCAGTTTCACCACCATGAACAGTCCAAGACCTTGAAAGAGAGCTACAACTTGGCCTGCAAAGAGGCCCCTGCAAGCATGGCAGAGAGCAAGGAATCCTACACAGCGAATCGATTCCTGCGTTAGAAAGCTGTCAAAGCTGTACGAAGAGTTCCTTGCGTTGAAGAAAAACAGCAAGACGCAGCTACAAAGCTGCAGAGTGAAAGAGAGCATGTTCCAAGAGACTCTCTCAGAGCTTTTCGACGTTGCCTCGAAGGACGCCTTGAATATGAAAGACAATGAAGAAGACCGCCAATTCCTGATGATGCAACGAGAATACGTCTTTTCCTGCAGTATGGCAGGCCTGACAAGATTAATTTTGCCAAATAATACCACAAAAGATGTCGACAGGCGAAATATGCTGACAAAGCTCTAAGGTACAAAGAAAGAGAGGCTGCATTCCAGGCTGGAGTTGCTGCTCTTCCATCATCCAGCACATCCACTTCATCCTCTGAAGAATTCAACGCTGTAGACGATGATTATCGTCCGTCGACTTCGACCGGAAGAGCAGATGTACACTCTCATCCTCCGAAACGAAACAATATCTTCACATCACCAGATGTGGTTGCTGCTCTTGATCGCGTCAACCTTCCCGATCGAGAAGCAGTCTTCGTTGCTGGATCAGTCGCTCAAGCCCTGGGCTATGATATTTCTACAATGACTCTTTCACGCAGATCCATCCGTCGTTTAAGAAGGCAAGCAAGGCAGGCAGCAGCCAAAGAGGCTCAAGCTTCGTTTTCTGTCGAAGGACCCCTTCTTCTTCACTGGGATGGAAAACTACTTCCCGACATCGACGGCGCAAAGGAAAGAGCCGAACGAACCGCGGTAATCGTTACGGGAAATGGGATGGAAAAACTCCTAGCCGTGCCAAAAATACAACGAGCTACAGGAGAAGAACAGGTCAAGGCTTGCATTTCGACGATTGATGACTGGAAGTTTCGCGGTGAGATCCAAGGTCTCGTATTTGACGCAACTGCGTCTAATACTGGCCTTCACAGGGGAGCCTGTACCATGATTGAAAAAGCAGTAGGGAGGGAACTTGTCTGGATCGCTTGTCAACATCATAGCCTTGAAGTCGTCTTATCAAACACCTGCAACGCACTTCTTGGACCCACAGGTGGCCCGGAAATGACTTTCTTTAAATGTTTTCGGAAAAAATGGCCATCACTTCAGAAGGATTCCTTCATGAAGGCTTCAAACAACATATTCAGAGCTCCAAAGATGTTCCAGCTTCGAGAGGAAATGATCCAGTACTTCACAAAGGCACTGGAGTCTAAACAATCGCGTGATGACTACGAGGAATTGCTACGACTCTGCCTCACCTTCCTCGGGTGCCGTGATGAGAAAGAAGTCAAGGTCCGCGCTCCAGGACTAACTCACCATGTACGCTGGATCAAACATCAACTACAGCTGACAGCACGTGAGACGGAGAATATCACCGAGCTCTCTCTGTTTATCGCCTTGGTCTACGCACGTTTTTGGAAAGCAGCATCTACAGCTCTTCAACGGCACCTGTGGTATCTTGGAGAGCATCTCATCGGCCTTGCATTCTTCGATCCTAGAGTCGATGCCGAGACCAAACGGAAGATGGTCGTAAACCTCTAACGTAACGAGAATACCAATGTTACTCGTCGATTGAAGCTTGAAGGAAACATTGAAGGTTTGAATTTGTATGAAATGGTCACCAAAAGGACCCTGGGAATCTTCAATCTATTAAAGAAAGAAGGAAGGAAGGCAGTGGAGGATACCTTCCTGAGGACCGATCCCAATTCCTGGACGGAGCATGATTGCTTTCAAGAGCTTCGACGCATAGCGATCAATCTAAAAGTTGTCAATGATTCGGCGGAGAGGGGTATCGCCCTTATCAAGGCATATAATACATCTTTCAAGAAGGATGAAGAACAAAAACAATTCATCCTCCGATTAGTAGCAAAACATCGCCAAGACTACTCATCTTCTTCGAAGGAGTCAGTGATGAAGCGTTAATCTAAGTAATGATATATATTATAAACGAATGATAAATGTAATTTTCTATCAAACATTTCATTTTTGTTCTTTAAAAATTAATCTGTTTTCTTTAAGAGTTATTCTGTTTTCTAAAAAAAATAAGCTTTTTTCTTTGGGATTTAATCTGTTTTCAAACAAACAAACTAGTATTTGCCCTTGTTTTTTCATTTTTTAACCCAGAAGATCAATCTACTAGAAAATGAGTAGTAAAATGAAATTCATATCGACCAGTAAATATCATTCAATTAGGCTGAAATTTGGCATGGAGATGTTTCATAGATACAGGAACAGGAGCAGCCATGTGGAGGTAAAAAATTACAAAATTTATTTTTTGGACCACCCTAATATATATATATATATATATATATATATATATATATATATAAGCTGATATTTTAAATGTATCTTATAAATTAAGTATACAGACCCTCAAATAAACAATTCTGAAATATATGGTTTATTTCTCAATTTTCTACATTGTCAACTTCGTTTTACTTTCCCTTTTGTTGTGACCTTCGCCGAGGAAGGACGTATTTTTGTTTGCTCGTGAAAGTCCACCTCTTGCTGCTTTCTCTCATCCGCATGTAAAAGTAACCCCAGTGTTCTAGGCACGATCTAAATTACCCGATCTACATAATATATATATACATATATATATATATATATATATATATATATATATATATACCATCATGAAAATAACCACGAAGGAAAAAGGAAACACAGAATGGTTGTCAAGCGCTTTCGTCTAATGACATCCTTAGGAACACTGAAGTATTCCTGAGGATGTCATTAGACGAAAGCGGATGAGTACCATTCTGTGTTTCCCTTTTCCTTCGTGGTTATATTCATCATAAATATTATTCACGTGTTACTTTCGTGAAATAATTTTCATATATATATACTGTATTAGGGTGATTCAAAAATATCGAGTTAGATTTTTTTCCGGGCCACCCTCTAATTACACTGGGTAACAAAATTTGAAAATTTTTATGTTTATTGTGATTTTTCTGTCGTTTCTTAATGATTTCGGGGCGCTGATTCCAAAAATGATATTGGTTTTGCTCTATCATCAACCGTTTCAAAAATATGGGTTATCAAACTTTTCATATGGCAAAGTATATAAAGGCTAACATAAATATTTTCTGAAAATAAAAACTATTGGAAATTAATGTTTATTGAGCCAATATTGTTTGACAAACCCAAAATGATGCAAAGGATATAATATACTGTACAGTGTGTCCGTAAAGTCATGGTGGGATTTTAAATAGCTATATTATTGCAACGAAACATGATAATGAGATGAAAAAAAGGCAAATTGAAGAACAACTCTAAAAGAATAACTTTATTTAACGTAGTTCGATATGGGCTCCTCTCGTAGCCCTGCAGACATCTAGGCGGTGATTCAATTCCAGCCACACACGCCCAAGAACATCAGGAGTGACGGATGCGATAGCTTCCGTGATTCGCTCGTGCAAGTGATGAATGTCCCTAATGGGTACACTGTACACGCTTTGCTTGACGTAACCCAACAAATAAAAGTCCAAAGGTGTCAGGTCCGGAGAGCGTGGAGGCCATGCCTTCCATCCTCCTCTTCCTATCCATCTCTGTGGAAATTTTTCATTAAGGAATTCTCGAACAACGTTGGCATAGTGCGGAGGAGCACCATCTTGCTGAAAGATGACATTATTGTCAATAAATTGGGGTACTGCAAAATGTTCCAACACAGCGAGGTAGTTGTGTGACGTCACAGTGGGTTCCGCGAAGAAAAATGTGCCAATCACTCGATCTCGTGCTAGAGCACACCACACATTAACTTTCGGGCTATTACGCTCATGTTCAACATAGGCATGTGGACAGCCTAGACTAACTACGAGATAAAGGTTAAGCTTAGCCTAGACTAACTACAAGATACAACTTTGAGAGTTGTTCTTAAATTTGGCATTGTTTCATCTTATTATCATATTTCGTTGCAATAATATAGCTATTTAAAATCCCACCATGACTTTACGGACACACTGTATATCATGAGAAGAACCGATAAAAGAATAACAAGCCTCGTTATGCAGTGTGCGTTCCTTAAAAATGCACTAAAGATCGCGACTTCCGCGTATGAACATTCTTATCCTTTCTGATCAGCGACCATACGTAGTCTCCCATCATGGAAGCATCCCAATGGCCCTGGTACCTTTTATCCATCGTTTGAATATCTTGATGGAATCTTTCGCCATGTTCTTCACTCACATCGCCCAGGTTATCACGAAAAACGTCTAGATGTGAATGCAGATAGTGTAATTTTAAAGACATACGGCACCCCATTTTGCCATAGCACTTAATCAAGTTTGACACTAACTCCTTATAGTTTGGTGCTTTATGGTTGCCTAAAAACCCACGAACCACATCACGGAAAGCACACCAAGCCTCTTTTTCGATCGGAGTCATCTTGGCTTCAAGGTTCTTTGAATTCAACAGCGCCTTGACTTGTGGTCCTACAAAGATGCCAGCCTTGACTTTGGCCTCAGAGAGTTTAGGGGACATGACCCGAATTTGTTGGAAAACTTCCCCTCCAAAATCTAACGCAGTTACAAACTGGTTAATTAGACCCAACTTAATATGGAGAGGTGGTAGTAGAACTATGTCTGGCTTCACAAGAGGTTCCCTGAGTACATTGTACTTTCCTGGTTGCAGTCCTTCACGTGGAGGCCACTAAACTGTTTTATAGTGCTCAGTTGAAGCCCTGCCATCCCACAGGCAAAGAAAACATGAATATTTAGTAAACCCTCCTTGTAAACCTAACAGGAAACCAAATCATTTTGAAATCACCACACACGTCCCAGTTATATTGTTCATACCTGATTTGAGTGAGCAGTTGTTTGACATTTTCATAGTCCTCTTTCATTTGAACAGGATGTGCAACTGGTATAGATGGATATTTGTTCCCATTGTGGAGTAGAACAGCTTTTAAACTCCGAGTTGAACTGTCAATAAATAGGCGCCACTCTGAGGGTATGTGTTAACTCAATAGCTGTGAATAGACCATTAACCTCGCTGCAATAACAGAGAGAGCCATTGACATCGTAGAACCTTGCAAACTCTTCATGCCGCTTTTGGTATACAGTGCTCTTGCAGTCTTCTCCAAGCAAATTCCACTCTTTGAGTCTTGAGGTCAGAAGCTCAGACCCTGATTTCGTCAGACACAAATCTCTAATTAAGTCGTCCAATTCCCTCTGATTTGGAAAGTGAGGGTTTGTACTGAAAGTTACTGTATATTCTTCATCATGACTGTCCTCACCAGCCGACATCTCAGATGAGCTAGCTGCATCCTCATTTTCAACCTGCAAAGCATAAAAACAAAATATAGGAATAACTATATATGTAGAAGAGCATCAGCACTCAGAAAAATCGACACATAATGACCCACAGTCTGTAAATACAGAAGGTAAAGTAATGGATAGATACCTGTTCTGGTGGACGTGGTATTGGAAGACCTTCGCCATGTGGTACAGGAGCTATGGACGACGCTATGCTTGGATACTGAAGAGTCTGCCTTCCTTTAACTTTCCTGTACTTAGAAACATCTACCATGCAGTAGTAGTAATGGTCGTGGTGGCTCTTTGGTTCTCTCCATATTCTGGGTACCGCAAAGGGCATTGCCTTGCGTACTCCCCGCAGCCACCCTTCAAGTGTGGAGCGGCAGCTTCCACAGATCACATGGGGTGCCCAGGGCTTATCTTGGTCACCCATAGGCATACCAAAATACTGTAGAGCCGATACGCGATCCAGAACTTGGTGCCTTTCACAATCTTGTGCGATACTTGCTTGGGGTCTATGTAATACCCACAAACGTAGCAGAATATATCCGGCGCGTGTTTACAAGCTCTAGTTGCCATTCTCTTTACCAAACTGTCTTAAGTAATCATAACCTGCAGATATAGAGAGAAGAGTTATTAAATCTGCAACAGATTACATATTCCAGAAAAAAGATGTATTCACAACATTGAAATAATGTTCGCAATAAAAAAGGATCGATAACACTCAAATCGTCAGCACAGAGAAGCACAGAAACACAGTACCTCAATGCTGGTAACCATCAGACAAACAACCTGCTTTCTTTGTGTGCTCACACTTACTGACTTCTCAGACTCTGCGCTCTTCTTTATGTAGCACAGTGGAAGTTTCGGGCAATTTCTAGAGCAAGAAACTGTCAACGAACATCCGGATTGTTCTCAACAATTCCTGATTATTCTGATATTGCTGCGCCCATAATAACATTATACTGGTAAAACATGAAAAATGGATTATCTCTGAAACCATTGATGATACACACAAACCAAGGCCAGATTTGGACTCGGTGCCCACAAATGCATATAAAAACAAAAAATTCTATATAAACAGAATCAGTGTTACACAGTGTTATGTTTAATTTGGTAAAAACGTAATGTATACAAAATTTCAGGTGATTCTAATGTATTTTAGGGGTCGCTACCATAATCTAAACTATTACTTTTCTGTTTACTTTCAGGAAATTGAGTTTTGATCTGTGACGTTTTTCTTATAATATCTGTTCCGTGTGATAAGTGCGTTAATGCACATAGAGCTAACAGTGCTGAGTAAACACAACACTCTTGTAACCATTTACACTCTGTTGTGACCGAATATTGAGGGCAACCGGCACTTGTACACTGTACTGTCTGTACAGCTATAATTCTGTAGTCGTCTGACTGTCGTGAGTGTAAGAGGTTCTGCTGTCGACTCTCTTCATGGAACCCCCGCCATCTTCTAGCAGGGGGACTGCTATGCACATAAGAAAAGATACTAATGTTGGGCCTATTGGACAACCATCAGATACACTTAAAACAACAGTTCTTCCATCAAAGCAAGAAACTATGACTTTGTTTATGGCTTACAGAAACAAGAACAAACAATTCGAGAAGCCTGTTTGTCTACTGCAAATGATGTGTTGGCAGTATGGAGAGGAGCACGAATTCCAACTAGAAAAAAGTCGCCCGTTGTTGACAAAATTGAGAAACTGTTCAAAGAATGGCAAGGATTAAAGAAAAATAAAGAGAATAAGGCGAAACAATAAAAAAATCTATTAGATAAGCAAACCAAATGGAACCAAGAATTAGATAGCCTGTTTGATATAGCACATGCAGATGCTATGAAGCTAATTGATATTGAAGAAGATAAGCTATTTCTAAAACTCCAGCGAGAACAGGGGCGAAAAGGAAAAATGGATGGGATTGATAAAGAGTTTGCAAAGAAAGAAAAGTATGCTAAGAAAAAGGAAGAACAATTAAGCATAAGAAAAGCAAGAGAAATGTCGAGATTTGAAGAAACTGTAGTTCTCAGTGACTCAACTAGCAGTTCTGATGCTGAAAGACAAAATACAACATCTGATGAAGAGTTTACGGTTGATCCTAGTGAACCATCCACCTCAAAACAGACTGTACGAAAGAAACAAAAATTGCTTGATGATCTACACATCTACAGAAGCTAAGGCTAACAAAGACCCTAAGATCCACTCTAAGGTTAGCCCAAGAGAAAGGAAAGAGTAGGAGGTTAAGAGAAGAGAAGAGAATAAGGGGTTAAGTAAGGAGGAACACCTATCACTCGTGGGTTAACATTCATTCAGAAAAAGAGAAAAAAGACTCACCATCATCATCCGCCGGCCACTGCCGACAAGTCAGAAAAATAGTCGGAGAGAATAAGAGAGGGGTGAAAGATGAAAAGAAGTAAAATAAGAACGCTTACAAACCATGCAAACACAGTCTTAACTCACAGTCCTACCATGCAAACTACAAACATGCAAGAAAAGAGAGTTACAGACATTCAAAGTAAAAAAAAGTAGGTAAAGTTAAACAAAAAGTGAGTTAGTTTACGCTACGAGCTACATCTACGTTCGTATTAGACTTTTTTTTTTTTTTTTTGCTGGCATCACACGCTGGCATGTCACAAGCTGGCATCCTCGAGCACCACCACCAGAGCTCCTGTTGCTAACTTTGTTTTTTTTATTTTAAACAACGTTAATATTTTAATATTTTTAAAATGTCTGTCAAGACGGTTCTTAAACATATTAACGCTGGTAGAATGAACGACTGACGCGGGAAGATTATTCCATTTATCAATTATTTTAAACGTAAAGAAGTTTTTAGCGATATTAGTAATGAAACGTCTGGCACGCAACTTAAATCCGTTATTACGAGTATTACTATTATCGAAAGTGAACAATTTGTCAAAATTTACGTTATCAATGTTACTAACGATTTTGAAAACTTCAATAAGCTCCCCCCTTAATCTCCTAGTTTCGAGTGAATACAGGTCTAACTCTTTAATCCTATCTTCATAAGGCTTGTTGCGCAATGACGGAATTAGTTTCGTGGCACGACGTTGAACCCTTTCTAGCCTATCAATATCCTCACGCAAGTACGGGCACCAAAACTGAACTGCATATTCTAAATGAGGCCTGACTAGGGATTTCTAAAGGGGCAATATAATATCCTTCGATTTAAATTCAAAATTACGCGCTATGAAGCCTAACGTCTTATTAGCTTTTGCGCAAGACTCCAGGCACTGGTTCCTAACCTTTAAATCCTTAGATACGCGTACGCCTAAATCTACTTCCTCGTCAACGCTCGCTAACTCCCTATCATCCATCGTGTACGTGTAATTATTGTTACGAGAACCTATATGCAAAACTTTACAATTGTCTACGTTAAATTGCATCTGCCACTGGATCATGTCAAGAATAGCGAACCCAATTTTACCATGTCAAGAATAGCGAACCCAAAAGTTCCTCTTATGTTACAACTAGCCTAAGACCCGCCCTTCGTGCGGGTCGCGGGTAGCAAAAATTAACCAAACTATCACGACTTAACCTAACCAATCGTCAAGGGCGGACAATTAACCTAAAAAAATAAATAAAAAGCAATAAATTTTTTTTATTTAGTTATTTTTATATATTAAGAGAAGAGGATTCTTTATACTGTACGGCATTGACGATTAGTTAGGTTAAGTCGTGCTAGTTTGGTTAAATAGAAAAAGACTAATATAAAAGCATTTAATACGTCCTTAACTAATTACTTAAAATTGGGAAACATAAACCTACCGTCTGAAGTTATGAAAACGTCCTTGAGGACTTCCCATGTCAAGAATAGCGAACCCAATTTTACCATGTCAAGAATAGCGAACCCAAAAATTCCCCTGTCAAGAATAGCGAACCCTGCAGGTGTTGGGTTCGCTATTCTTGACATGATCCCTGCCACTTATCTGTCCACTCCATAATCTTATTTACATCGTCTTGGAGCCTATTTCTATCGTCCTCATTAACAACCTTGCCGCCTATTTTAGTATCGTCCGCGAATTTTGACACGTTACTAGTCAATCCTACATCTATGTCGTTATTGTAAATTACGAATAGCAATGGGCCTAACACTGAACCCTGTGGGACAACGCTACCTACATCTAATCACCCGGATTCATTACCATTAACTACGACCCTCTGTCTCCGAGCACGAAGCCATTCTTCTAACCAGTTACCTACTTGACCGCGTATACCGTGCGCTTTGACCTTCGCAATTAGTCTCCTATGCGGAACTGTATCGAACGCCTTTTTAAAATCTAAATAAATAACGTCAGCCGCTCTATGCCTATCGTATTCGCGCACTATTTCGTTATAAAATTCTAACAAATTAGTTAAACAAGACCTATGGCGTCGAAACCCATGCTGACTACTATTAATCAAATCTCTACTTTCTAAGTGATCGATGATACGATCCCTAACTACGGATTCCAAAAGTTTACCGACAATTGACGTTAAGCTAATGGGCCTATAATTGCTAGCTACTGCGCGGTCGCCTTTTTTAAAAATAGGCGTGACGTTAGCTAATTTGAAGTCTTCAGGAATAATCCCCGTTTCGAGTGACTGATTAAAAATCTTCGTTAAGGGGCCTACGATAACGTCTTTCAAATCTTTCAAATGTCTGGGATAAAAAGCGTCAGGGTCTGGAGCCTTGCTAACTTTTAGCCTATCGATATAATGCGCAATCTCACCCTCGTAAACAGTTATTTCATCCAAAATAGTCTCGCTACTAAATGGAACGATATCGTCCACGTCGGGGACATTATTTACGTCTTCTACGGTAAAAACTGTCGCAAAAAAGTTATTGAAAATACCTGCCATCGCCTGAGCGTCAGAAGCCAAGGCGCCATTAACATCCACTAGAGGGCCTATGTTATCTTTTATCGGCTTACGATTATTAACGTATTCAAAAAACTTTTTTGGATTATGTTTACTATCCGCAGCTATAAGTATCTCTAAATTACGCTTGGCATTCCTAACTGATCTTTTAACCTGACGCCTAAGCTCGGTATATCTATTAAAGGGATCGAGTAAAGATAAGCACCCCCCAGCCTTCTTTAATTAGCCTTATAAGGCTAACTAACGAAACTATCACGACCTAACCTAACCAATCGTCAAGGGCATACAGTTGACTTAACGATTGGTTAGGTTAGGTCGTGATATTTTCGTTAGTTAGCCTTATAAGGCTAATTAAAGAAGGCTGGGGGTGCTTATCTTTACTTGATCCTATTAAAGTTAGCTGCCGTGCCATTGCGCTTATTAAGTCTATACGCTCCATTACGCTCGTTTATGAACTCGCCTATTTCCCTAGTCCACCACTTCGGCCTATCACGATTTCTAGCGCCCTTAGGCCTACGAGGAATGAACTCCCTTTCAATATTCCTAAAACTTTCCTTAAACACCACCCAATGCAAATTTGTGTCATTACCCATAAATAAGTTATCCCAGTCCACTACTCTCATCCTATCCGCAAAACTATCAAAATTAGCCCTACGAAAATCAGGGACTTCTATTACGTTACTATCCTTAGTGTTTTCTATCAATAACTTAAACCTAAGAATTTGATGATCACTACATCCTAAACTCTCGCCTACTTCTAAACCTTCGACTATATTCTCGCCGTTCGTCATCACCAAATCTAAAATATTATCACCGCGCGTTGGTTCGATAACCATCTGTCGTAAAAAGTTATCTTCCATAAACTCAATCAATCTCAATCCCTCCTCATTACCAGTAAAAGTCTCATAATTAACATTAGGGCAGTTAAAGTCTCCGACAATTATACTATTCCGATTGTCAATAAAGTTACCATGAAGTGAGTAAAATCTAGTATCTGTATCAAGGGGTTGAACGGGAGGTCTATAAACAACAACAAAATTAAAACTAATACTTCGCGCCCTAACTTCAACACATATCGCATTAATTGCTGCCGGAAAATCTAACTTAACCTCGATAGCCCTAAGGGAATTACGAATGTACAGCAAAACGCCTCCACCGAACCTATGTAACCTATCATTAGTAAAGAGTTTAAAACCCGGTATATCAAGTTCCCCCTACAAGTCCCGAGTCACGGTATTTAACCGAGTTTCAGTGATAGCAACTGTATCGTAGTTGTCGGAATAGATTATCGCCTTAAATTCATTTAATTTATTTCTAATAATACGCGCGTTACAATAAAAGACGTTTAAGTTATTTTTTACCACGGGCCCGCGTTTTAAACTATTTTTCACGTTGGGCCCGCGTTCCCTGGACCCACAACGTTTATAGAAGGCTTCGACCTATACAGCTTTCGCACGTTTTCGTCTATTAACCTAACTAGCCTAGCATTACCTATTTCATTAAAATGCACCCCCATCTTTTATAAAAAGGCTAGGATCACTGAATTCGAACCACAGCTTTACGAAGGGTACATTTTCGGTGCTACTGTAGTATGCGGTCTACCTACGATTCGGCGGTCTACCTTTTAATTGTAGCTTCTTATCTTCTTATTATTTTATTATTAGGTTAATTGTACGCCCTTGACGATTGGTTAGGTTAAGTCGTGATATTTTCGTTAAAACTAACGAAAATATCACGACTTAACCTAACCAATCATCAAGGGCGTACTGTAGTATGCGGTCTACCGTTAAGTATGCGGTAGTAGTATGTTTAACTTTTTTAATAATTCCTTAATTGTGTAAATTAAATTATAATTCCTTTCAATTCATTTTCAATTCCTTTTAAATATTTTGAACGGTAGACCGCATACTACAGTAGAAACTTAACGGTAGACCGCATACTACAGTAGAAACTTAACGGTAGACCGCATACTACAGTAGAAACTTAACGTTAGACCGCATACTACAGTAGCACCACATTTTCTTCAGCACAAATCTCTTCTAATTTATTATTCAAAAATATTGTTTTTGACGTAATCCTAAGACCCAACCCGTGCCTAGGGGTAATACCTAGAACTAAAGACCTATCTGACCTCGCCTTCAGGGACCTAATTAACCCCCTATATCTCTCCAAAAGGTCAGGCACTCTCGTATCGGGCCTGTACATTGCTTGCAGCCCTTGATGTAACAAAAATGAGCAATAGAAGTGCATTATTAGTGATGATACCAACGACTGAAGGTCTTGGAAAAAATGCAGAAGAATTCAATGTCAGTTATTCATCTATAAGAAGAGCAAGAGAAAAATTTCGGAAAAAATTTGGAGAAAATTTAAAGAAAGAGTTTAAAGCTGATGTTCCTTTAACCATTCATTGGGACGGAAAACTAATAGAAGACATAACAGGACGAGAAGTTGTTGAACGACTCCCTATACTGATTTCAGGAGATGGCATTGATCAACTTCTTGGTGTTCCAAATATCAGTGCAAGCACAGGAGAATTAACTGCAAATGCCGTCCACCAAGCTTGTTTGGATTGGGATATCTCAGACAAAATAAAATGCATGTGTTTTGACACCACAGCATTGAATACAGGTCGTAGAAATGGTGCCTGTGTTCTTCTAGAACAGAAAATGAACAAACGTATGCTGTGGCTGGCCTGCAGACATCACATACTAGAAATAGTGTTAGAAGCTGTTGTTTCGCATTCATTGCCTGCATCATCAGGACCTGATATTGCAATTTTCAAACGATTTAGAATGAAATGGTCAAAATTAGACACAAAAAAACTACAGAACAGCATTAGATGATCCAAATACCTTACCCAGTATTACTGATATAAAAGCAGAAGCGATTGAGTTTGCTACCACTCAACTTGAAGAACATCAACCTCGTGATGATTACAAAGAATTGCTGGAACTGACAATCATTTTCCTTGGTGGAGTACCAAAGAGAGGAGTTTCATTCAGAAGACCAGCTGGCGTTCACCGAGCAAGATGGATGGCAAAAGTCATTTATGCCATGAAAATTTGGTTGTTTAAAACAATTTAAATTAACACCCAGAGAAGAAAAAGGCCTTAGAGATATCTGCCTCTTTGCTGTACACATATATGTTAAATCATGGTTTACAGCGTCAGTTTCAGTTCTCGCTCCTCGTCTCGATTTAGAGATGTTGAAGAAACTGCAACTGTACAAACTAAAAGATGAACGCATTGCAACTGTTGCCCTGAAGAAAATGATGAATCATTTATGGTATCTTTCAGAGGAGTTAATAGCATTTGCTTTTTTTGATGATGGCGTGCCACACCAAACTAAAAATCGAATGAAGCAAGCATTGCTAAACGGCGCCGAACCAAATCCAGAGAAAAAAGCGGTTATTGACCCTGAAGTTATTGAAAACAGAGAACTGGAAGACTTTGTTAGTGCAAATACAAAAGAATTTTTTAATATACTTAGTTCCATCAACGTTTCTTAATAAGAACTCTGAAGAGTGGAATGAAGATGACTGCTACAACAACGTCAAACAAGTCATAAGAAAAATTCAAGTTGTTAATGACAATGCAGAAAGAGGAATTAGATTAGTCAATTTTTGAATCACCCTAAATTATATATATATATATATATATATATATATATATACACACACGCGAGGGCCACTCAATATATTTTGCCCCACCTTTTTTTTTTCTTTCCAAGTTTCCTTGTAAGTTCCAGAAATTTTTTTCACAAGTAGTTACATACCTTTTTAACACGGTTTTTTTTACACATAGTCTCCATCCTTTTCTACGGCTTTCCTCCACCTAGAAACAAGGGCCATTATTCCTTGCTGATAAAAGTCCGCTAGGTTCCGCTAGAGCCACCTCTTAACCTCCTCAACAACCTCATCGTCACTCCGAAACTTTCTTCCACGAATAGCATCCTTCATTGGCCCAAACAAATGGAAGTCTGACTGTGCCAGATCCGGGCTGTATGGAGGGTGGGGTAACACAGTCAAGCACTTTTTTGTGATGGCCTCACTTGTTTGTAAACTGTTGTGTGGTGTTGCGTTGTCGTGCAAAAGAAAGACGTCTTCCAGTTTCTCTCCGGTCGAACTCGCTTTATACGTCTCTGGAGTCTCTGTAGGGTAGCAATATATGCCTCTGAATTGATTGTTTGTCCTTTCTTCATAATGTCCACCACAATCACCCCTTTCATGTCCCAGAAGATGGTGGCCATAACCCTTCCCGCAGAGGGTGCCATTTTAAACATTTTCTTGCGTGGGGAGTCTGCATGATGCCACTCCATGGATTAGCGTTTTGTTTCAGGTTCAAAGTGGTGTACCCAAGTCTCATCCCCAGTCACAATTCGTGAAAGGAAGTCGTCCCCTTCTGTCTCGTATCGAACCAACGACTTAGAAGCAATTTCTTTTCTTTGGACTTTGTGATCTTTCGTCAGCTGGCGAGGAACAAACCGTGAACACAGTTTTGAGTATCCCAGTTGCTGAATTATCGTATTCACACTTCCTTCACTAATTCCTAGCTCCAGTGATAGCTCCTTGTATGTGACGCGCCGATTTGCTGAATGATGTTAGCAAGTTGCACAGTGTGAGATGTGACAGCTGATGTCGGGCGACCGCTGCGTGGCTCATCATCCAGGCTAGCTCTCCCTCTCTCCGATGATCTCACACGATTAGACCAGCGTCCAACTGTTCTTCGATCAACAACAGCATCTCTGTAAACGTTTTGTAGACGATTGTGAATATTTCCAACTTTTTCCTTCTCTGCGGTTAAAAACTCGATAACAGCTCACTGTTTACGAGGCACATCACTGTCAGACGCCATTTTCAAAACTGCGTTAACTATCGGTTTTATAGAAGGGCGTTTAAAAGCGGTTTTATACAAGAAGGCGAGGTTCAAACTGGAAAAATCCGGTTATGTGAAGCGCAGAAAGTTCAAACTTATGGCCCAAAAGACATTTCAGCCCAATGGCCCATTATTTAGCCAAGAAAAAGGAGTGTGGCAAAATAAGTTATATTGAGTACCCTTAGTATACTTACTTTAGGTGAGTTTGAACGACGGTTCAGGATCGACCTGCGGTATTATATATATATATATATATATATATATATATATATATATATATATATATATAATAATTAGGGTGATTCAAATATGGGGGTAAAAAAATTTTTTTTAGATTTTAATGTGTTCAACCCTTTAAATGGTTCATTTCAGCATAAAAATAACTATCCTAAAATATTTTAGCAAATTTTTAATTTTTAAGGGTTGCTACCAGCAATTAAAAATTGACAGAATGACTCAAATTGTCAAATTTTTCCACACCACCCAGGAGGTACAGTACAAGGCGCATTGCTTTTTTTTAATGTGGAAAGCTCCCCCGTAGGTCCTACCATAACTACAAGCATGCATAATTAAACTAGCATGATATTTGAGACATTAGCTGTCCTCACTTCATCAATGTTTCTTTTTTTCTATCAGGGTAAACAGCCCTGTAGTTTTTCACTACTTGTAGCAAGAATTGTTTTTGATCTTCGTCATGTGTTAGTATTTTATTATATTCATTCATTAATTTTACTCCTCTTTCCGCTATATCATTCACGACTTTCCACTGTTTGATAGATTTCTTAGCGGAGTTAAACTCTTCATCATTATGCCATTCTTTAGCATTTTTGAGTAAAAATTTTGAACTAAATTCTGTTATTGTAAAGAATCTTTGAGTATTTGATGTGACAAAATCTTCTAATTTCTTCGTTAGAATAAGTGCAGGATCTAGAAAAGCCCGCTTTGCAGGGAGAGTTTCTTTTGTATTTTGCAAGGCCTTTACCATTTTGTTTTTTGTTTCAGTAGGCACTTCATCATCATAAAAGGCCAACGCTACCAGTTGGCCTCAAGATGAGGAGCGCAAGATGACACAGGAGCTGTAAACCATGCCTTTACATATAACCGAGTAGCAAATAGACAGATGTCTTTTAGTCCTTTTTTGTCTTTTACTGAAATTTTGAACTGAGATTTGAACAAAAAATGTTAATGAATATGTAATTTTGCCCATCCACCTAGCCCGATGAAGTCCCGCTGGATGTTTAAATTTGATTCCACCTTTTGGTTCACCTCCCAAAAAGTAATTGTTAATTGCAATAGTTCTAGGTAATCGTCTCTTGGTTGGAATGTGTCTAGTTGATTTGCTGCAAATATAATTATGTCATCTTTGATGTCATGAATATTTTCATAGATATCTGGATCTGATAATAGTTTCGTAGTCCTCCTTATTAATGCTTGACCATTTTTCTCTGAACTTCTTAAAAAGGACTATATCTGGGGCAGAAGATGGTGATAAAGACTGAAACAACAGCTTCCAGCATAATTTCAAATACAGTATGTGGTGTCGACATGCCAGCCACAATAAATCGTTGTCGAATTTTTGTTCTAGAAGAATAGCTGCAGCATTTCTAGGACCAGTATTGGCTGCCGTTGTATCGAAACACATGCATTTTATTTGTTCGCAGATGCCCCATTCAAGCGATGTCTGATTGTTGGCATTAAAACTAGAGACGCATTTCTGTCACTCAATTTTGCAACATCAAGACTTCCTAATAATTTATCATCAAACAATTTTCTACGTTTGCCTACCTTACTTTTCCATGTTGAAGGTTATGCAGCACAGAAACCAGATTCATTACTTTTACTCTCCTCTGATTCTGATTATGTACTGGTGAGTATGACAGCCTCTTCATTCTTCTTTCTTTTGATCTCTTCTTCTGCTTTCCTCTTTTCATAATGTTGCTTTTCTGCTGCTCTTTGCTCTTTTTTAGCAACAGCCTTATCAATGGTACCCACTTTTCCATGACGTCCTTTCTCACGTTGCATTTTCAAGAATTTCTTATCATCTTCTATTTTTATAAGCTGCATAGCATTCTCATGAGCAATGTCAAATAAGTTTTCCAGTTTATCTTTCCATTTTTCTTCTTTATTATTTAAATTTTGTGATCTTTTCAATTTGTTTGCTTTGTTTTTCTTAAGCAGCTGCCATTCCTTCAGTATTCCTTGAATTTTATCTACTACATGTACTCTGTTTTGCTGGTATTCCTGTTTTTTTCCAAACTGCTAGCACATCATCTGCAGTAGAGTAGCATGATTCTCTAATGCCTCGCCTTTTAATATTTCTGTAGTGCATGAAGAGGGCCATCATTTCCTTCTCTGATGGTAATACGGATGTTTTAGTGCTGCAGAGGGCTGCCCAATTAGCCATACTTCAGTTTCTTTTCTTGTAGAACTTCTCCCAACTGAGCAACGAGGTGATGGTGAGTTAGGCCTAGCTTCCATAATCGATTAATTGGTATCAAAATTACGAGTTCCAAACGACAATTAAAAGCAAGCTAATATATAAACCATTAATTAAAACTTCTGAAATATAAACAATTAAACATAAAATCCTAAGATGTAAAAACAAACAAATTGAAAAAGAGGGAAACTTTGACGCCTGGTAGCACATAGTAAATTTTATTTAAAATTCACCAAATTTGGCATACACTACTTTTTTGTCATAGGGAACAAAAATACAGGTTGAACAATTAAAAAAAAAACTTTGATTTTTTTGAATCACCCTAAATTTATATATATATATATATATATATATATATATATATATATACACAGGGTGTCCCATTCGAAATGAAACAACTTTGAAACTCTGTAATTTTTAAAGTATTAAGGTGAGAATGTTGAAACTTTGCCAGTTACTGTAGCATATGCATAATTTTTTGTCATAATGTTTTTTGTTTGTTTCAGATTGAATTATGTTTATCCCACAAGAAAAAGCGAAATGTGTGTTATAGATGGCTGAGTTGAAGTCCCCTACTCTAGTGCAACGGCGATTCCGTACAACCTTTCACAGGGAACCACCCACCAGAAGAGACCTATATGCATGGACCAAGAAATTTGAGAAGACTGGCAGTGTTCTAAAGGAACACTCTGGAGGGCGAACAAGATCGGAAGATGTTGAACGAATACGCGGCGCCTTTGGTAGTAGCCCGATAAAGTCCATCCTTCATGCCAGTGTCGTTCAACTGTGCATAGAGTCGTGCGCAAGCGGCTGCAGCTTTATCCATATAAGCTTCAAATTGTTCTGCATATAACATGTGAAGATCTTAACAAAAGGAAACATTATGCTATGCACAATGTATCTAATGTATCTAAATGTCATAATTCACATATATCATATGAAACTTTATGACATTGAATATTTACTGTGTGAATATTACATTGTTTGCATCATTCAATACAAAATTATAAGGTTTCAAAGTTGTTTCATTTCGAATGGGACACCCGGTGTGTGTGTGTGTGTGTGTGTGTGTGTGTGTGTGTGTGTGTGTGTGTGTGTATATACTGTATAATTTGGTCTCAGGACAGGAAAGTAGCAATATCATAAAAAATCTTAAAGTAAATTCAAAATCAAAATGGGTAGAGGCAGCAAGAACCGTATATCTACTGACCTATCTCCAAAGAGGAGGAGCGAACGCTTAAACTCCTCCCACCAGTAAGCCACGAACGACGGCGGTGTCAGTTCCTCTACTGAAAGCGATATACCCAACTGCTGGACCCCAAGCGGTGGTACCACATCTCTCCCCCTCTTCACTTCTTTCCACTGGTGGTTCTGCCGTAGTGCAAGGCACCAGTGAACAGCAGCAACTGCTCACAGGATTAAGCAATGATAACTCCAAGCTCTTCGAGTTCCTGAAGCTTATTAATGGAGGAAATCCATGGGATTACACGAACGCTCACGGAGCAAGCTGGATCCTCAACCAGAAAGTTTAACTTCTGCAGGGAGAATCTGCTGAGCATAAGGAGAGCTGAAACCCCCCCAAAAAAAAGAGGAACCGAAAGAGAGAATATAACACTTTCAACACGCCCGATATAAGAATGTTATGGTAATTAGTCAACTGCTGAATGTGAAAATGAAGACCTGAAGCATAAAACAATCGGGGCTTTGTGAAGAAATCTTCGAATAAATGTTAAAACAACAGACACCATAGAAGCCTCTAGACTCGGTCGACCCAAGGAGAACAACGCCGCACGATTATCAGAATTGTAATCCCAAAAGAAGACGTGAGAAGGGAATTCGTAGGCGCGTGCATCCAAGCGAGACCGAGAATTTCCGTTAACGAATATCTGACCAGCTATAAGAGAAACCTCTTGAAAAGGATAAGAGATTTCAGGAAGGACTTCCCAGGTGAGATCTCGAAGTGCATCACTCGCAAAAGAACAATATACAGTATATATAGGCGATATATAAAGGGATCACCAACCGGTGTAAATTTTCCAATAAAATCTGATAATGACTAATATTATTCTACTGCTGAATTTTGATCCAAATAACTTCATAGCCCCGTCCCAATTAATTCAGAAGCTCACCCACAGGGTCACACCAATAGATCTCCCAGTAATAATAACATTGATTAAGAAAACTAAAAAATTTTTCTGGTTCCTATATAAACATAATTGATCCTAAATGAATTTTTCAAGCTAAGTTCGAATCTGTTTTCAGATTTTTTCTATCACATAGAGGTTTTGAGAAAAACGTAGTTTTATACAAGTATAAACTTATTTTATTATACAAATACAGCTATATAAACATAAATAGAAAGCTACTGAAATGATTTTGTGGAATATTTTCGCTTGTATGATGTACGAGGAGCTTCTCTTAACAATGACCAACAGTAATCATCAGCTAACATATTAGGGTTCCATCTGCTCTGGTACCGTTTTTCCAACTTAAAATATCCTGATGGAAGCGCTTGCCATGCTCATCACTCACAGCTCCCAAATTCTCAGGAAAGAAGTTTAAATGGGAGTGGAGGAGGTGAATCTTTAAGGGCATGCTACATCCCATTTCATGGTATGCTACCAGCATTCTTTTAACTAAGTCTTTGTAGTTTAGTGCTTTGTTGTTAACTAAAAAATTGGTCGCGACGGATTTAAAACACTCCCAAGCATTTTTTTCTTTTCCTTCTAAAACTGCATCGAATTCATCATCATTCATCAATTCTCATATTTAGGGCCCACAAATATTCTTCCCTTTAGTTTCACTTCGCTGATTTTGGGGAATTTTTTTTTAATGTATTGAAATCCTCTGCTGTTTCGATCCATACCTTTCATAAAAATTTTCATCAGTCCTAACTTTATATGCAAAGGTGGTAGATAAAATTTTTTGGTTAAACAAGGCTTTCATACAAAACATTTTTTTGACCTTCTAATAGTTGTCAAGTTAGCCAATCGCCAACAATGTAATGTTTAGACTTAGCCCGGCTGTCCCATTTACATAAACAGCAATATTTCGTATACCTCTGCTGCATTCCTAAAAGAAGAGCTATAACTTTTAGGTCACCACAGATGTTCCCGTTATACTTATTGTACGCTATGCTGTTTAAAAGATATTCCATATTTTCATATAATTCTTTTAGGTGAAATGAATGAGCAATGGGAACTGATGGAAAAATATTCCCATTATGTAGCAGAACAACTTTCAAACTCAATTTTGATGAATCGCTGAACAACCGCCATTCTTCAATTTTGTGTTCGTGTGCAAGTGCTTCCATTACGGCATTAATATCATTGCAATAGCAAAGATTTTCTTTCATTGAAAAAAGTGGACAAATTCTTTTTCCCGGTTACGAAACAGACTTATGTTTGTTTTTTCCTCCAAAAGATTCCACCCTTGTAATCTTGAACCAAGTACCTCAGCTTGATTTTTAGATAGGTTTAGATCTCGAACTAGATCATTGAGCACCGCCTGAGAGATCATGTGTGGCTCAGTTAGGGTGGAAGGATTGAAATTTGGATCATTAGTAGGACCTGCTTCAGCACTTACCTCTTCATCATCATCTTCATCCTCTACAGTATATGTTTCGGGTGGTACTGGAACAGGAAGATCTGGTCCATGAGCGACAGGTCTTATTGCCGATGCCAAATTAGGATATAGAATGGATTTCTTGTTTTTTGCAGAGAATCTTAATGTTTTAGTCGTACAGAGATAGCAGCATTTAAGTGATCTTGTTGTTCTCTCCAAATCATTGGTATTGCGAAAGACAGATGAACGAGCACTTTTGACCCACTGTCGGAGACGGTTTGCATATGAAATGCAACAAATATGGGGTGCCCATTGTTTATCTTGATCTCCTACCTTGCATCCGAAGTACAAATGATAAGCTTTTTTCTTAAGAGGAGTAAAGCACCTTTCCTGATTTTTAACAGTAAATTCTCCACAAATGTAGCAAAAATTGTCGGCATCATTAACACATCTACGAAACATACTTAATATTTTTCACAATATTTTTCCGTCAATATTCCAAGCACTTATTTCACAATGACCTGTCAAAAAATGAAAGTAACATTAATTAAAGGTAACTATAAAAAATAGATTAAAAAAGGTAACTATATAAATATATATAGATATATAAAAAAGTAACTATATAAATATATATAGGTATATAAAAAGTAACTATGATATATAAATATGTATAGATATATAAAAAAGTAACTATATACATATAAATATGGGATCGCCTGAAGATCAGGGCCCCCAGCCTTCTTTAGTTAGCTTTATAAGGCTAACTAACTAAAATATCACGACCTAACCTAATCAACTGTCAAGGGCGTACACAGGGCCGTTTCCTGGCATAAGCAGACTAAGCGGCCGCTTAGGGCCCCGTTGCTACTAGGGGGCCCCTAGACAGGCTCCCAGGTCATAGCTCAGTGGGCAAGAATAGGAATATAGCTGAAGTTATTAATAATATTATTATTATTATCATTATTATTATTATTATTATTACTATTATTATTATCGTATTAATTAAAGTTTTTGTATGAGACAAATGTGATAAAACGGAGACAACCGAAACATTTTGGTCGTTATGTGTAAATAACTATTGTGAAATCTTATTTCTATATTATTTAACTTTATTCTTACTATATGCTTATATTTTCCTAAATGCTTAATTTTTCTAATATTGTAAAACATTATTTCACTAATTTACTAATTATTAAGAGATTTTGTAACACTTTAAAACCTAGGATTATTTTCGTTATGTTTTCAAGTTTATTAATTCTTTTCTCATCTTTTTCAGATAATGTGAATTTTGTTGGTTAAAAGTTTTAAAACCAAACTGGTCTGATTACACTGGTCTACAGCCAAAATACTTCGGAAATAAAAGTAGTCAATCTTTACTAATTTTGGGTCACTGAATACGAAAATGATGCCTAAAATTGCCAATTGGCTCCATTTCTAAAGATATCAGGCAACCCTGCACCCTACTAACTGGACTGCATCTGTCGCGTAATATGCAGACGCCTGTGACACATCGACGCATTGACTCTACTGCGCATGCGCGTAGTTATATTTTTTATTTTAATAAATTAATGTAACTATATACATATATATATACAATAAAATGTAATTTTTACATTTATGTATTACATTATGTATTTGTAAATTATTTATTAAGAAATAGATTGGATCATTCTAACATATTGCTTCCCATAATGTTTTTGATATTAATATAAATGGAATACTAACCTAACTTAACCTTACCTAATTTAAAATTATTAAAATGTAATGTAATTACATTAATTTATTGAAAAAAAAAATATATATATATATATATATAACTACGCGCATGCGCAGTAGAGTCAAGGCATCGATGTGTCACAGGCGTCTACATATTACGCCACAGCATCAGTTCATTCGCGGAAGTCATACAGTGCACCCTTGTCAAACTCCTTTTAGTGTTTGCTTTTGAAACTGAATTTTTTCAGCCTAATTTGAACAAAGATGCCTCGTAATTGCGTGAACAGTGTAGATAACTTCTGTTATGTTTGTGGAGAATTGACTTTTGCATCACAAAAGCGTGCTATAACCGCCGTGATTAGGAAAGCCTATCACCTTTAGTTTGGCTGTAAAATTGGAGATCAGGACAAGAGCTAGGCCCCACACATATGCTGCAATACTTGTGCAACAAACCTTCGCCAGTGGTTGAATCGGAAAAGGAAATCTATGCCTTTTGCAGTGCCAATGGTGTGGAGGGAACCAAGAGATCATGTCAGCAATTGTTACTTCTGCATGGTGCCTCCAGTCAAGAAAGGTATTTGCAAGAAGAAAAAGTGGATTTTACAATATCCGAATATACCCTCTGCTATAC
This sequence comes from Bathynomus jamesi, assembly GCA_023014485.1. Taxonomy (NCBI): domain Eukaryota; kingdom Metazoa; phylum Arthropoda; class Malacostraca; order Isopoda; family Cirolanidae; genus Bathynomus; species Bathynomus jamesi. The sequence continues at coordinate 365,630 of JAJOZX010001345.1, forward strand.
GCCCGGTACCTCACGGCGAAGGACTACCCGTTCCTGAGCCCCCACAGCCCACACTCATTCTCCCTGGAGTCAGAGGACGAGGAGAATAAAGGAACCTGCGAAACTTGTGAGCCTTCAACTTCACAAGACCCTGAATTTGTTTATAACTTGACATCTTCTAAATCGCACATGATAACTCAGAATTAATTAAACGACCTTATCAGAGACTTAGAACTGCCAAAGAGTAAGGCAGAGCTGTTGGGCTCCAGATTGCAGCAGTGGAATCTCCTCGCTGAAAATGTTAGAGTGTGTAAGTTTCGTGACCGTCAAAAAGATTTTGTCCCATTCTTCATCATGGAAGGTGACCTAGTAGCTTGCAACGACATCGATGGTCTGATGGCAGCTCTCAACATTATTCACAGTCCTGATGAGTGGAGACTGTTCATTGATTCATCGAAGTTGCGTCTAAAAGCTGTTTTGTTGCATGTTGGCAACGTATTGCCATCAATTCCAGTTGGTCATGCAGTCCACATGAAGGAAACATGTGACAACATGAATTTGCAACTATAGGACTGCATAAACTATGACAAACATCAGTGGCAGGTTTGTTGTGACTTGAAAGTTGTTGCTATCGTGCTTGGACTGCAGCCGGGCTACACTAAGTATTGCTGTTTTCTGTGTGAATGGGATAGTCGGGCTAGGACTTCTCATTACATCAAGAAGGATTGGCCACTCCGACACTCATTGGAACGTGGAACAAAAAATGTTCAGTATCCTCCACTTGTAGAATCGAGCAAGATTTTGTTACCACCCTTACACATCAAATTGGGCGGCATGAAAAATTTTGTTAAGGCTATGGATAAAACGGAGGCAGCTTTTAAGTACTTCGGTGGTAAATTCCCAAAGCTCAGTGAAACAAAAATCAAGGAGGGTGTATTTGTTGGTCCACAGATCCGCGAGCTTCTTAGAGATGAGGAGTTCGACCGTATCCTAGGTGGTGAGAAGATAGCGTGGAATGCTTTCCGGTTAGTAGCAACCAATTTTCTCGGAAATACCAAAGCTGACAATTACAAGTAGCTGGTGGAAAACCTGCTGTTGTCCTATAAAAAAATGTGCTGCAATATGTCTTTAAAGATACATTTCTTCCATTCGCACCTGGAATTTTTTCCGGCCAACTACGGAACAGTCAGCGATGAACATGTGAACGTTTCCACCAGGATATCTCAGCGATGGAGAAACGCTACCAGGGGAAATGGAGTCCATCATTGTTAGCAGACTACTGCTGGACAATAACAAGAGATGCCCCAGAAGTTGAATACAAGAGACAAGCAAAGAAGCGACGGGTTGAATCAATATAAGTGACTGCATTATACAGGTATATTACTAATATATGGTATACATATACGCAAAATGTGTAACTTAAATTTTCTTGGAAACTTAGCCAATCGACTGTTTTTATGGTCATATTCGTTTTCAGCACCCCAAAATCCATAATAGGAAACACATTTTATCTCCGAAGCACAAACTTTTTCAAAGTTTGTAGACCAGTGTTATTTGAATGTATGTGATTAACGTTACAATTATAACAATTATTATTATTATTATTATTATCATCATCATTATTGTCATGATTATTATTATTATTTAGCAGATTAGTTGTGGTTAACTAGATGTGACTTCGTGCATCTTGGAAAATGAAACGACATTATCCATCAGGAGCTGAAAAACGGAAAAAGAAGAAAATAGAGGAGGAGAAGCTTTCCAGTAGCACAGGTGAGATGTGCCACTTGTATATTCTTATGATTACAGTTCAGGCAACTAGGTTAGGTAGACCATCAAGCTAGGCAAGTGCTCAGGAATCGTGTCGAGTAAGCTAGTCTCTGTAATATTTATAATATTTCGAAATGTGAAATTTAATGGATCACATCACCTCAAATTCTGTTCACACAGATCAATTATCAAACAAGAGAAGAAAGAGTATTTTAGCAAAAATTGACAGAATATGTAATGTTATGTTCTTCTCAGAAGCACTACTGAAATATTTGGAAAAGCCATCCTCAGCAAAGCCCGATGAGCATCATGAGCCAACAGCAGGACCATCCTCTATGCAACCTCAAACACTAGTAGCAGTAGAGCCTGATGAACCAACAAGTGGCCCATCTTCTGTTCAGCTTCAAACACCACACACAGGCATTTCTACTGAGCAACAAGAACCAAGACCTGCTCCACCGCTTGATCCGTATGACTGGCCAGTTGTCCTGTCAGATGCCTTGAAGACAGATCTGGTGTCTCGAGGACCATTTCAAATCAGTCCAGATTTCACATTCCCTAAAAGAGAGGACGGTAGAAGCGTTCATCACCATTACATGTACAGAACATTAATTAATGGGGAAAAAATAAAGCGAAGATGGCTGATGTACTCTAGAAGGAATGATGCTCTTTATTGCTTCTGCTGCGAGTTGTTTTCAAGGAAGTCGTACAAACTAATTACGGATGGACTTTCAGACTGGATAAACGTTGGTTCGCTTCTGAAAGGCCATGAAAATAGTTCAGAACATGCAGATAACATGGCAACATGGAAGGATCTGGAACTGCGGCTAAAAACTGGGAGGACCATTGACCAAACTGAAATGTCATTAATGGAGGTAGAGCGAAGATGCTGGCGAGATGTTCTCACACTTCTTGTAAGTATAATCCAATCACTGGCAGAGAGAAACCTTGCTTTCAGGGGGTCTTCTTCTACATTGTACAATCGAGACAATGACAACTTCTTGAAGGAGGTTGAGCTGCTTGCCAAATTTGATCCAGTGATGAAACAACACATCAGCAGAGTCGAAAGTGGCCAATATAGTCATTCAAGTTACCTACGAAACATCATTCAAAATGAGCTCATTGGGTCCATTAGTGGGAAGATCTTGGATGCCATTGTTGCAGAAATAAAACAAGCTAAATATTACTCACTCATTTTAGACTGCACTCCAGACATAAGCCACCAAGGACAGATGTCGATTATTATCAGAACTGTTAAAATGGGTGAAGTACCAGAAATAAAAGAATACTTCTTGGGCTTTCTTGAGGCTTCAGAAAGTACAGGCCTGGGTTTATCAGTTCTGATTCTAAAGAGACTAGATGAGCTGAATATTCACTTTCATGACTGCAGAGGACAGTCATATGACAACGGAGCGAACATGAAGGGCAAGAACAAAGGTGTTCAGGCAAGGTTATTAGAGAAGAACTGTCGTGCGCTCTATGTTCCATGTGGGGCTCACACTCTGAATCTTGTAGTGGCTGATGCAGCTAAAGCTTCCACAGATGCCATCAGCTTCTTTGGCAACGTACAAAAATTGTACAACCTTTTTGCAGCAGCTACACAGAGATCAGGGACGTGCCCTCTGGGTAGGCAAGGTAGGCAGTGCTTACCCTGAATAAAACTAAAAATATTAAATATAAAAAGTAAATGATTTTCACTTCATTATATAAATGTTAATTTAATGTATGAAATTCAATGTATAAATTTGTAAATGGATAATAGTGTGTTAGAAGCACAATTTCCCCGTGCCTTTCAACCTCTATATATATTAACGCTTGACAATGAAATTTTCCCACGTGCCGTGAGTGGAGCTCCAAGCTGTGACAAATACTGCGCTATATAAGCAGATTTAGTTCTGCTTTTCACTCAGTGTTTTGCCGTTCGGGCACATGGTCGGGTGTGTGGCTGTGCGCGCGTCTGTGTTGTCGTTTGCCTCTGGTGATTGAACTAAATTTTGGACATTTTATTTCAAAATTTAACCCTTTTCAAATATGGACAGTGAGTATCTTAAGAATTTTTCTAAACTGTCTTATGAAGAAAGGTTGAATGTGATTAAGAATGGTAGGCCGACACCGGAACTGAAACAGTTGCTACAGCGTAAAGGAACAAAAATAATCAGAACGTTTCAAACGACGTGGTACAGCAAGAAAGAGTGGTTGTGTGGTTGTGTTACAACAGGTAGACTCTTTTGTTTTCCATGCTTGTTATTTTCCGTATCTAGTGAAAGTGTGTGGATAAGAACAGGATATTGTGATTTAAATAATTTGATTAATGCTTTAAGTAAGCACGAGAGGTCTGCTGCGCATTATGAAAGTCAAATATCGTTGAAAACATTTGGATCTACACGAATCGACTTGAGCATAGATAAGCAAAAAAAACTTAGCATTGAAATTCACAATAAAAAGGTAAAGGAAAACAAAGACATACTGAAAACATTAATTTCTGCTACTTGCTTTTTGATTAAACAAGAACTTGCTTTCCGCGGTGATAATGAAGATAAATCCTTTTTAAATCGTGGAAATTATATTGAGTTGCTGAACTACACTGCAAAATTTGACCAAAAATTAGCACAACATTTACAGACTTCATCCGTGTTTTCTGGCGTTTCTAACAAGATACAAAATGACTTGATTGAAGCAGTAGGCATAGCTGTAGAAAATAATATTAAAGAAGATATCGCAAGATCCCCATTCATTGCTATAGAAGTGGATGAATCGACTGATATTTCAAATACAGCTCAATGTTCCACAGTTTTAAGATATGTATTGGATTATGAAATTAAAGAGGCTTTCGTAGGATTTGACGAACTTAAAGACAGAAGAGCTACTGGTGTAACAGAATGCATATTTAAAAATTTAGATAAATACAACTGTGCTGAGAAGCTTGTAGCACAGACATATGATGGAGCATCGGTAATGGCATCGCATTTAAATGGCGTTCAAGCTAAAGTAAGAGAAAAGGCATCATCAGCGTTATTTACCCATTGCTACGCTCACAAGTTGAATCTTGTTCTATCTCAGTCAGCGAAATTTATACCTGAATGTACAATCTTTTTCAAGACCATTGATGGTCTTGCTGCATTTTTCAATCACTCTACAAAACGAACGCAATTTCTTGATGAAATAGTACATAAACGCATTCCAAAGGCTGCACCAACGAGATGGAGTTCTAACTCAAAGCTAGTGGAAACTATTTTACACTATCATAGTGACCTTTGTAAACTTTTCAACAACATTGACAGCAATCCTTTATTGTGGGACTCAGATACTTTAGTGAGGAGTAATGGATTTTATAATTGGCTAACGAAAGATTCAACATACTTTCTTCTCATGGTATATGATAAGATTTTCATTAGAACTGACACACTCTTCAATATCTTACAAACTAAAATTATAGATATTCCATATTGCATTGAAAGAATCAATGAAACAATGAATTCCCTCGAGGGTCTGCGCAAAAATTTTGATGATATCTAGGAGAAGTTTGAAGAATGTTTCAAAGAAAATAACTTGACTGAATCAAAATGTCGTACAAAAGGTCCAATTAAAAAAGAAAGAGAAAGAATATTCTGTCTAATATTGAATGATATACTGCAGCATATGGAAGCAAGATACAGTGACTTCAAAAATTTACAATTTATTTCATTAGTTGATAGTAAAAAGTTTCTAAAACTAGCTACAGAAATTGATAAGGATGCACTAGAAAGTTTAGAGAAGAATTATGGTAACTTCTTCGATGTCATAAGATTGAAAACTGATCTAGCTGGAATTTATAGTGCACAAGTGTTCAGGGATAAATCAATTAAAGATTTGCTTGCTTTCATATTTCAAAATGGACTTGAACTAACGTTTCCTGAAGCGGTGAAGCTGTTGCAATTGATTTTAACAATTCCAGCTACAACAGTTTCTGTTGAGAGGTCATTTTCAGCTTTGAAAAGAATTAAAAGCTACACCAGGAATAGAATGAAACAGGAAAGGCTTTCATCACTTGCCCTAATTTCAATTGAAAAGGAAAGATTTACTAAAATGGAGCAAAATCCCACTTACAATTTCTTTGAAAAAATTACAGATATTTTTGTTACTAACAAAGAGAGAAGAATGGAATTCATCTACAAATAAAGCGGTAAGTAAATATTTGTTGTTGACCAAAAATTAGCAAAAATGGTGCGGAAGGGGTTAATTATGCTTAAAATTCGTTGGTGGCTGGGGCTCCACCCCGGAACCCGCTGGGGAGCTCGCGCCCACCCCAGACTCCCTAGCTTGGAACCGCTCGCTTCGCTCGCGCATTGAGTCTGCCTACCCTGAGTATTTACTCACGGCACGTGCCTGACAGAGATAGACAATCCTAAAGAAGCACGTGAACATAACACTCAAGTCTTTGAGTGAAACCAGGTGGGAGAGCCGGCTTAAGAGCATTGAGGCTGTGCGATACCAGAGCCACAACATCAGAGAGGCCCTGTTGGAAGTCAGAAACAATGCCACAGATGCCATAGCCAGGACTGAAGCACAAGCACTTGCAGAGGAGGTAGGGTCTTATCGCTTTCAGATTTGCACAGTAGTATGGTATGACATTCTTCATGCAGTTAACCATGTGAGCAAACTTCTGCAGTCTCCTACAATACAGTTTGATGTGGCAGTCAACCTCCTCACAAAAACAAAAGACTCACTCACCAGCTACAGAAACACAGGTTTTGTTGCAGCACAAGTCGTAGCTAGGGACATATGTGAGGAAATGAATGTGGAGGCTGTGCTGAAGGAGAAGAGGCTCAGATCCACAAAAAAGCACTTTGCTTACGAAGATCCTGACGAACCATTTACAGAAGCCTTAAAGAGGCTGGAAGTCAAATTTTTCAATGTGGTGGTGGATTGTGCCATCGGGTCAATAAATGAGAGATTCAAAACATTAGATGATGTGAGGGACATATTTGGGGTTCTCCTAAACTTCACCACAATGAACAAGGAAGACTTCTCCTGCAAGTGTGAAAAGCTCTCTAAGATACTGAGCTCTGGAGCTGACTCTGACATTGATGGAAGAGAACTGGCCCTCGAAATTAAGAACTTGCCGACTTTACCTTCACACAACATGACTGCATGGCTAGAAACGGCCCTGGGCGTACAGTTGACCTAACGATTGGTTAGGTTAGGTCGTGATATTTTCATTAGTTAGCCTTATAAGGCTAACTAAAGAAGGCTGGGGGCCCTGATCTTCAAGTGATCCTATATATGTATATTTAGATGCATTAAACTATTTTTACATCTGCTTACAAGTTTTTCGTTTAAATATTTGGAACATACATCCAAACAAGGTTTTTGGTTCTTGAACCAAAATAGATGGTCCCAATGTATTTTTTTGCACTGAATCCAAATCTGTTTTTAGAATTCTTAAATATATTTAACCTTTTCTTCCACTCAGAAAATCATTCAAAGCAGCATTTCCAATTGAAAAATCACTATCACTATCACTTTCACTATTTATCAATTCATTATCATTTTTACTACCACTAAATGTAAGAGCTTGTATATACCCTCTCAGTGCGACATATTGATGGGCACTGATATAACTTACGTTATGTAGGTATGGGTATCCATCACTTCATTGGTGAAAAGATGCCATCAGTCTCAAGATAGAATCCATAGGTTGTCATAGGAAAGCAAAACTAATGTAATTCATGAACGGCAATTTGCTTATAGAAATTGCAGTTAATCAATATAGCTGAAACTGTCATATCTCAAAATCTATACGTGACAGACGAATTCTAAAAACAAATTTTTGATTCAGTGCGAAGAAATACACAGGGACCATCTATTTTGGTTCAGAAACCAAAAACCTTGTTGACCAGTGTAGTTAATTATAATCATGCGAGTATATTCTAGTGTGTATTCCTATATGCTTTAAAGTCCACGGTTACTATGGTTGGTGTATCTATAAAAATTAATGAAAAAAGTAATGGATCACCTGAAGGACAGGGCCCCCATGTATTCTTGTTTTTTGCTTTACAGTACCAAATATAATAATAAATTAAATTGAGTGCCTGGTTAGGTCAACTGTACGCCCTTGACGATTGGTTAGGTTAAGTCGTGATATTTTCGTTAGTTAGCCTTATAAGGCGAAGATATCATTTGGTATCATTTGATATAACGAAGATATCATTTGGTATCATTTGATATAACGAAGATATCATTTGGTATCATTTGATATAACGAAGATATCATTTGGTATCATTTGATATAACGAAGATATCATTTGGTATCATTTGATATAACGAAGATATCATTTGGTAATTGAGGCTGGGGGCCCTGATCTTCAGGTGATCCAAAATAATAAATAATTAGATGATAAGAATACGAGTATATTTTATTATTAACTGGTTAATATTGATTGATTAATGATATAAATTAATTATTTATTAATAACTAATTGATGACAATAATTCGAGTATACAATATTGCAGGGTTGGGTCAATAAATTAACTTAACTTTTTTGCCGATTAACCGACTAAGTTAATTAATTTAACTGAACTAGTTAAATTTTTAAAAAAGTTTAACTTAACTTAATTGAAATGTCTCCAAATTAATTGATTAACTTCAATTAATTTTCAATTAATTTTCCTATAAAAATACTGTTTTTATCTTTCTGAGTGAAATGTAGGCCTACAACAAACTCGGAGTGATAGGGTATTGTGAGGAAGCGCCTGTATCTAGAATTCTAGATCAACGGTCAGTGCTATTTTTACACTTAATCCTTTAATTACCGTGTCTGAGAGTCAGCCTTCACTACTCTGAATCTTACGGGGACCAATGAAAATCGAGGTATGGCTTTCACTCAGTTGAGTTGAGACCATAAACAAATTTAATTTATTTATATAAAACAAAAATAATAAAAGCTTGTAAAAAAATTACACTAGGCAACAAAGATTTTGTTACAGAAGACCAAATAGGTGCTCCTAGCTAATTTCGGTATGCTGATTTCAAATCTATAATTAGATTTTTTCTATCACGTCTAGATTTTGTGTAAAATGCAAATCACTTTTAGTAAAATTTTCTACCACGTCCATATTTTGGTTTTAATCGGCTTAATGCCAGTAATATGAAACTTGCTTTTCAAGGTTAAAGCAATTTTTTTTGCCAACTATATACAAATTCGAACAATTTTGATAAATAAAATTTATCCCGAGTCGCTACGTGACAGTCAAGCAGAACGGTTGTTGAAGCTCTCTGCTGATGAGCAAGTGACAGGTTGTGGTGACTTGTGTGTTTTTATAGCATTTGTTTTGTACTACGGTGTGTATTTCTTTTTATTTTGCACATCGTAATAATTACTTTCTACGTTTTTTCAGATATTGTATGGTAATTCAAAATGGCATCAAATAGACGTGCTTGTGTAAATCACCCAGACAACTTCTGCTTTGTCTGTGGACAATATACACCTAAGCCACAACGTAGAAACATAACAACAAAGATTAAACTTGCCTACAAGTGTTATTTTGACTGTAAGTTAGGAGACCAACAGAGGGACTGGGCACCACATATTTGCTGTGCACAGTGCAATGCAATGTCAATAGCTTGGATGAATGGTAAAAGAAAAGCTATGCCGTTCTCAGTCCCCATGGTTTGGCGTGAGCCGAAAAATCACTTCAATGATTGTTATTTTTGTTTGACAAAGATTGCTGGTTTCACAAAGAAAAACAAATCAAAGATCACGGACCCAAACTGCGAATCAGCAATGAAACCAGTACCACATGATGAAACAAATCCACCACCAGTTCCACCAGCAACGATAACAGACAGCAGTTCATCTGAAGATTCTGCTAGTGATATAGAAACAGGGAAAGATGGCATATATGTTCCAGATGCAAATATTTCCCCACATTTGTTAAGTCAAGCGGAGTTAAATGACAGTGCGCGATTTGGAATTACCAAAAGAAAAGGCAGAGTTGCTTGGTTCAAGACTTCAAGAATTTAATCTTCTCCAACCAAACACCAAAGTTTCCCATTTCCGCCATCGCCATTTGCAGTTTTCATCATTTTACTTACAGGAAGAAAACGTTTGTTTCTGCCACGATATCAGTGGTCTGATGCAAGGGATTGGCTGTCGCTATGATCCAAAAGAATGGAGACTGTTCATTGACTCTAGTAAAGCTAGCCTTAAAGCTGTATTACTGCACAACGGCAATGAAAAACCTTCAATACCTGTAGCACATGCCACTGGCCTTAATGAGACTTATGAATCGATGAAACTGCTGCTAAGACTCATCAAATATAAGGACCACACATGGAATATTTGTGGCGACCTTAAAGTTGTATCATTACTTCTTGGGTTACAGTTGGGCTACACAAAGCATATGTGCTTTTTGTGTCTATGGAACAGCAGAGATGACAAGAACCACTACAAAAAACATGATTGGCCATCTAGAACTGAACATGTTGTTGGTAAATACAATGTGAAACACCCAGCACTTATTGACCCTCAGAAAGTACATCTTCCACCACTTCACATTAAACTTGGCCTTATGAAAAATTTTGTGAAGGGTATGGATCATCAAGGTAGTGGTTTCCAATATTTAAAGGATAAATTCAAAGGAATATTGACAGATGCTAAGCTAGAAGCTGGAGTTTTCACTGGACCACAGATCCGCAGTGTCATCCACGACTCATCGTTTCCATCTAACCTAAATGAGAATGAACTAGGAGCATGGACATCTTTCGTTGAAGTTGTCAAACATTTTCTTGGAAACCACAAAGCTGAAAACCACCGTAAACTCGTAGAAAACATGCTTAAATCTTATGAAATAATGGGATGCAGAATGTCTTTGAAAATTCATTTTTTACATTCTCATCTTGACTTCTTCCCGGCCAACCTTGGGGCTGTAAGTGACGAGCATGGTGAGCGCTTCCACCAACAGATCTCAGTTATGGAAAACAGATACCAAGGTAATTTCAACCCAAATATGATGGGAGATTATTGTTGGTTCCTGCAGAAGGAGAGCTCGTCATCCTACAAGCGACAAAGGAAGAGGACACACCAAAGTTTCACTTAAGAACAGGAATTTGCCTTTCAGTAGTAACAACAAAATACTAACGCGCTAAGTATGCTTAACATAAAACGTGGCACGGAAAAGTAGCTTAGACGGCTTTCGTAATAGAAGCGGGTGAGAAAAAAAATGAAAAATAGGGGTTTTCGGTTACACAAAATCTGGACGTGATAGAGAAATTTTGATATCAGATCTGAAATCAGCATCAGCGCTTTAGTAGTAATCAGTTGTTCACGTGTCTGTAACAAAAAAAAAGTTGAAATTTGTTGCCTAGTGTTATCCTTATTTCTTGCCCTGTATAAATGCAGAAAATTACATATAATTCATAAGACATTGACAACCACACATACAAGGTGATCCCACATAATTACAGGTTTATCATTACCTTCATTAGTTATATATAGGCTGACCATATTTCCTTGAGACAAAAACGGGACATTGGGATGGCAAAAAAGGGACGGGGGTTATGTAATATTCTGTATTCATGAAAAAGTAAGTACATAAACGGGGACAAAATTGACATTTTTATTAAAACGACGGGACAGCCAGGAAATATAAAACAAACGGTACTGTCCCGTTCAAAACGGTACGTATGGTCAGCCTAGTTATATATAATGATGATTCTACAGATTACGTTCAAGAAAGAAAAAGTTAATTGGGATCACCTGAAGATCAGGGCCCCGCCTTATAAGGCTAACTAACGAAAATATCACGACTTAACCTAACCAATCGTCAAGGGCGTACATTTGACCTAACGATTGGTTAGGTTAAGTCGTGATATTTTCTGTACTTAGCCTTATAAGGCTAACTAACGAGGGCTGGGGGCCCTGATCTTCAGGTAATCCGTTAATTGATTAACTTATGTAATTGATTAACTTTCAAAATTATCTTAACTTAACTAGTTAATTTTTTAAATTTGCATTAACTTAACTTAACTAGTTAATGTTTTAAATTTGCATTAACTTAACTTAACTAGTGAATTTTTTAAATTTGCATTAACTTAACTTAACATAAGTGGTAAGAATCTCAAATTAACTTAGTTTAACTAGTTAATTTTGGGAGTTAATCGACCCAAGTATTATGGGCGCAAAATGGGAGAGTGTATTAAAATTAAAATAACTAAAATAGGTTTGTTCAAACGCGCCCTTAAAATAAAGTAAGTTTGAACGCGCCCTTAAAGAAAGTATACGTGGAATCACGACTTCCGATTCCAGAATTTTCTGCCCAGGAGCGCGTGATTCAATTTTAGGTTTTGTTCTCTGTTGATTGTTGAACGGCCAGTTTGTGCGCATATGCCTTCGGTATTCACTCTTAAAATTTTCTTGGTGTTGTTTAAGAATTTAAACGTAGGATTCAGAAGAATCTTTATTTTTTATTAGTTTTGTTGTAATTACTAAAAGTTTGGGAATGGTTTGTTATAATAGGAATTGTAGTTTAGCAATTTCAGGTTAATTTGATTTAATATTATAAACATTCTTAATAATTAGATCTCTGAATAACTAACAAGTTTTTCAAAACTACGCAGGTGGTAAGTACTCGATTTCAATATTAAGAGTTAGCAATTTATTTCGTCTTAGGGTTTAAGGTTTGTTTATTTATTTCATTATTAAGGTTTAGGGTTTCCAGGGTTTTAGCTAAATTTATGTGTTAGGATTTTGTTTGCTATAAGTAAGCTCAGTGCTATAAGCTTGCAATTTGATTTCGTAATTTCAGTTTTGTTTTAGGTACAATTCTAACAAATGCAAGAATGTTGAAAGGTTGCAAATGGTGATCATTGATGCAAAGGGAGGAGGGAATGTTGCAAATACTTATCACTGATGCAAAGGGGGGAGGGGGGATGTTGCAAGAGGTTATGCAACAAGTGGGGAGGGGTTATCCCCCAAGCTGCAATGAGGGGGGAGGGAGCTTTGGGGAGAAAAGGGAGGATGACCTCCCCCCAAAGAGGTAACCTTAACCTAAGAGAGGGAGAGAAAGGAGAAGGAGGGATGTCCTTACCCCCCAAAGGGAAACCTAACCTAAGCCTTAACCTAAGAAGGAGAGAGGGGTGTTCGCCTGGCTCCAGCCAGACGTATAATGAGAGTTCATCCGAGCGCCCACTATCTTATAAGGTGTAAATCAGCCAGTTGGCTTAATCCGACAGTCGGCTTAGAAGGTTTAAGCTGGCTTAGAAGGCGTAAATGGCTTGTTCAGGTGTACATTATTAGGGTTGAGTTGCCAGGTTGAGCTATTTATTTAATTAAAGCATATATTCTTTAGAGTTGGCTTAGAAATCCGCCAGTTGCCATAATCCGCCAGTTGGCTTAACCCGCCAGTTAACTTAGAAGACCTAAAAGGCAGGTATATGTGTATATATTAATTAACTTTTCAGCTGCCAGATTGCGCTATTCAGATATTCTTGACAGTTGATATAGAAATCTGTCAGTCTGTTTAGAAGACGTAACCAGCCATTTGGTGTACATATAATTAAATAATAATATCGTTTATATATACAACCAAAAGAATTAAATAAAACGCCATTACATCATTCTGTTTATTTAGAAAAATTATTGGAATAAATTTCATGAAATATATAGAAAATAAATATACAGTCCTATACAAACGAGGAATATATAAATAATCAACAAATAAAATAAAAAATAATATAAGAAATACAAAACGATGGAGTATAACCATCAATATAACAGCACAGGAGAAATATATATACATACACAATAATATTAAATAATTAAATATATTGAAAATAAATATACATCAAAATACATTCATTTTATGTTCCACTGCGCTTAACTAAAACACTAAACTCGCACGTAATCGAGTAATTGTTCTGCACTACGCAGTAAATACGATTTAACATTATTTCACCGCTCAAGTTATAGGGATACCTTTACTCGATGTAAATGGCCTTCATATCGTTCAGTACTATTTTTGTGCCCACTTTACATTCGGTTGGCAAGCTATCTTTAAATACTGCTAGAATACATTCAAAAGCACGCACAAAGAGGTCAGCGTTAGCCATAACATCATTATTAATTACAAGTTTATAAACACTCCTTTCCAATCGAGGGTTTATTCTTACCGACCCGAGCTTTTCAATGGTGAACTCTTCTTCACACTGCATAGCGGCAGTTGAAATAATCTTATAATTCGTAACGACAGCTGCTCATTATATAAAAAAATAGTTCTTCAGGTTGAACAGTGTAGGTGAGCTCTTCCCTGTACCGCTCAAGTGCTTTGTACCAAATTCATGATATTTCAAAGAGTCTAAACCTTTTAAATAAGCATCCAGCTCTAGAACATTCTCGCTTTGTTTAGTCCTACACTTGGTAAACCCGTCGAGCAGAGCGGTGTATAGTATTCAAGAACCGTAACAAAATAAAGCATATCCACAATAGGCGCGTGTAATATAGGCTTCAGCTTGCGGAAACCGACGGTTTCAAACATTCTGTTGAGGATGAAACAGTTTCGCGTAGTAGTCCAGGCAATCTAGAGCAAAAATAGCTTCAACCTGGGCAAAATTGCTTCAGAAGCTTTCTAAACTGTTTCCAGCTGAGAAAGCATTGCAGAATAACATATCCAAAATCCGACAAAATTGGACCCCGGGAACACCCCCAAAAATGAAATTCAAAATGGCGGACTGGCAGTTTCCTACGAAATACAATAAATTTTAATTTCGCTTTGTAGAGAGAGTTATGACGTTTTTCTTGATCAGTAAAATGTTTTAAAACACATTTTCGTTTCTAAATTAACCTACATGACACTAAAAATTGTATTAGGCGGCTAGTATTAAACTATGACGTCACGTAATGTAAATAAAATATACTGTATGGAGTGTATGTGAGAATGGACATTGCTACATCTTTATAAACTTTTATTATATACAACTCTTTAATTCCTAGTACCCACTATCAAATCTGCGTATTTGTGCTTGTCATTTTCTTTAAAACTGTTATTATGTACTCCTTTTAAATACTGCAACACAGTTATTAATTTGTGTTTTCTGTTTCAGACTGACTCGGTGTACGGCTGACTCGGTGTGCGTCCGCCTTCAAGAATGCAGACCCCTGAAGAATTGTGCGTGATTTGTAAGGAGAAATTGGACAGCGGACAGGAAGTGGTTCACATCTCGCAAAAAGGAGCAGATGGTATAAATGCATCCAGCCGCAGCCGTGGAAGCGATGTTGTTGCAACAGTTGGAATAAGTGTTCACGTTGTATGTAGGAAAAGGTTTACGGATAAAAAGACCATTGAAATAAAGAAGCGACAGACCGCAGCCGAGGCAATACCAAGGAAAAGTGCTCGTTTTCATGAATACGCATTTTCCAGTGCTACTCACTGTTTGTTTTGTGATACCTTTGTGGACTTTTTTTCCAAACACAAACCAAAATCAGAGCATGTCAAAATAAGAACTACAGAGTTCTCCGAAACCATAAAAAGGTGCTGTGAAAGCCGCTGCGATGAATGGTCGTTTAATGTAAAAGGCCGTCTGGAGTATTATCTTCGTGATCTTCCTGCTGCAGATTGTGTCTACCATCACACCTGCAGCGTAAATTTTCGAAGTGGAAAAAACTTTCCTCGCGCATACTCCTCCGACGATCATGATTCGAAGAAAGGGAGACCAACTAATGAAGAACAACACCAAGCATTCCTTCAGACCTGTGCTTACCTGGAAGAGAATGATGATGAACAACTGTTGATTGGAGACCTAATTTCCAAAATGGAGGAATATCTTCAAGGAAGTCAGAGCTCTGTCTACGAACGCAGGCACATGAAGAGAAAGCTTTTAGAACGTTACGGAGACAAGATCATAATATCAGGTGAAAGTGGGAAGGCAGATGTAGTAACACTACGAGAGACAGCTAATGAAATTCTTATAGATTATCACAAAAAGTCGAAAGAATGTGATATAGATATAGAGCTACAGAAGATTTACCTAGTAGAAGCTGCTGCAAAAATAATCAGAAGTGATATCAAGTCTGTCGACTCGCCTAGAAAAGATGTGTATCCATCTCCAAATGACATCACTGCAGAAAGTGCTCTTGATTACATTCCCAACAGTCTGAAATTGCTATTATCAAAAGCATTTGCGGGACAGGATGCTTCAAGAAAAATAGGTGCAATTGGGCAGAGCATTATGCAAGCAACCCGTCCTAGAGGATTACTATGTCCACTACAGATCGGTTTGTCGGTTCAGCTACACCACAACTTTAGGTCAAGGTACCTTATTGACGTTCTTCATCAGCTGGGTTACTGTTCGTCGTATGCAGAAGTAACAAGATTCGAAAGAAATGCGGCGCTGGCAAGTGGGTCTGGCTCTTTTACTGTTGATGAAAACACTGCAATCCTTCTATCAGCAGATAACGTCGATCATGATGTCTGCACTTTGGATGGGAAGAATACCTTTCATGGAATCCGTATGATTGCCGCAATAACTCCGAAGATCAAGATCCACCCTTCTATTCACAGGCGTAATGTTGGTGACAATGACATTAAGAAGATTGCAACCGTTGACATTAGGGAATATAGACACGCGAGAAGCATGTTGAGGGACATCTCATTCCGCGAATTTCCAGTACCCACTGCCACCATAAGTCGACTTAGTCTTCTCTGGCAGATATCTTCAGCAGAAAGATCAGGTCCAAGTTGGTCCGGAACAATGCAGGCAATTCACGGTGGATCAAGTGTCTCACATCCAGGTGTGGCGTCGATCACGTTCCTTCCCATCATAGATATGTCGCCAACTGACATGACCTGCATATTTTCGACATTACTATATTTGAGCAAGATAGCACGCGATCAAAAAGTCCCATGCATTATTACCTTTGATCAGCCTTTGTTCTGGAAAGCTTCCCAAATCATCAATGAACAGAGAGACCCGAAGGACATTGTTTTAATGCTGGGATCATTTCACACTCTAATGAATCTTTTGGGAGCAGTCGGTACTCTTATGAATGGTTCAGGATTGTCTGAAGTACTTCAAGAAATATACGGACCAAATGCCGTGCAACACATGATGTCTGGAAAAGCTGTTTCAAGAGCGATACGTGGTCATATGATAGTAGATGCAGCTCTTAGTACCTTACTAGTCGCAGACGTTTTCCCTCGTAATGAAGATGGAACTCCTCATGACCTCCATAAGGAAGCTTGTGACCTGCTCGACGATGTTATGACCGCCAAACAATCAGTTGAGGATGTGGAATCTTCGAATGCATTGTCTCAGATTGCTACCACTTTGGATTCGAAGAAAACTGACCTACAATCTACTTCGCAAACAAGTCAACTCTGGTTGGAATATCAGCGAATGATCAACATTGCACGTTCCTTGATAACAGCAGACAGAACCGGCTCGTGGGATTTGCACTTGCAAGCTATGCTGGAGACCATCCCCATAATTGCAGCAGCCGGACATCACAATTACCTGAAATCGATATACCTGTACCTGCAGAAAATGTTAAGTTTGCCTTCTGAAAATCCAGCCGTTAACAAAATGTTCCAGGAAGGTAAGTTTGTGGTAAGAAGAAGCGACAGATTATGGGCCGGACTCGGCACAGACCTGGTGATAGAACAAGTACTAATGCGTTCCCTGAAAAGCAGAGGCGGACTGACACGCGGAAGTGGATTTACAGACATCCAAAGGACAACGTGGCTCTTTTCTATGCCTCTGTGTTCCACTTATAACTTAGCAATGCAGGAATACACCAGAGTTTTGTTGGAAAGTAGTGAACAGCACAAGGAAATGAGGGGAAGTAGACAAATCAGGGACAGTAATGACATGAAGAAAGTACTTGAACGTCTGGAATCCTTATCCCCATTCCATTCTACCTCGGGTCTCTGCAACATTGTAACAGGGCTAACTGCTGATCCTGAAGTTAACGTTCATCAATTGCATTCAATCGGTACGAACATTTTCGTAAAAATGATTGGGAAACAAGCCTTTACATATTCTGCCAAAAGATCTGACAAAGTGAAAACACTAGGATCTGCTTCTGCCGTTGTGATCACTGATGCTTCAGATATAGAAGTAGATCCTGCACTACTGTTTCAGAGAATGATGACTGTTGCCACTGGCGGAGACATGAATCTTGAAGATGTCATGTGTTACGAACTGTGTGCATATCCTCCTGCATTGTTCGAATCACGAAGTATCTTGAGGAAACCCGATAAGTCTCAGCTAGCTCATGCAATAATCAAATACACTGACACTTTACGCATGGAAGAAGTTCAAGAAATTCAGTGCACAGACCAGTACGTATTGGATGGTGGATCTCTACTACATCGTGTTTCCTGGCGTCAAGATGAAACATATGACAGCATCGCCAACTCATATGCCGATTTCACTCTGAAAACATATGGAAAAGCAATCATTGTTTTTGATGGCTACAGCAGCTCTCCTACGATCAAGGACATGACCCACAGAAGACGCAGCACCAAGACAAGCAGAAATGTGAATCTCAGTCCAAGCATGAAGTTTGTTGGCCAGAAGGAACACTTCTTGGCTAATGAAAACAACAAGCAAGCATTTATTTCCCTCGTAGGTGAGATGTTGAAGAAGCACGGGTGTACTGTTCACAACGCAGATGGGGATGCTGATGTGGACATCGTTCGTGCAGCAGTTTCCTCATCAGAAAATGCAACTACAACAGTAATAGGGGAAGACACCGACTTGCTGATTCTCCTTCTGTACCATGCCAAGGACAGTGGTTTCAAGTTGTACTATCGCAGCGATATAAGTCGGGGACCATCTCCTAATCCTGTGTATGATATTCTCAGCATTCAATCATTGTTAGGCAATGACATCTGCAAGTATCTCCTGTTTGTGCATGCTTTCACGGGCTGTGATAGCACATCCAGAATTTTTTCGATCGGTAAAGCCAAAGCATTCGACACACTGATGAAGGTGGCTGAACTCCGTTCAGTTGCAAATACATTCTGTTCTGATTGTTGCCAACACTCTGACATTGAAGCCGCTGGAAGAAAGGCAATGCTTCTGTTGTATGGCTGCAAAACACTTGAATCCACTAACGCACTACGTCATCGAATATTAGTTGAAAAGGTAGCTACAGCTAAATCTTTTGTTACACCCGAACGTTTGCCACCTACCGATGCGTCCACAAAGTACCACAGCTTTCGCATCTACTTTCAAATACTAATCTGGAAGTCTACAGAAGAGAAGATCGATGCAGAACAGTGGGGTTGGTATGTAAAGAATAATTCCTACTACCCTACAGCCTGCGACAAGCCACCAGCTCCAAATTATCTACTCAACATGATCCGCTGCTCCTGCAAGACGAAATGTGCTACTTCAAGATGTGGATGCAAGCGTAATGGAATGCCCTGTTCAGCCGCTTGTGGCGAGTGCCAAATCAGTGGTTGCGATAACAACCCAAGTACCGGTAATCTATCCGATGATAGTGATGAAGAGGATTAATTTCTGTATGTTTGTGACCAGGTATCACTTCTTCTGTAATGAACATAACTTGAAACTGGGAAAAAAATAATTGTTGTATTATTGATTATAAAAATCTGTAAAAAGCTATATAACATTATATTTGCGTAATAACTGGTTGTGTTGTATATTGTTGAATTATTTAAAACATTACAACTGAAAGAAAAAGCATCAAATGTATCTCTATAAATAAAGGCGTAAATTATATATTTTTTTTTTCGTAGGAAACATCCAGTCCGCCATTTTGAATTTCATTTTTGGGGGTGTTCCCGGGGTCCAATTTTGTCGGATTTTGGATATGTTATTCGGCAATGGTTCCTGAGCTGGAAACAGTTTAGAAAGCTTCTGAAGCAATTTTGCCCAGGTCTAACTACAAATTGCCTGGACTATAGGGACAAGAACGTTATTATCAGAAGCATTCTTCCACATCAGTTGTATATCAATGCATGGCTGATCGTTATTTATACACAACGTACAAACAATGGCTTATGAGGGGGTATCACTAATCTGCTCTCTTCTTGTACCTATACCTGCAGGAATTTTATAGCAATCCTCACTCCACTTCTCGACTACCACGAAGATTTTATTCATTTACTCAACACTTAAATGAACAACATTCCGTTTACCACAGTTTATTTGTCTACAAGTCGTTTCCAGTACATAGTTAATGGCACCGGTTTCACGCCTGAACACGCGCAATGATTTCGTCACGGACACACCGTACACGGCATTGAGAATGCTTCTCAAAGGAAGTTCCATCATATTCGAGGAGTGCACGTCCACTCGGTTCAAGCTCTGATATGACTATGAGCCACAGGCGAGCGGATCGGCTCGACGGGAGGAGTGAGTCACACCATAAGCTGATGAAACGTGTACGGCGTTGTTCCAACGTGAATACTTGTATCCCATTATACTGGGTAGGTGTTTTGAGAAATTTTCCGATAAATGAAGCAGTACCGATTTTAATGTTTTATCACTCCCACTCCCCAGAATACGAACTAGACATTTTCGCTTAGGGGGATTTTCACGAACTGAACACATTTTATTTACACTCCGACGCACTCCTTGAGAGAAACATATACTGACCAAATTTTTCCTTTTTGCTTAGCAGGCGATACTCATCTCTAAATTCTGTTAAACACTGACGCAGACCTTTAGCCACAACCTCACTACAAACCTCGTCATGATACATATTAATGTATTAGTAAAAATACTTCATATTCTCCATGATGACATGATTTACATTCTCAGCCGCAGGGGACGAGTACTCGGTATGATGCAGCATGACATAATATTGCTTATCGCACCACTCATCAACAAGACTCACTAACATAACCGTTGCTTTTCTTCTGCACGTGTTGTTTCTTCCACTTCACGGTATATGTACGCTTTTATAAAGTTTAGTCCTACAACATACATCAATACATCGCTTGTACCACGAAATCCTGCAATGCTCTCGCCAGAATAGCCGTAGAGTATTTGTACCTTTTGTTCCTTCGCACGATTCAATGTAGCCTTAAATGTATCAAAAGAGTGTGGAATAGGGAGCCATTCAGTAACCTTATCTTCACACTTTGCCGAATACTACTTCATGAACGTCGAACACGCAATATTAAAGGTAGCCATTACTATTTTTCGTCTATGTTGCAGCGGTCAACTGAGCAAGCAGGGAAGAGAGATGCCCAGGTAGTAGCAGGAGTCACGTGACCGATCATACAGGTGGGCGGAGCTTAGAACTTTCTTCTGTATATACGCACACACGCACACAAAGGAGAATGTGAAACGCTAAATGAAACACGATTTATTTAATAAACGAAATATTCAAGGTGTATATATACAAATACGTGTAATAAATAAACATATCGTTAACAATAGACATATAACAATCAAAGATTATGGTATCCAAAGGGTACGGTATCATAGGTACCAAGAACCTGGTAACGTTTCCTATACGTGTTACGGCATACCTTTGTACCCATAAGTTCCTTCACGACCCCAGTTTCTGCGCCCGAAAATTGTGGGTCCCTACAGTTAGTTGGGATGGCTGGTCGCCCTCATCATCATCCAAGCACAATAGATCCTACAACGAATCAAAGTTAACGACCCCCTGATTCGCCTGGTTGAGCGTGATACCCTTAACCTTCACGATATATTTCATATCCTCCCCACCCTCACCCGTACCACATAAGTTTTTGGTCGTGTTGAGAAAAAAGAGTTGGCGCATGCGATGTCGCAATACTCATCCTTGATCTCATCAGTTAACTCCCCGAGGAATTCACCAATAGGAGGCATGTATTCACCCTCCCTCGCTGTGAATATCCCACTACCTGTATCGGCGTACAAAACCCTCCAACCAAGAGAGTGCAATAGGCCCCAAAGTTTGATGCGTGCGTAGGCCGTTGTGAAGCTGGTTACAGGCATGTTTGTAACCCGTGAAGTATCTGTGGCAATTTGGTATTGTTGTACTTTATTATGTAAGTATTACCTACATTCACGATCTCCATGACCTCTTTATCGGAAACGATGGCATAATCACAGACTTCACTATAACTTTGTGCCAAATGAACTTTCCCTTTGCCAGTATTCTGTGCAAAATTTCCCCAAAGACTGTTTAGACACAACTTTGCACTAAAGCGCTTGCCTGGGTGCTTTACAATTTGGGAACGGTCAAGCTGTATACTTTCACGGTCACGGTAACGTTAAATATAAGCCGATTTTTCATCTTCGGTATCAACTCCTCGCGGATACCCTGATGCTTCTACCTTATCCTTCAAAAAAGTGTTTATATGTGGCGTGAAAAGGTTGGGTAGCTTCTAAAACCTCCACACCTCATGTATCTTCAATATTCTGTAGCCATGGCTGACGGCTAGGTCCAGCACAGGGCTTGTATATATACCCCGATGTTACGCTCAGTGGTTGTATGATTACAATCCCCATTGTTCTCCTCAGCGCACTTCACTCACGGGGGAAACAGAGTTTGTGATCTATAACAACGGGCAAGATCGGCATCCATAAATCGCGAGGGGGGGAGTACATCTACGAAAGAAAGGCCGAAATAGTACCCGTTCAAATTTGTGGAGAGCAAGATGATGGTGGGCAGGTCAGGTCCCACCAGTTTTTCAGGTGCACCTACGGGGTACGGATTGTTCTTCATCACGTAGGGATATAAAGAACAGAAGTCGTAGTAATGGAGTTTCTCGCCCTCCGTAGGCGGAAAGTATAGTTTCAAGTGATTTGTACGCCCTCTGAACAAGCTATCACTGCATTTGAGAGGATCCAGCACCATTGAACGCTTGATCGTGTTTATTTCTTCACGGTACTATCCATCTGTTTCCAGCCGTGCACCATACTCATGCTCCCACAAGACCTTGTGAGTGAACTGGGAGCCTATAAGTTGATCGCGGGTGCCTGTCCATGCAAGACTGTCGGCAGGACGGGGGAATCCGTGCCAGCAGCATCCGTTAAAGGAGTACACATTCTTCTCATCAGTGGCACGGTTTCCGCTTAGACCATCAACCCAAAAAATACGACCAATAACCTTAATGGGTACTTCCCCCGTGTTGCGGGCATGTTTTATGCATACACCTGTCTGCGGCTGTAGGTGTATGAGCCATAATTGTGCCCATAACTGTGGGGATTGTTTCTGTGAATAAAGGCTAAGGTGTCTTTAGGCATGAAGTTATTCTTGAACACCGTAAAACATAAAGAGGCGATCGTGGTTGCGACTGGCAGCGGATCGCATTTGAAACGGGCTATATACATCCTTCTAAAGGCCTGGAAGCATACTCTAAGCATGAGCATATCATTCACGCAATAACGCTCACATTCATCAGCTATATTATGATGATTAGATTCATTAAAACTGTTGTAGTAGTGGTCAAGCTCTTCAAGTTCATCTGTACTCATAAATTCATAGTTAAAGTAATGTTTGAGTGGAGGTAGTCCTACGTAATTTAAAGTTTCTCTAGTGAGGAATGTTTAAGGGAAATATCTTTTGAAACTTCAGTGGCTACGCCGATGACGTTGGGTAGCTCTATTAATTTACAAGGTGTGAATAATAAAGTGTCTTTAAACTGTACATTACCTCTTATTTGCATCTGTATAAGTTTGTTTCCTCTTTTCAAGGGATCACCTGGAAATATCTCAGATGACTCGTGCTCAAGCAGCTCCTTATAAAGGAACTGTGTGTCAAATTTTGCCCCGTTATGGGCAAGAATATACACAGTTATTTTTTTAACTTGTTTCCTAACTTCACAATATAGGACACAAAGAGTTTCACAGGGCTATCGTGGGCAATCGTTTTAAAAACGTTTGTACGTTTACCACATTTGTGACACTCATCACACTCGATCTTCATACACTCATCACAGATAGTCTGGCTTAGAAGTAAATGTGGAATAACCTCTTTGGTTTCATCGCTCGTGTATGTTTCTATATCATAGTACAGTTATACAAGGGCTATTTTTAGGCTTAGCGTCTTTCATATAACATACTGTAAATGCTTTACTCCAACCGCTTTATATTTCTCATGGCATTTAGGACAGTGAATTTCATCACATTTATGCTTGAAATTCTCCCAATTATCCATCATATGAAACATACCACATTCACAGATTCTCATTTTCCTGCACGTGCCAATTGACTTATGGAGCTCAAAGCAGTTATTATTGAAAAATGTGCGTCTACACACATCACAATCCCTCTTCTCAGCTTCAACTACACGGCTTTTACATTTGGAGCTTTTACACTGCACACATACCATGTGGCAATCTTTACAATGTTTCACTATATCATCCACAAACTCGAGACATCCCTTACACAAATCATGATGTCGTCCATATTTTCGACTTTTATCAAAACTCGCGTAAAGGTCCGTTATATTACGGATGGGGAGATACGATGTTCCTAACAGTCCTAAAATACGTAGGGGCCTTGTACGATCTCTCACACAGCTTTTAAAAACATACACGGTCCTACGATGATCATCCATTCCAAATACAACTATACGAACGTTCATTTCCTGTTCTACCCTTCTCAGCTCTTCAGGACCCATATTACAGTCAAACTCAAGTTTACAGTCTACAGCTAGTTTACGGGTACGCTCCACTACCGTAGGCAACCAAATTTTTTTGGTCCGTGTATTTAGTACAGTAAACATACGAGCTAAGACTACTGCTATAAAGCCGCAACCACGATCGACGTTTATATGCCGCCTGTAAATAGCCTGAGAATTGAAGTTAAGAGTATCAGGTGTGGCACTATGACACCCAGCACGGAATACACGGTCAACATTTACCGTGAAGTTGTCCATATTGAAGGCTATACTAATTTGAGAGGCCTGCATTATACGGCCTAACGGTATTACTACCCAAAAATCATCTACATTTCCGTCATCTGACCCGAACCCGAAGGACAGCCTCGTCCTGACTTCATGTTCGTTGCGGTTCTGAAGGACAAACTCTACAATGCATTCAACTATGCGCCGTAGTCCGTGTTCAACACCATTGCTATACATGGATCTAGGATCAACCATGACTATATAACGATTTCTAGTCAAGGCTGGGGTGGGGGTAGCTGTGCGCACCAACTCGAATGTTATACCATCCTCTACAGAACGAGAAGCTGCTGCTGCTGTGGAGGATGTACCCGGAATTGAACAGGAATAAGGGGGTATATTTTTATTTGAGGAAGATACTATTGTGGGGTTTATGTCGTAAGACGTAGAGGGTTGGGGCTCTATTTTTGAAAAATAGATTCTGATTGATGAAGAACACGTTTATGTTAAGATGGTGGGAGAATACTGTAAATGTCTCGGCAAACGTTTTATCCATCTCCAACGTGAGATCGTCAATTACAATGACTGTATGTTCATTTCCCTTTAAATACACAATATCTAGTCTTATTCGCGCAACGTAGAGATGTATCACAAATTGGGGTATTAGCAAATCAAATATTCCTGAATCATCGTAAGGAGTTTTTGGATGTTTATAAAGAAGCTACAAGCCAGCGTTACGGATATTTGCTTTGCGACCTTCATCGGCGAAACATGTTTAGGTTGCTTCTAAGAACGAATATATTTCCAAACGAACCTGAAACGGTGTATATTCCAGAATGACAAAGAGGCTAAAGAAATACCGGACTTAATAAAAGTCTATCATCGACTGCACCGGGCAATGCAACAGATGTTTGCTAAAAATATCGACTCCGACTTTTTAAAATGCATCTGTGAAATCTCTCTTAACGTTATAATGAAAATGGAAATGAAAAAGTTTATTGGCAGACTATAGTCCATATGACAAATATTATTAATACAATGACAGTTCATATACAAAGGATAGAAATATATACAATTGATTAGAAATAATACTGTAGTGTCGAAGTTAAGTGGAGCTACAGACAGACGTTTTCGTACCAAGAATTCCATAGGTTAGAGGATAAATGACAGGACTCATGGATAGCTTGGATAATCGGGTTGGTTGATTTTTTAATTCTTTGCATTAGACTGTATTGAGCACTTCTTGTTACCTCCGGGAAGCTCGGGACATTGCAGGTAGAAAACATTTGCGAAGCTGAGCATCTCGGGGGTAATTTATGTTAGAGTCTAAAAGACCTGTTGTATCGCAAATTTAGGGTTCTGCCAGAAACTTTTTTATAATTCACCCAGAGTTGCTGTCCGTATATATTACTGCAGAAAGTACGAAAGAGAGTGTCTTTAGCTTCACTTGTACAAAATCGAAAGTTCCTTATGGTCATATTCGCTTTAGCACATAGGCTTTGAGATTGTTTTCTTATATCCGAGTCATCACTGAAGGAGCTGGTAATACTTTGACCCATATACTTAAACTCTTGTACTTCCTCAATTACTTCACCATTCATTTTAAACCTTATATCAGCTGGCTGATTACAGCTTTTAGGATGAAACTGCATAACCTTAGTTTTTGTAACATTAAACAGAATATCATGTTTCTGCGAATACACTTCACAGACTTTTAGTAGCCGATCCAGACTTTTAACAGAGGGACTTATTAACACAATGTCATCGGCATAAACTAAGTTATTTATCCTTGTGTTATCTATACAACATCCCACTGTTGCCTCATTAATTGAAGCAATTAATCCGTTAATATACACATTAAACAACATAGGGAAGAGGAAGGAGCCTTGTCTCACCCCGGAAGAGGAGCCAAAACACTCGGATAGTACCAAAATTTCAACGAATTTAATATGTACATGGGAACCTTCCTGTCCTCTAGTTTTGCAAATAAAATATTGTCGTTCACCCCATCATATGCCTTACTTATATCTAGGAAACAGCTATAAATAGTTGAATTACTGTCAATGTACTTAGATATTGTTTCTTTAAGTACATAGATACACAGCTCAGTTGAAGGGGACCTTTTAAAACCAAACTGATTAGATGTCCAGAGGAAATCATTTAATCGGAGTAACAAGAGTTTTTCTAGTAGTTTCGAGAAGCATGAAGCGACAGCAATAGGCCTGTAATTATTGCTGGACAGAATGTCTCCGTACTTATTTTTGATCAGGGGCAAGATATATACCCTCATGAACTCTGCAGAGATATAGCTATGAGCAAGCATGGCTTGATCGGAGCAATGATATATGCAGACATACAACGTCAGTGACATATTTTAGGTGCTCATTCGATAAGTCATCTACCCCTGCCGCAGAACCAGTCTTTAACTCTTTGATATCATTTTCTGAAGTAAAGAGGTTAATTAAAGTATTTTTCCTTGTCCCTCCAACAGTCGTTTCGCTGCAATCTATCTTAAGATTATCCCTTCTCACACTGTTTACAATGTTAGAGTAGTGGTTTTTCTACAGCTTTGCAGTTTCATCCCCCCCCGACACCACATCGATTGTCGGAGGGAGGACATTTTTTACACCCGTTTGATTCTTAAAAAATTTCCTAAAATTTTTATTATCGTTATTTATGCGCGCTTCACAGGCTTTTGATACTCGAATAGACTCTTCCTGTTTACATCGCCTTATGGCCGCCTTATACTGACCCCTACTTCTACACATATTCATGTATACAGGTCCTAATCTGGGTCTACCTTTAAAGCACCACAAATCATAGGCGTCTTTCGATTCCCTCTTCAGGGGGGCAATAAAATCATTCCTTCCAGGAATAATCTTAGTATGATAGTTGTATGACAGTATGATAGTTCTCTTAACAGGGATATTATTTTACTATACTACCTCTCTATGAGTTTACAGTGAGAATCATTTGAGCAATCGACGCGATTATTCTTACCTATTGAGTTCTTGTTAAGTCGTGATGCGTATTAATTGGTAAAGTTATTATTTCTAATGGTCTATGATCAGAAAGGAAATCATGCAGAATATGAACCCTAACAATTCGATCCTTTAGATTATTACTAGTGAGACAATGATCGATCCACCTGTTGGTACCACTCATATCACTAACGTATGTAAAATTACCACTGGTTACCCCTAATACATCTACATAACTTATACTTAAATTGGCGGACTCGCACATGTTACCCAATTCTACAAAGAATTTAGAGTTCACATGCGCGTTATTATATATTATTATTATTATACATATTATTATATTATTAATCATTATAGAGTGAGAATATTTGGGGTTATCTGATAATGACTTAATTTTGTACAGCAAATCAATGTATTCATCTAGATTACTGCCGTTGTTGTATGGTAAATAGAAGTTTACAATTAATATGCAATCATTGTTCACTTGTAAATCAATTCCTAACAGCCTTACATTATCGCTTGTTAAAAATTTTGTTTTGACAAATTTTTCCTTATAAAGAAAGCAACACCACCAAAAGGTCTACCGGACATTAATTCATGTGACAAGTCTACTGCTGATGACGCATGGTACATAAAGTCATCATGGATGGTAGAGAGGAATTTTAGCTCTTGCTTAGGTAGCCAGTGCTCCTGCAGGAGTATCAAATCTGCACTGTCGCAGATTTTATGAACATCTACAGTTGAATTCCTCACTGACCTTACATTATATGAGACTATTTTCAACAAGTTATCCGCCATGACTGATAGAAAATTTATTATTAGTAAGATTATTATTATACACAGTACAACTTCCAGGCATTACCGTTAGGGCGCCTATTATTATTATTATTATTATTATTATTTTGCCTGTTATCAAATCTCCTGGAAAAGTGAATAAACTCCTTAACAATAATACAGTCTGGCACTGACTCATATTATACTGGTTGAAATGCGAATTTACACTTTTAATTATTACTTTAAATGAGTTATAATACGGATATTTTGTGTTTAGTTTATTAACTAACAATATACTGTGTTCACCAATGACTTCTTCCATCATCTGTCGAATATCGCTTGCCTCGTTCGAGAGCTGAATTCGCGACACAAAGAGGGTGATTCCCCATCGGTGGCCTCGCAGCGGAGACCGGCTGAGGAAACTTTCGGGTGGAGCGCCTGTTAACAGTGACCCACCCGTCCTCCTCCCTCGATCTCCCTGAGGCAGGGTTCGCCTGCCAGGGGGATGTGTGGCACAACCTTTGGGAGAAAGGAGGCCCCTCCCCTGCTCTGTGGCTTGGTGAGGGTCTGCTAGCGGTGTTTATAACCTTACGGCCGCGCGTGCCCCTCCTTCTTCGGTGGGAGGGGGGGAACTGCGCACCGAGGGAGGCGTAACCGAACGCCTCTCCTCTGCAGTGGGAAGTAGGGAAGAGGGCAATGATGCCTCGTCTTTTGGCATTGGACCGTCCCTGTTCCTCACCGTAAAATCGGGAGCAGGGGTCCTTTCCTGAACGTAAGAGGGGTTGACCGCTACCCCTGCATGCTGCGTTTCACCCCACCTTCAGGGAGGGAGTTGGGGGACGGAATTTCGTTTCCCTCACTGCCCGACGCGCTTCTTGGCGATCTGACTTGCTGAGCTACTTCCGAGTAACTGGGCTTTGGGAGGAGCGTCTCTTTCATCGCATCTAATTCTGACCGGAATTGTTTTAGCGATATCGCGTTTTTCTGATTTGACACCACGTGTTGGTGTTTCAGTTCAACTATCAACTTTTGTACCTCATTATACTGTTTGAGTAGCACCGAGACATCTACGTCACCCATAGAGATTACCGGTATTCTATGGAAGTTCGTAACGTAGAAGGTAATATTGTTCTCATTATCCCGGAGGGTCGACACTTTATTTATAATTTCTTTCAGGGTATTCTCGTTTCTAGAATTACCTCTACGAGTTGGGAGGGTAGCACTGAACAGGGTGTTTAACTGTACCTTCGCATGTTCTATTTCTTCTGAATCATAAAAATCATGACTGACAGATACAAGAATGTCTGACCTAATATGATCTACTTTGTCAAATATAAAACATAAAGGATTTTCTACAAGATTTTCAGCAAACGACCCCATTTTATCCGTAACGGCTTGCGGGGGAGCGTAGCTGGGTGGGGTTGGGGGGTGGAGATGGGGAGAACGCCGATAGGGGTCCCACTTCTCGTCCCTTTAAATCATGCTCGGGGTACCAACGGTAAGATACTCAGGCATCTTTTCACATTAATTATGTACCTATTACTAACTATGACGCAAAACGTATACACGCGGAGTCCCTGTACGATTATACCGTAATGAAACATACATTTCCCGTGGTCACCGTCAAAACTTTTACTATTAAACGGCAAATTCGCAGTGTATATGGTGGGGGTAGGGCGGGAGAGCGGAACGGGATGGGGATGCTAGAAGCAGTGCTCACTCCTTGTCCCTTTAAATCACGTAAGCGCGTAAGTTTGTAAACATATCTAAAGTAATAAAAACTATTTATCTATTTGCTTGGTCTTTCATTCAAGATTTCAGAGCCTTTACCTGGCCTTTTGAAAATATTTTGAAGTTTATGTATCATTGTTAAAATTCACTCGTTCATTCGTTTCGTTCGTTCATTCGTTCGTAATTTTAAAGGGCTCACTCGCTCGTTCGTTCGTATGCCCACTATTTCAAGGTCACTGTTTACTACCTCATAGGGCCAAGAAGTTAGTGCCGGATATCGCTAGAAAATTTTGAGGATATATTATATATATTATTATTAATTAAGTACTGTGGACCATTAGGGCATATCATACTTTTCCGAGTCCGAATTTCACTCTGACTAATATGTATTTTTATGTAAAATTTAATTCTGAGAGGGGTTTCTTTTCTGCAACTTTTCCCAAAAATCGCGTTATCATGTTCAAAATTGCGGTTTTCTGTTCTATGTTGAAATACCAAATATTGAATTGAACGCAACCTCATATTTTTAACCCTTTGTCGTAATTTGTTGCCATTTAGACACATTAACTTTGCTTAATTCTTACACAGGTTTAATACATACATACATACATAAGAAAAAAAATCTACTCCATTTGAATCTTTGTAACCATTTCGACGCAGAAGGCGAAGTTCAACATTCTCTCAATAGATGGATCTGAGCAATTACGCCAGTTATAATTGTGAAGTACAGTAGAAGTGAGTGGACGCCATTTTTTTCGGTAAGTGTTTTTTGTAATTTTCCTAAGTTTAATCACCATTATTATATTTGTTTTGACTATAATTTCATTCTCGAAGTATTAAGGAAGCTCACTGTTTACTTTGTTTAAGTAATATCGAGGAGCATTACACTATCACGTGGGAGCCTCAAGGAAAGTACCTCTTCCATTTCACTCCCGAGGAACCTGAGGAAGGAGAAAAGCCTGCTCATAAGATCGCTCAGGGCCTGCATGAGTGGCTTCTGGATCACGGAGCTGACGAGAGCCTTGTAATGATTGGAGGAGACTCTACCAACACCAACACGGGGTGGTCTGGAGGCGCCATAGCCCAATTGGAGAAGATACTGGGTCGCAAGTGCCACTGGATGATCTGTCAGCTCCATGTGAACGAGCTCCCCCTGAGGCACTTAATCATCAAGCTGGACGGCCCTTTAACTCCCCGGTCAGGCTTCAGTTGGCCTATTGGAAAACTCTTGAGAAAGTGAATGAACTTGAGGTCAACTTCAACTTCAAACCAGTGGAAGGAACTGAAGATATCATAGAGCTGCCAGTAGAAATAGTCAAATCTCTCTCCACAGAGTAGCACAACTGCTATCTTCTGATCAAAGCCATCAAGTCTGGAAGTCTCAGTCCAGAGTTGGCTGGTCTCAAGTGCGGACGTCTGAACCAATCCAGGTGGCTCACTACTGCACAGGCCATGTTGCTGTTGTGGATGAGGGAGTACGGACTGAAGGGGGAGGTGTTGAGGGGGCTCGAGGTCCTCGTGAAGTTCTGCCTTAACTTCTACTTCAAAATGTACTATGACATCAAAATGAAGTACCACCTCAAATTTGGTCCTGCACACGTTTTTTCAAGCCTGAGGCTGCTGAGAAACGAGACTACCGAGGTCAGGAACATCATCTCTGCTGCAGTGATAAGAGGAGCTTACCACGCACATCCTGAGAACATCCTGGCTTCATTCCTGTGCAGTGAGGATGAGCATCAGAGAGCTTTTTCTGTGAGCCAGATAGAGAAGATCAGAGAAGGAAGAGACTTTGGTGATACGACAGTGAGGCCCCATAAAAATCCCAAAGTCAATCTGCAAGCCACTTCACCCGAGGATCTCATCAACTCGGAATCAGAGAATATTTACGAGCCTATTTTCACCTGCAAGATGACCTTGACTGAGCTCGAGGATCTCAGGAAAACTCCCCTCAAAGTGGACGCTTTCTCTGTTCATACTCAGTCCTGCGAGAGAGCTGTACAGGAAGTCTCAACTGCTTCCCAAGCTGTGTACGGTCACGAGAGGAGAGATGGGTGGGTGAGAGCCGGGATAGACCATCGACAAATGCTCCCAGTGTTCAGATCGAGGCAGGACATACTTAAGAGCTTTTCAGGTTCGAGTGGCTGATGAAGAGGCTCAAGCCATCGTTAATGCTTATAAGAGTTGAAAGTCCTCATAAGATCATAATATAATATCTTATGAGGCCACGCTTTTCAGGGATCCAGGAAGAACAGGCGTGTAAACCTACGTGGAGGCGGCAAGTCTCCCGCTACTCGATCAGAGTAGAGCTGTGAGCCGCGCCTATTCTTTGATGAAAAACTTAAAATTCTTAAGTTTTACGTGAAATTTAAACATTTTTTCAGCACCCAGAGGTGTTGAAACACGCAAGAAAGCAAGAATGAGGTCAGAAAAGCACCTTTTAGGCTAAATCATATGCAGAACAGCTGCGTGCTTTGGTTTGGGTGCCGTGAGGCTGCGTTCGGCAGCCTACAAATCAGAAAATCGCGATTTTGTCCATGAGAATGAGATTTTTCGGTAAAGTTGCAAATAATAAACCCATCTTAGAATTAATTTTTACATAGGAATACATATTAGCCACTTTGTTTTTCCAAAATTTCAACCCCGAACCCAGAGTATGATATGCCCTAGTGAACCATCGAATGAAATTGTAACTCGGTAATATTGGCACATTTACAAATTTTATTGGAAAGGTAACATAACGGCTCACTGACTTTAAACCCTGTTAATTTGATAGTAAGCAGGAGCACAAAACCGACAAGCGTCACTGGCACTGAAGTATATATATAAATTGCAATGTATCAATGAAACCCTCTCAGAAGGCTCGCCTACGCCGTTACAAGAACATAATATGTGCACTCGCTCGTAAAAGTCAAACTGCGTGGAAGAAAAAAACGAATTATTGTACAAAGAGGAGAGTCTTTCCTCCCCATCTTATTTTCAGTTTTGGTTCCTTTACTGACTAGATTAATATAATGAAGAAAGTGGTAGTGATTCCACACGAGGTGTATGCTTCACTGCAAAATTCAAAGAATCAAGACACGGTTCTAGAACCCCGTAAAAGCAGGCTTAAAAAAATGGAAAACGAATTGTTAGCCCTATTAAACAGTGAAAAACCACTTGATGAGAAAAGAAATTTCTGCAGAAATTTCTTCACGAGTACGAAAATTATAAAAATCTGACAGAGATCCCCGTGGTTGTTAGGCACAGCACGGACAATGATGGGCATGGTGACATAGGGCCTTTTTCCGACGATAGAGCTGACCAACCAAAGATTAACGGGTTGGCCACACAACATATCGAGTATGTATTAAAAAGCACCCTCCCCCATACATTGAGGAATAAAGGTTTAAGTCTTTATAATCTACTGAATGAGGATCGCAACATAGAGTGGACCGATACAGGTGAGATCATTGTGGAAGGAGCAAAGGTACAGGGATCGAATATCCTCGACATTGTCCATGATCTGGTGAGAAAGTGGGATAGGCGCTCACCATCAGGATGGAAGCATATCAAAGCAAGACTACAACAGATAAATATCCCCATAGCAATGATAGGAAATCTGAACAGGTTAAAAGACGTGGAACATGCATCGCACGTGGCACAATTGAAAATGCCATCCCCCCCCCCGGCGGGAACACCTCTGAAGAGGAGAAAGAAAAGGTTAAACAACGGTCAACCCTACCCACGTTCCTCTAAAATATGCAAATGGCTAACATATTAAGAAGACGTTATTATGACATTTCTAGCCCAGCCTCCTACGGAGGCGTAGATAGACTGTACAGAAGTGTTTACAATGATGGAGTAGGGAAAAAAGATGTTGAGAGGTTTTTGCGGGAGCAGGGTGCTCATACACTTCATAAGCCCGTGAGAAAAAGGTTTAAAACAGCCATGACAAAAGCTGCTTCAATTAACTCTGCATGTCTGTTAAATCTGCTTGCCAAACAAAGATATTCAGTGTATAACGATGATTACCGCTACATCCTATTCATAACACCGTGTAACACAAAATTTGTCCATGAGTTAAAACTATTATTTTCTGATTTTTTAGGGCATAAATAAGTAAAAATGAGCAGTCACCAAGTTCAGACTTCGGTTCTGAGTTCATGAGATCGATTTATTGATTTTTTGCCATTTTTGCTTATTAATTTAAGGGTTTTTCACACTATCTGCTTTTAAATCAAATGAATCCTGTTAATTATAATTTTAATTGATGTTAACACGATTATTATGATAAATCAATGATGAAAAATGAAGTTCTCCAGGCCCCGTCTTTAGAAATGAAAATAAAAGAAGGAAACTAGTAGGGAATAATTATGTATTATAATATGTTAATACAGACAGTGATACAGTGCAGTGATGCAGAGCGTTGATAAAGAGTATTGCTACGGAGAATTGATACAGAATTGATACAAAAATTCTAGCGTTATAGTTTAATCAAAAAGAAGTTTGTCTACGAGTTTGGCGATTGTATTTCAGTTCACTCTCACGCAAAAGGTTCCAGATATAGTCCCCCATCATACTTTCATTGTACTGTCCCTTGTAGCGTTCCTCGAAAGAGCTGACATCCTGGTGAAATCTTTCACCTTGTTCTTCTGAGTAGTCTCCCATGTTTTCTTTGAACTCATCAAGGTGGGCGTGTAGTACGTGCAGTTTCAGCGACATCCGGCAGCCCATGCTCCGGCACGTGTTCACAAGTTCGTCAACGATTTCCCTGTAGTTCTCTGCCTTGTGGTTTCCGAGGAAGCCTTTGACTAGAGAAACGAAGCTTGTCCAAGCTGCCCGCTCAACCTCAGACAGCTTCTCAGGAAAGCTGTCGGAGTCAATAAGTCGCTTCACCTGAGGGCCCACAAATACTCCTGCTTTGATCTTCGCCTCCGACAACTTCGGGAACAGCTCCTGGATGTGCTTCAAGGCCTCACCCTCTGGATCCAGCTGTTTAACAAACTGCTTAATGATGCCCAATTTGATGTGCAGGGGTGGCATCAGCACTTTCGTTGGCTCCACCAGCGGCTCTTGCTTCACGTTATGGGCCCCAACCTCATAGCCGGTCCTGAGGGGCCAGTTCCTCTTCTCGTAGTGAAGGGCTGTATTTCGGCTATCCCAGAGGCACAGATAGCAAGGGAACTTGGTGAAGCCTCCCTGAAGCCCCATCAAGAAGGCCACCATCTTGAAATCGCCAATGACCTCCCAGCTGAATTGGTCGTACTTCAGTGCACTCAGCAGGATTTTGACGTTCTGGTACTCTTTTTTCATGTGCACTGAATGAGCCAGAGGAATCGAGGGCCACTGATTTGTGTTGTGCAGTAAAACAGCCTTGAGGCTTTTAGATGAACTGTCGATGAAGAGCCGCCAGTCAGAGGTGTTGCAGGGAATGCCCACAGCGTCGAAGAGTCCTCTGATGTCATGGCAGTAGCACAACCCATCTCTAAGAGTGAAGAACACTGAAAAGCCGCGATGCCGCTTCCTCTGGGAAGTAATTCGAAAGCTGTCGTCCAGTAAGTCCCACTGCTTCAGTCTGGAAATGAGCAGCTCGGCGTTGGACTTTGTCAAGGCCATTTCCCTGATGAGGTCGTTGATGTCCTCTTGGTTGGGGTAGTAGGGGCACCTTTCACCGGCCACCCGGCGTCGACGGCGCGCAGCAGATGACGCACCTTGCTCCTCCTCGAATCATCATAGCTTGCTTCTTCTGCTGGACAAGATTGATCTCTCAAGGGAGGCTGTGGCACAGGTAGGTCCGTCGCGTTATGGGGAACAGGTGCAATAGATGACGGAATGTCAGGGTACTCAATGGGAGGCGCATTCTTCCCCTTTCTTCGTTTTGTTGGGTCCACCATACAGAAATAGCAGTCCGTGAGATGGTCTGAGGGCTCACGCCAGACACGGGGGATAGCGAAACGCATTGCCCTCTTCTCTCCTCTAAACCAACCTTCATGAGTGCGGCGGCAGTAGTCACAGATGACATGTGGTGCCCAGCGTTTGTCTTGGTCACCGACTGGCATTCCGAAGTAGGCATGATAGGCTTCCTTTGCACGGGTGCAACTGTCCAAGCAGTGTTTTTTAGCCGTCTTTGCGAAGAACTCGCCGCACACGTAGCAGAAGGAATCCGCTGGGTATTTGCAACCACGAGCAGCCATAACAGTAACTTCGTCACACGTCACACGTCTGAAAAAGTAAAAATAATGGATTAATTTAACCCTATATGGACATAATTCTTATTTTTGTCTTAAATTTTTTTTACCTATATTAAACATTCATTTAGAGTACTTTGAACATAAATATGTGATTTTTAATGTAATATATATATATAATATAATAAATATATAAAAATAATATATATATAATATATAAAATAATGTATATAATATATATATAATGTAATATATATAATACAAATTGGACAACCTTATACCACGTGGCAAAGAAGGCATGGATGTCAGAGCCATCAATATTGTTCCGTTTCAATAAAATATTCTAGTGCTCAGTTTATCAGAATTGTTTTATATTACTTCAGCCACTCTAACAACATATATTGAGCAATAAAAAATTATTCAACTTACCTTTAATCAAATAAAGTGATAAAAAATAAAAAACGAACTGCGTAACCATACAATTTTACTTCTACTGACGCACTAACTTATTTTTTTCATTAAAGCTCGGTTTTCTGCAGTAGGGGTTGCCAATTCGTGATATAAACTCCTTGAACCGTTACAAATTTGACGATATCGTCATTTAAGTTAAAATGTACTTGTTTCGGTAAATATATAGTAAATTTTGAAGCGTTTACAGATCTGTCGCAGATGTCCATATAGGGTTAAAAAATAATAATATTCTTATTTCAACAAAATCGATGTACTGACAACAAACCCGAAGTTTAAAATCACTGACAGCTTTTTTCCAGTGATTTGAAGCATAATGAATCAGAAAATAAAGGTTATTGCCCAGAAACAAAGAAATTTTTTTTTGTTACACGGTGTAATAGATGTATTCTCTATATATCTGTGTCTAATTCCTCTGAAAAATAAATCGCCTGAAACAGTTGCTAAAGTCAGCAAAAAGTTGATGTTGAGAGAAAACAGGGTTCCTGGCTATTTTTGTATGGATATGGGGAAAGAATTTATAGGCGGAGCTTTGCAGAACATGTTGACAGAGTTTAATATCAGCTACTACACTTACTACACTACCAATTCTATACATAAGGCACCTTTAGCTGAAAGAGTTCAACGTACCATAAAGGAATGCATGGGCCGCTATTTTACACATAAAAACACATACAGATTTCTATAAATTCTGGAATCATTGGCCTCATCCTACAACCGCTCACACCATCGCACGATTGGGACAACACCTAATGAGATTTTTGAAAGAGGTACGCGCACAGAGCCTGATGTGAGAAGAGATGGAATACTACCACCACACTCTGCGAATTACAAAATCAATGATTATGTAAGGCTGTCGCGTTCAGGAAATAAATTCGCGAAGGGAGTTGAGCAAGGTTGGACACGTGAGATCTTTAAAGTTAGGGCTATGAGACCTAAACGCGAGATAATGTGTTACGTGGAAGATTTGAATGGGGAAGAAATCGCAGGAGGCTTTTACCGCGAGGAGTTGCAGAAAGTGACATTTAATTTAGGAAAAAATGTTTTTAAAATTGAGAAAATTTTAGGAAGCAAAGGTTCAGGAAAGAGAAAAATGTATCTGATGAAATGGCTAAGGTACCCAGAAAGCTTCAACACCTATATAAAAGTTGATGCAATAATGACGCTTAAACAGTATGCAACATGGCGCCTAACCATTTCTACGTCACACTACCATCCTCCTCGTCCCTGTCTGTACATCCTAACAACACCCTGGCTAACTCTGTAACAGAACTGCATGGATCCATTGAATTGGATCGTGATTCGCATGAGTTGGAGATATGCGAAACTCAGCTGGACACCCTCTTTTTAAATATTGATTATAAAGATCCCGTTTTTACGATTCTTAGAGACATTGATGAGTGTGAAAAAGCCGGGGTAACTCGGGATGAAACTAAACGTATCGCCCAGACTGAGGATGTACGGTATTATAGTACAGTACTAACACTAGTCCGGGCCGTTATGGTGAGGCTGACGATGTTGTGACAGACTTAAACGTAAGTTTAAAAAACTCAAATCTTACGGCTGATTTAGTATACGAAATCGTAAACAAAGAAAACCCTGAACATACTCTAATCCTAAAATCAAAGGCTAACAGAAATATTAAAGAAAAAGGTCTGTTTAAAATTATAACCTAAGGGCGATATCGATCAGCCTTCCAAAGAGATATCTTTCACGGGGTACAGCATTTCTTGTCCAGCCTAATGCATCTGATGAAATTGGAGAAATTGGTTGCTGGCTATACACCCCCAAACATGTGCTATATCTACAGCAATATAGTGGAGCACCAGTTTGTTGGGGATACCCAGACACGCCTGCTACGCATTGCTCACATTCGCAACCACAGAGGGAAGAGCTTGAGTATTACATATGACAGGCCCCATTATGTGAATGTCGCAACTAATCTAATAACCAATATCTCAATATACTGTATATGAGAACGATTGAGGGAAAAAATTTCAAATTTCGGTGATGGGAGCTTAACAGTGAGCTGCACTTTCGACGCACTGAGTCATAATGGACAGAAAGCCTTTCACAGTTTATCGAGGTGTGAGATGCCAGCGTGGTGGTGGACTTGGATCCATTTTTTCAACCATACTACGTACGGCTGTCCCTTTGCTGAAAAGGGGTGCCAGATACCTCGGGAGGAAAGCGTTACAATCAGGTCTTAAGACATATTGGCTGGGGCTAAACCTAAAGAAGCTCTAAAAAAACACTTAAAACGTACATGGGACGAAATCATCAAAGATGCAAAGAGAAAAATGTGTGGTGGTGGGAAAAAGATGAGGGCAGCGGAAGAAGGGATTACCACCACGGGGCATTAAACGTAAAATGATATCGAAGAAGTGTTCTAAGCGAATGAAACCTATGGTTGACCATTTTTTTTACCTATATAAGCTAAGGACATTGATTTCATGAATCATAGTTTGTTTACTACTTGTCGAGAGAGGAGGCACTATCTCTGACTCGTCAAGGCACGCTTCATCCATCCGTGTAGTTCACAATGTTGTAAATCGGAGCTGTCTCTCTTTGACATGCCCCCAACTCAAGTTTCTATTGAACACAGTGACTTTTTGACCCAAAGCTGTGTGCACATGTACGCTAATCTACGTATAGCCAATTCTAATGGAACGCACTGTGATGACAAATATGCTGTATACCCTGAAACAAACTTTCTGCACTGCATATTCAACCAGTTTGAAGTATATTTAAATCAGGTCAACATATCGGCAGGAACGGGGTACTATCACCTACGAGCCTATCTGGAAAATGTGCTGAACTTTTCCAAAGAAGCGAAGGATATCTTTTAAAGTGCCGAGAGCTATTATCAAGCTAAAGACGAAAGTAGTATAAAGTAAAAATTTAAAAATTCTAGAAAGAAGATACACGAGTGTTTTGGACGCCTGCATACAGACTTCACATTCCAGGAGAAGTTGCTTGTAAATGGGGTGGATATGAAAATAAAGCTCACCGCGTGAATCCTGAGATCTTTTTAAATTTGGATGCTGATCAAGAAGGAGCAAAACCCGTTGTGATTCACATTCTTGAGACACCTTTGCGCAAGGCGAGTGAAATTAAGTTCACTAAAACAAATAGAAATTGAGAAAAATTTACTATATGCCACAGTAAAATACCCAATTAACAGAGTACAGATCAAACTGTACACGGTGCCAGCAGGGTTGGCATCGAAACAGATAGAAAACATCGCCCTGGGAAATCTCTCTAAAAGGATATTATTTAGAATGCAGGAACACAATTCGGTGAATGGAAAATAGAAAAAGAATGCCTTTAAATTCGAGAATTTCGGCCTTAAAAATATAACTATGTACGTTAATGGCGTTGCGTTGGGAGGAACACTGGATACGGGCTACTCATCAGACGCTGTGTTCCCGCTTTGCGCGAGAGCATATAGTAATCTGGCACATATTGCAGATGATTGTGATGAGCTCGCGATTGGGGTAACACAGAAAGAATACCTCGATCAATTTAACCTTCATCCGTTTGACATCACACCTGACTTATCTGTTAGTGTAAATACACATTTAAGTCCACAACAGAGTGGAAACATCTCGGTCAGATTGGAATTCGCCAAGCCGATAGACGCGCCGTGTACTAGTATACCTCGAGTCACAAGCCCTAATAAAAGTAGACAGATTTAGGGGCGTTGTCACTGACTTTTAAATGGACACGAATACACTTCCAAATACACTTCCAAATTTATCGGTGTATTTGCGAAGAATGAAACATTGAAATTGTCAACTACGAGAGATTGCGGTAGTTATTGTGAACACAGATGTTATTGGTAGTGAAGGGATAAATTGGTTTGCAATCTATTTTAAAAATAGGGACCGCATGTACTATTTTAATTCACTCGGCATTGAACCCTGGAGTGACCATTTTATTGTAAAATTTCTCGAGCAGATGCATATCCCCAAAATTGTGTGGAATCCCTTCCGTCCACAAGGATATTTTAATAATACTTGTGAGATGTACTGCCTTTCATTTCTCATGCATATGTCACGTGGTAAGGAATTTATAAATTTTTAAAGATTATTCGACCCGTATCACACTCGACGAAATGGTATACAGAGAGATAAAAAGCCGTTCTCCGATTGTGCGCACTCGTTGTATAGTATGTTGTTTTGTTCGTATATATATATATATATATATATATATATATATATATATATATTTGTATCCAATAATGTTAGTTTATATATTCTGTAGCCTATTTAAGATGGTTATTGTACTAAAAACAAGATTTCTTTCATTTAATAAATTGATGAAAATACATTGTGTCTTCTTCCCCGAAAAAAAAGATCGAAACATAACAAAAACATTATTTCGTTAATGATGTGACAATCGCTGGGTTGACTGCTCGGTAAAACTTCTGCCTCCGTATTCAGGTCCATGACATGCGTTTCTTCAAAACGAAAATATTGTATAACACGAGTCAAATCCACATCGGACCTTTAAAGAGAAAGGATAAATAATTAGTTCATGCTGATTCTTTTTTAATAAAAACCCATTTGCTTGAAACATATGCAGAGTATACATATAGTAAGAGTATTACAATGTGGAGATATCTTCGAACCGCTCAGAGATGTTCCTTTAAAAGAAAATGATGAATAGCATTCATTATGGAAATTATAAAATTATTTAAAACTTGCAAAGGATTGCTATAAAAAAATTCAACGAATCAAAAC
The DNA here is from genome assembly GCA_023014485.1 of Bathynomus jamesi. NCBI lineage: Eukaryota > Metazoa > Arthropoda > Malacostraca > Isopoda > Cirolanidae > Bathynomus > Bathynomus jamesi. The sequence goes on from JAJOZX010001345.1 coordinate 407,034, forward strand.
AGGACTTTAGCATAATATTAATTGCAAACTAATCTATAATTGCGGATGCCTACTATTTAAATGAAGCATTTTAAATATGATGAGATGAATTACTACAACCCTCCATATATATGATGAAATAATCCAGAACAGTGCTCTTTCTCCTAATGACAGGCACACTAAATAAATAACCAGTTAGCGAATAATTGGATACAAAAAATAAAATTACAGAAACATAATTACTTAAATTTCTACGGCAGCCCCTTGCGTCGGATTGTAAGGAGCATCATTGCAAATATCATCAACGGTTTGCGTTGGAAATAATGCGTCCCGGGCGGCTACCTTTAAAAGATTAATGTTAGACACTGCAGTGTCTCCAACTTGATATAAATCCGATAAACTGTAAAGTTCTTGATTCATGACGGAGGTAATGTTTATTCACTGGTGAAAATCACTACCGTGACTCTCGGCTGAAAATACTCACTGTTATATGTATGATCCCAAGCACCACCCCTAAAAGACTAATAGGCGGTTCGTAAGTTTGATGATTGTCAATGTAACTGGGCGGGGCTATGTTAAATTTTGTGTACCAATCGTAACACCTATATTACGGGTCCACGCTTTGGACGTCCTGATTGGTCGACTAATGGTGTCTTTATCTTCTCTCCGTAGATTTAATGCTCACATCTCAAGGTGTATGAGTGAATTGCCACTTGCAATCTCTACCACGATGGTTTCAAATATTTGTAATATTATTTGCGCCGATACTAATCTCGGTTTTCCCAATTTGGAACCCACCCCTTCATGCAATATCCCTCACCACTTTGCAACAATGATCAACATTTCTCACTTGCAATCTCTATCTCGACAATATTTTGCATTATTATTTGCGGTCATACTATTCGATCCTCAATTTTTCCCATTCTAGATAGGGAGATGGACAATTTGAGCGGCGGCAAGTCGTTACAGGAATAACTTCAGAGCCCCTCAGTTCAGTACCACAGGAAACAAAATTAGCGCCGCTACTCTTCATAATCCTTACATAGGTCATTACCAGAGGCAGCACAATAACACCCGATGACACAAAGATCATTAGAAAATAAGAAATCTAGATCTCTACAAGCAGAATGTTTTTGTAGAGATACAACAGGATTTAGTCATTTTTGTACAAAATGAAGTATTATAAAAAGATTAGTTTCAGAGTTCATCCGGGCTTGAGACCCGGTGACGGCCGCCAGCGTGCGTTAAACGATCATCCTTTCACACATTTGGTTGGTAGATAAATGGGTCCCCTGGGTGAACTAGTGGTTAAGACGCTCGGGTGCTGATTGGAGGTGAAGAGATCGAGTCTGGGCGATGACCTGAAGTCCTGATTGGTTGAATATTGGTGTCATTGGTGTCATTATCTTCTCTCCATAGATTTACTGTTCACATCTCAAGGTGTATTGAGTGAATTGCCACTTGCAATCTCTACCACGATGGTTTCAAATATTTGCAAAATTAATATATATTTGAGGTCATACTATTCTCAGCTTTCGAATTTTGGATACATCTATTCGACTTGACTTTCTACTGGGCATATGTTTCTCTCGCGTAGGAGTGTGATTAAAATGTGTTTAGTTCGTGAAAATGACTGTCTGGTTGGGCTGGTAGATAAATGGGCACCCTAGGTATCCTAGTGGTTAAGACGCTGGGGTGCTGATCGGAGGTTAAGAGATCGAATCCGGACGATGACCTAAAGTCCTGATTGGCTGAATATGATGTCATTATCTTCTCTCCGTAGATTTAATGTTCATATCTCAAGGTGTATGAGTAAATAAGTAATTAAAATAAATTGTGCAGCCTGGTAACCCTGCATATAATTAAATTATATAGGAGTCTCTGGAAACTCATCTATAAATAAATAATTAAAATGGTGGTATCTGCCAACTGTCGTTATAGAAATAAATAAATAAGTGGTAACTGGCAACTCCAGACCATCTATATAACAGATGCTGGGCCCCTGGACTCTCATTATGTGACGGACTCCGGTGGAATAAAGAACTCTCTCCTCTCCTTCTTAGATTAGGGCTTAGGTTAGGATTTCCCATTGCGGGGTGAGGACATCCCAGCTTCTCCCCCAAAGACCCTTCTCCTTTATCTCCCTCTCTTAGGTTAAGGTTACCCCTTTGGGGGGAGGTCATCCTCTCTTCTACCCCCAAAGCTCCCTTCCCCTCCCCCCCTTTGCAACATTTACTTGTTGCAGAAACCTTCCCCCCTTTGCAGCATTGATTTGTTGCATAACCCCTTCTCCCCTCCATTGCAGCTTAGGGGATAACTCCCCTTGTTGCATAACCTCTTGCAACATCCCCTCCCCCTGTGCGACATTGATCAACATTCGCAACATTGCAACATTCTTGCACTCTCTCATTTTGCGCCCACACTACTGACCCAACCTTGCAGTATTGTATTATCTTTATTTCCGTCATTGTGGCTATGATAGTTATATGGATCACCTGAAGATCAGGGCCCCCCCCAGCCTTCTTTAGTTACCCTTATAAGGCTAACTAACGAAAATATCATGACTTAACCTAACCACTCGTCAAGGGCGTACAGTTGACCTGACGATTGGTTAGGTTAAGTCGTGATATTTTCGTTAGTTAGCCTTACAAGGCCTACTAACGAAGGCTGGGGGCCTTGATCTTCAGGTGATCCGTTATATTTATCTCTATTATACTGTACTGTAATTAATTTGCTGCTGTCCTACTTACTGAAAATTTAGAGTTTGCTCGCTATAAACTGCAACTGATTTTCCTGAAGAGCTTCTGAATCTATAGTTTTCTATCTGATCAAAATCAAAGCCATCTCGGTGATTTACTCAAAACCTTCCATAAACTGTAACTGAGCCTGCCTGATGCACCGTGTCAATTTTGTTGCTTACTATCATTATTACTTGTCAGTTTTTAGCATTTACTATCATTGTAAAAGTATTTTTAGTTACTGTTTTACTATTATTATTGTCATCTATCATTTCTTATGAGTTACCACTATCAATTAGCCCCTATTATTGTTGTTATTACTTTCACTACTATTATTTTTATGAGACAATCATTTTCAGTTGTCAAAATCGGCTCATACTGCTGTCAAAATATACTCTGTGAAAATCTCATAACAGGAATGGCTTACAATGTGCAGATGACACATCCCTGATATACTCAGACAGCCTCAAATAGATATATCTTGCATCCCTTAACGAAATAGTAAATAGAGACATTGCGAGAGTATGTGATTGCCTGAAAACCAATGAGTTAGCCTTAAATAAAAATAAAGCAAACTTCCTCCTTATCACAAAAAAGAAATTAATACCAGACTTCAGTTTTACTGTCGGCTTGCTCTTGATATGGTCCGTCACTGAAAGGAAATTATTAGGAGTTGTGTTTGATGACAATCTATCTTTTCGCCAACATATTGAAAATATAGATTATAAGCTATCGGAATTTTCGTTTATATTAACGAAATTACATTTCCCTTCCACAAATACACTGAAAACGCTATATTTTTCTATAGTTTATCCACATCTCACATACAATATTAACGCATATGGGAGTGCATGTCATTACATCATGAACCCTTTAATCATAAACCAGGAGAAAATTATTAGAAAAATAAATAAGAGTGATTATTATGCTCATACATCATGAATCTTTAAGCAACTGCGTATATGAAAATTTGAAGACATATTTGAAATACAGCTGTGCTCCCTAATGTTCAAAGTTAGAAAACAATCTGCTCCGACCATATTAATCGAAAATATAATGAACAATCAGATAAATCACAGACATCAAACAAGGTATATGAAGAGTGACTATATCTCAAAGGCAAATTATACTCTTCAGTGTAGTAGAGGTTCTTACACTTATTTAGCGATGGAATTATGGAACAATCTACCGAATGAATTAAAAACAATCAATGCTCTCTCATCTTTCATAAAGTTATTAAAACTTAACAAATTCTAAAGTTACTGAAGGCACTCCTTTCTTTCTCGTTGCTAAAATTTTCATTATTCTTCTAAAAATTTCTTCTCTCACTCTTCACCTCACCTCACATTTCGTTATTCTTTGTACTAAGTGTCTAATGAAAGTATATATGTTGTAAGGGGTGGCAAGCAATGATTGCCCCCACTGCACAGATAAAACTAATAGAGGTACAAAAAAACTGATTGTTGCATCTTTTAGACAATTTAATTCTACGTCTAAACAAAACCACTCAATAGTTGGTTTTGCCTCCTTGTGCTTGGCGGACGGCTTCAAGTCGGCAAGGGTAGGAGGTGAGGAGAGACTCGAAAAGGTCAGTGTCGTACTCAAGATTTCGGAGGATTGTTTCGATGTGCTGCTCCATGGTCCGGCGGCAGAATCGGGTGGCTGGTGGTTCAGCAAGCATCAGGGATTCCACTCGGTCTTTCAGGATGGATCCTGAACGATTCTGCCGCCGGACCAGAGCAGCACATCGAAACAATCCTCCGAAATCTTGAGTATGACACTGACCTTTTCGAGTCTCTCCTCACCTCCTACCCTTGCCGACTTGAAGCCGTCCGCCAAGCCCAAGGAGGCAACCCCAACTATTGAGTGGTTTTGTTTAGAAGTAGAATTAAATTGTCTAAAAGATGCAACAATCAGTTTTTTTGCACTTCTATTAGTTTCATCTTTGCAGGGGGGGGGCAATCATTGTTTGCCACCGAGTCTGTAAGTTCCTTATACTTTTATATTGGTTTTATTATTTGTTGTATTTAGCTTCTAATATAAGCATATGTCCTAGTCTGTAAGTTCCCTTTAGTCTTTTAAGTCTATCATAAAAATCTATAAAAATCTTGTAATCATATCTATTATATAATTATAGTTATATCTAATGAGTAGGTTTCGGCTTGTAAATAAATAAACAAGTTCTTAGAAGAATTTTATCTTCAAATTTCATTAAGATTCATCTTTAGGTCACAGCGAATCATTAACGCTTTTATTAAATGCAAAGATTGAATACCATGTACGCTATTCTTCTCCTTCGTTTCTCCATAGTTTATAAATGTACGTGTAGCCACCCAAAAGGCTTTATGCCAGGTACGGATTTATTCCTTCCAGAAGGAAACCTGTTCCTTGTTGTGTATATAAATAATTTGCAAATAATTAAGTTCACAGTCTCTTCATGGAAGATCAGTGTTACTTTGAACTTTTAACGAAGTATATAAACCCTGAGTTTAACTCTTCTTTTCAAAGGTAGCTTATTGCTACAATGAAAGGATATAAGACACTTGAGTAAAATAAATTTCATTATTTAATCAAGCGCGAGTAGATGGAAGGTAATACACAAAATTTTGTACTTCTCCACAATAAAGTATAGAATTCACATGTGCATAAAACACAAAATCTTATAATAACCAAATATTCATCCATCCATCGTCTTCTGCCTATCACGCAGGTTCAACTCAACGTGTCCCACGAAAGTGTTCTATCCTGAGCTATCCTTTTCATCTCATAATAGCTCCTGCCTGCCTTCAAATGATCCAGCATTGCTTTCCTTTTCCTTCCCTCGGCCTTCTACCTTCATATCTACCCTCTATTACCTCCTTCAACAATCCCTCTCCTCTCAACACATGTCCGATCCATTTCTTCTGTCTTTCTCTTATCACCTTAATGAGTCTTCTTTCCTCTCTCACCTGTTGCAGTACTTCCTCATTACTTTGGTGTTCCCTCAAGCTTATCTTTAGCATTCTTTTCCAAATCCACATTTCAAAACTTTCAAGGAGTTTCTTTTCAGTTGTTTTCAATGTCCATGTTTCTGCTCCATACAGTACCACACTCTAGCCTTGTTCAAAAATCAACTTTTTCTTATTTTCATAGGTTTCTGTACTTTTTCCCATGCTTTTTGACCTGAAAAGGCCGAAAATCACAACCATTTTGACCTAGGTTGTTGGGAAGCATTGCCGCATGGAGCTTTAAGTTTTCTGCCTTGAAATCGGCCAAAAGCACCAGTTCCGGGGTCCCTTGAATCATGTTTTGCACTATAACTTTTTATCTAAACAAGATAGAGCAACAAAATAGGCACCAAATTAAAGTGTTTTTAATCCTCTTTCTAACTTATACAATTATGATAGTCTTGGAACAAGAAATGGCACATTGGTACATACAAAGATTTCAGAAATATCACAAAATTCGTTTTCTCACACTCAAGGCAGACAAGGCGCCTTATTCATGACACAAATTTGAGATTATCATTTTGTCACAAGTCTAATCGATCAAGAAGTGAAAGCATTACATGATGATTAATTTCATAATGACATTTACACAGTCAGTTTTTGAGAGTTTGTTTCTTGAAGCTGTCAAAGCGGCGTCTGTTGAACTCCACAGCTTGAAGGAGATAGTCCCTTTGCTTGGCATCTGTTGTTATGACATTTGCAAAGTCGCTCATCATCTTGACACCACGTTCAGCAATGTCATTCACCGCTTTCAGATTCTTAACATAGTCCAACGCTTTTCTGTAGTCCTCATTCTGTGGCCAAGACGTGACAGGTTCCAGAAGCCACTCGGATCCAATGTTCAGTGTGTCCAGCAGGAAATGTGATTCTGGGCCAATGAGATCAACCAGGGTGGTCTTAGCTGTGACTCTCTGGAATAGAGGCTTTCCTGTTCTGAAGCTGTCTGGCTTCTCAGTGGCATGTAACTGGGCAGCAATGTCGTGCTTCAATGTGTCACTCAATCTACTGTTGAACAGGGCAAATGGCACGACTTCCTGCGTCAGGTACCATTTGTGGTTTTCCATCTTATTAAGTACTGCATCAGCAAGCTCTGGGTCAGTTTTCTTGTACTTCAACATGTCCTGGATTAGACTTAGATCATTCACGGGAGCATCTGCAGCAGACATTGACATCATCCATACAGGAGTGTAGAACAGCGCAAGGAAGGTGTTGAGTCTTTCCAGCTTTGATACAGTGTCTTCGTCGTACTCAAGTTGATCTGCAAACATCAGCATTTTCATGGAGTACAGGTTTCTGGCCATCCATCTGGCCTGATGAATGGCGCCTGGTCGACTCCAGTGAATACCTCGAGGAGGCGTTCCTCCAAGAACAATGACTGTCAGTTCAGCCATTTCCCTGTAGTCGGCTCTTGGAAGCTTTTCTGCTGTTAGAATGTCTTGGAGTATTTCTTCACTGTTCTTCTTCTTTTCCTTCAGCCATTTGCTGGATGTAGTGTCAAAAACAAGGGCAGTAACATTATCCGTAAGTTCCCATGTCTCCAGTAAATCCATTGAAGCCTCAGCCTGAGCTGTGCCAGAAGAATTGTCGATGACAGGTACTCCCAATAACTTTCCTTCAGTGTATGAAGGTGGACCAGACACTAGCACAGCTAAAGTCTCTGAGGTACTTCCAGTTTCACTGCCCAAGACATCTTTGAGCAACTTTCCATCCCAGTGTAAGGCAGCGTACTGTGGGGGGTTTTCACAAAACTTGGACATGTGACTCTGGCTGATATTATACCTGGACAGCATTCTGTTGCGACGTGTTGTTGAGGTTGAGATGACGAAGTTATCCAGATCAGCCCCTCCAGCTTTCAAGGTGGCAGAAACCATGGCAGTAACTTGATTGTCTGATAAACCAAGACGATCAGCTGTATTGCAGATGACATCACATTCCATGACCTTCCTTGGAAACGTCAAAGTCACACTAGTCACAGTGTCTTGATGGTGAGAACATCCAGGACGAGGCTGATGGTAATCCATGTCCTCTGTGTTAGCGTCGTTGTCAGTTGAGTCACCCCAGGTAATGTCATCCAAATGAACAACTGCCTCTTGTTCTGCTGCAGCTGTAAAATAGTACAACATGTTAAGACAGTAATTGTTAAGTACATGCTAAATATCGCAATGGAGTAAAACTTAAAACTTTTTGTAACGTTCAAAGTAATTAGTTTTACCTTGTTCTTGTCTATGCTGCAGTCTTTCATTCCTCGCTGCTTGCTGCAGGGATCTTGTCTCAAAAATCTTGTCATGACCAGACATATGACCTTTCCTCTCAGTCTTTTGGTCTTCGTAGAACCTGATATCCTCATCTTTCTTCTCTCTGGATAACAGTCTGTTGTTCTGTATTTCCTGGATTGCATCTGGAGCTCCTATATCGAACAGGCTGTCTAATTCCAGCACAAATGCTCCTCTTTTTCCTCCAGGGTTACTTGCTCTTCCTTTGCTTTTCACCAGAGCACGATGTTTCTCATGTAGTTTCATGAAGAGCTTCATTGCGTTGTACTTGGTCATTGTCTTGATCCTAGCCATCTGCCAGAATGGGATGATAGATTCAATTGTTTCATATGCAAGGTCTTGAACCATGGGCCTCCCTGCATTTTCCGGTAAATTCTGAAGATTAAGGAAATACTGGAACGCCTGTCTGTTGGTGGGAAGCTGGGAACCACTGATAAAAGCTGAAGGGTATCCAACCAGGAAAGTTTCAGTGAGAGATCTGGTAGATGGCCCAGTTGACACCTGCCTGTGGACAGTACGTGGAGGTTCTGAGATATCAACTGTGCGCCCACGGAGCTCCCTCAGCTCCTTGCTTAATGCCATTGTGAAGTTGTAACTTGTAGAAGGTTTTCTAGATTCTGATTGAGTTTCTGTTGTTTCCTGAAAAATGATAGATAATTATTATTATTATTATTATTAATTATTATTTATTTATTATTATTATTATTATTATTATTTATTAATTTTATGCTCTTTCATTTGATACCTAATTTGTTGCTCTATCTTGTTTAGATCAAAAGTTAAAGTGCAAAACATAATTCAAGGGACCCCGGAATTGGCGCTTTGGCCGATTTCAAGGCAGAAAATTTAAAGCTCCATGCGGCAATGCTTCCCAACATCATAGGTCAAAATAGTTGTGATTTTCGGCTTTTTCAGGTCAAAAAGCATGGGAAAATGTACAGAAACCTATGAAAATAAGAAAAAGTTGATTTTTGAACAGGCCTAACCACACTCCATATCAAGCTTTTTACTAACCTTTCCTTCAGCTTCAAGTTGAGTTTACCTGTAAGTTGTCTTCTGTCTCTCAAAAGCTACTTACCCATACCAATTCTAGATCTTACTTCCTTATTGCAATCTCCATTGTTGGTTAATAAACTTCCCAGATATTTAAACTGCTCAGCTTCTTCTATGGTCCGATTTCCTATCGCTAGGTTCATTTGTGCTCCTTTCCTTCTTGCAATTTTCATTACCTTTGTCGTGGTCTCATTAATTCTCATTCCGAATTCTTCCGCCGTTGTTGTCAAGCTAGTGACCATTCTTTGCAGTCCTTACTCAGTACTATAAACAAATGCCTTGTCATCTGCAAACCTTACAGATTTGACCAATTTACCTCCCACTCTGATTCCCTCTTCAGATCTGAGAGTGCTTCTATTATCATTGCTTCCGCATATATGTTAAATAACACGGGGGACAGGGAGCATCCTTGCCTGACCCCTCTCGCAACCAATCCAGGCTCTGATTCTCCTCCTGCAACTCTAACATTCACAGTCTGCCCAAGATATAGATTTTTTATCAGCCTACGGTCCCTCCAGTCAACATTAATATTCTTCAATATTTCCATTAGTTTCCTCTATTGGACTCTGTCAAAAGCTTTTTCAAAGTCAATAAAACAAACAAACATTTCCTGATCATGTTCCAGCACTTTCTCTCCCATCATTCTCATAATACCAATAGCTTCTCTTGTTCCGCATTTTGACTTAAATCCAAACTGATCCTCTCCAATGTACTGCTCAGCTCTGTTCGTTAGTCTTCTGGTTAGTATCCTTAGCATTATTTTTGATGCATGGCTGACCAAGCTTATGGTTCGAAATTCTGAACACTTGGTGGCTCTCGGTTTCTTGGGGATAGTAATCGTAGAGACTCTCATGAAGTCAGCAGGCCAGTCTCCACTTTCATACATGTTTCTGCACAATACATTCACCTCCTCTCTAGCATCGCCTTCAAGACTTTTCAGAAGTTTGCTGGTATATCATCTAGTCCTGGGGTCTTGCCATTTCTTAGGTCTTTTACAGCCATCTCTACTTCTCTTTCCAATATGTCCGGTGCCATACAATCTACTTCCACCTCATCTGCTTCCTCCATTTCGATGTTATTAGATTTGTTCTCTTTATCATATAGTTCTTCAGTATACTCAATCCATCCCTTCCTTATATCTTCTGGTCTTTTCAATTTTTCTCCATTTCTTCCTCCTATTTCTCACACTCCCAAGCCACTTCTTTTCCAGCTATTTATGTCCTTAACTTTTTGGTACATTAAATCAGTTCTTCGTTTCCTTTCTAATTCCTCCATTTTCGTGCATTACTCTTCAAGCCACATGTCTCTTGCTTTATCAGTTTCTCTTCTCAGTTCGTCATTCAACTGCCCGTATCGTTGTCTCCCTTCTTCTGTATTTACACTCTTCCATTTTCTTCTTCCTTCCATTTTGTTAAGCATCTCTGTAGTGACCCAGGGTTTCCTTGCTTCTCTTTTCACATAACGATATTTTCCTGTGCACTCTCCTTTATTATATATCTCAGTCTACACCATCTTTCTTCACTTGTCATATGAATGTGGCCGTCATTTCTTTGTCTCCTTATCTCTTCATTCACCTTTTTAGCAAAAACTACCCTTTGTTCTCCCTTCGGTTTTTCAGTATTCCATTTCTTCCCTACTTTATTCTTTCCCACAGTCTTCAACCTCACCATGTTTTCCATTACCATCAAGTTATGATCGGAGTCAGCATCTGCTCCAGGATAAACTTTCTAGGTCTTCACTGCATTCCTATATCTCTGTCTTACCAAAATAAAGTCAATTTGGAATCTTTCAGTGTCTCGTCGTTTTTTCCATGTGTATCTCCTTCTTTTGTAATTTTGGAACCAAGTATTAGTCACCATGAGTTCTTGCCTTCTGCAGAATTCTACTAGCTTTTCTCCTCTTTCATTTCTTCTACCTAATCCGAATGGTCCAACCTCCCTTCCGTCTTTTCCCTCTCCAATCACACTATTCCAGTCCCCCATGATTATTACATTAGAATTTCTTCCATGGGCTCGTTATTTCCTCTATTTTATCATACATTTCTTCTACCTCTTCTTCCGGATGGGCGCTTGTTGGCATATACACTTGCGTGACAAATGTATCTACGTTTTCGCCTTTCATTCTTATCCACATGATTCTATCTGACACACAGCCTAACTCCTCCTGTTTCTTATCCTTCTTCTAAGTAAAATAGCAACTCCTCTCTCAGCCCTGTCGCCACCAGAATAAATCACTCTCACATATCCACTAATAAAATCTCCTCCTTCTCGCCATTAACTCTTAACTGATTAACTGAATAACTTTATCAAAATTACAACAATTGTAATATACTTCACCCACATTAACTAATGAGATAAAACCGCCGAAATAATTTTTTTTTACAAAAAAGACTCTGTGACGGAAGAAAACTCTTCTGAATTTCTTAAAATGATACCATTCGTAAACCTTGATTTACAACTCGACGGATAATTGCAACAAACCATGCAGGTAAATCCAACATCTCCAGTAGTAGTACGAGTCAATTTATGCCGAGGAGTTGGGGTTAATGGGGGAAAGGGGAGTAGAGGAAGTGCCACTGCCAAGGGGAGTTCCAGTGTGAAGTGGGGAGTAGGGGTACCCTGGCCCCAATGCTGCTATGAATATAGAGTATAGTAACCTAACCTAACCTCTCCTAAACGGGAAATAAAATATTTTTGTATGTATATATTATATAACACAAAGAGAAGAAACTAATACAAAGAGAAGAAACAATCATAAAACTAAATTATAGATAAATACAAGGCTTCAGGGTACAATCTCAGAATACGTTCGAGAAAAAGGGAAACAATTATCGAACGCCCTACTGTTAAAATAAACTTAATGAACTAAATTACTTCTTATAAAGGAAGAAGCTGATAACCCTCTAAACATACGCCTTATTAATGAAAATTAACCATCTAAAGCTTCGCGGAGGAGGAAAGCCCCATCCGGGATTTCTTCATGAACTCCCTCCTCGCGTTAGCGTCCCACGATGGTGACTTCTTCTTCTTCTTCCGCAGCTTATTATCCCACCTTTACATGGGGTCGCTGTTTTTGGTTCGTCTTCTCCACTCTCCTCTGTCGTATATCCCTCCATCTCGTCTTCCGTCTTCCTCTTCTTCTCCGTCCCGGCAACTCCATCTCCAGCACTCTGCGCCCCACATACTCCTCCTCTCTTCTCCTGACGTGTCCATACCACCTCAGCCTGGCCTCCTGCACCTTCTTAGATGCTTCCGCCACCTTCACTGTTCCTCTTATATGTTCATTTCTGACCCTATCCCTCTTCGTCACTCCACATATCCATCTCAACATCTTCATTTCAGCCACATCGATTTTTCTAACATTGCTCTTCTTCATTGGCACAGTCTCCATTCCATACAACATTGCCGGCCTCACCACTGTTTTGAATACCTTTCCATTCAGTTTCACTGGTGACGTAGCCATCATTTCCTTTTCCTCTGATATAAAGTGTGTCCCAGAAGTCTTGGAGGGGTTTTATTTGGCTATAACGTTTTTGTTTTGGGATCAAATAAAAAAAGGTTTGTAACACTTGAAAATATATTTATTGCGATTTTAATTACAAATTTGATATCAGGTAAAAACCTTCATTTTCACTGCGTAAATCTAAAATTGCATTAGCGTACGTTATCGGACTCAGATGATCTCGTGGTTTGATTTCTTTAGCAATTTGAATTTCGTACGGGTAAAGATTGATATCCTATCTTAAAATTCGATTTAAGGAACTTCTTGAAATGTTTAATTCCTTGCTGCGTCGTCAGACTGATGTGGATTTTCCTCAACGCTTTCACGAACCATCTCAACCCGAGTTGGACTTCGGCTTGTCCGAGGACGCCCAGTCCGTGGTTCGTCTCCCTGACCCTTTCCCATATGAAATTTAGCGACGTACCGTCGAATAACTCGATCAGAAGGAGAAGAACGTGTTGAATTTTAATCTAAACGTTCTTTGAGTGGCAAAGATGGAAGAGTTGTTTGTCAAATAAAGTTCCCCAATAGACACTCTTTGTTGCACTGTCCAGGATTCCATTTTCATTAATCGCAGCAAGGGTACTTTAATTGAAAAAGAAAAAGAAATAAATTAATCAAAAAAGAAAAAGTTATAGCCAAATAAAACCCTTCCAATAGTTCTGGGCACCCTGTATATATAAATAAAGTCCCTACACCCTCCTGGCAAATTCCAGCTAGACTTAGAAAATTGAAATACAGTTATTCATTGAGTCTCCAGATTGTGACTTAAGAGTCTATCTGTATAGATTTGGGGACTTGAATTACGATGAATTCGGTATCGAGCAGATCTTGTATTTGTGGGGTGACTGCAGGAAGGCAGATCCAAAGTTTCGTTGATCAAAGATATCGTATTATAGAAACTAGACCTAAGAAGCTTTATTAATTTCGTTAAAGTATTGACTTTTGATTCGTTGATTTATTTGGAACTATAACCTGCTTATTAATTAAAGTAATTTCCAGCTGACTAGTGTTCTTGACCCCATCACGATCCCTTAAATCAGCGCATTCATATTCAGTGAAACTTGAGATGTAACACATTGAGCCAACCTCTCTCAACGAACAAGAACAGAGTGCTTATTAATTGTTCTATGTGAGCTTTCCCTCCAATCAAAGCGAAGCCACACAGAAGAGCATAACATATATATATATATATAAGTAGTATGATTGAAAAAATCCAGAGTGCAAATCAAGTGTATGGAACATGATCAATATTTGCAACATTGCATGCATCAAGGTGGGGGTGAGACCTTTCAAGGGGGAGAGAGGGTTATGCAACAAGGGGAGAGGGGGCTAGACCCTTCAAGGGGAGGGAGAGGGGGGTTAGACCCTCCAAGGGGGAGAGGGGGCTAGACCCTTCAAGGAGAGGGAGAGTGGGTTAGACCCTCCAAGGGGGAGAGGGAGTTATGCTTGAAGGGGCAGTGGGTAACCTAACCTAACAAGGGAAGAGAGTGGGGGGTTAAGCACGAAGATGGCCGGGGGCAGATCCTCCAAAGGGGGAGTGGTTAACCTAACCTAACAAGGGTAAGAAAATACAAGAAGGAAAGAGAGGAGAGAGAGAAGAGAAGATGTTCTTGCTGTGGCGTCTCTGAGCATTTTGAATTCTTCACTGGCCATCCAGGTGGGTTTTAGAATCACAGCTATTTGGTTTAAAAGGCAGCCATGACACAACCAATCGCATGGCGGAAACGGTTCACAGCCAGTTTCGTTAGGACACAGACAGAGAATATCGCGAGTCGCCCCGACACAGTATCGTTCATATATATATACCTTTTACTTCCATTAATATAGTTGTTTACATGGTGTAAGGGAGAAATAAAACACAACTACATCGTTCTGTCTCTTTAATATAGATCATCCACGAAATACATTCGGTGAATATGTAATACATTAGGGGCAATAAAGGGCTAATACATACATGATTTATTTAAGACAGTAGATTTTCATCAAACATAAAAATAACACAACCAGTAGAGAAGAACTGTATATACATGAGACGCAAAAACAGGAATAATACACACTGAAGTTATTTAAAAAAATATATATATATATATATATATATATATATATATATATATATATATACAGTATATATATATATATATTATATCAAAATGAAAAATAATACAGCTAGGACAGAAGAATTCTATATACAACAGATGTAAAATCAGAATACACAACACTTGTTTCATATACTCGTATATTTATATAGGGTATATATATATATATATATACATATATATATATACAGGGTGTTTCAGGAGGAAAGGTCAATACTTCGGGAGGTGATAGTATCAGTCATTGTGAGAAAAAAAATAATATGAACATGTGTCTAATTTTGAATAGTTACGGAGATAGTGCTGTTTGAATCTGATGCGCGCACAGCTCTTCCTCCCCCTTCCATCCCCTATAACCTTGAACCACGTAAGCTGTAATGTAAACATGTAACATAAGCCAATCGACAGCTGACTGTTGTGAGTGACATTGTTTGGTGTTTGAAGCAGTGTTAAGAATGCCACACACCTTCACACATGCCGAATATGCAGATATGGTGTATGTCTACGGTTTTTGAGATGGAAGTGCAACAGCTGCTTTTGCAGAATACCGTCGACGGTTTCCGAACCGCAGAACTCCGGATCGAAGAGTGTTTACCAGGGTTTTCAACACATTGCGTGAGATTGGTACACTTCCCAGCGCTCATGTTTCATCTGAACGTGAAGGTCAACAAAATGTGGATGAAGTTGAAAACATTCTTCAGTTGTTAGAGCGTAGTCCTACTTCTAGCTCACGAAGAATTTCTACACGTCTCGGTGTACCACACATAAGAGTATGGCGAACATTACGTGAGGAAGGCTTGCATTCATATCATGTACAGCGTGTACAACACCTTCAACCAGGAGACGCTGCTATGCGACTGGAATTTTGTCATTGGGTAAATGCTAATCGCCGATTGCTTCGATTAATACTGTTCACCGATGAAGCTACTTTCACCCGTGACAGTATCAACAACACTCGTAACTCTCATCGGTGGTCAGACGAAAATCCAAATGCCACTGTGGAAACAAATTTTCAACATCGCTTCTCTGCCAATGTGTATCATCGGTATCATCGATGATCAGCTGATTGGCCCTGTTACTTTAGAGAATCGTCTTACAGGACAAAGTTACCTAGAATTTCTGCAAAATGAATTGCCAGGACTATTGGAGGATGTTCCTTTGGCTACACGCGCTGGTATGTACTTTCAGCATGACGGAGCTCCTCCACATTCTACCCGTCTGGTGATGCAATACCTAAATCAAACTTTCCCTGGTCGATGGATCGGCCGCGGTGGTCCCGTTCAGTGGCCACCAAGGTCTCCAGACCTCTCTCCGATAGATTATTGTTTGTGGGGGTGGATGAAAAGTCAAGTTTACAAAAGAAAGGTGGATACACGAGACGAATTGCTGCGCGCATTTTGGATGCTGCTGCCCGCATAAAGGAACGTCAAGATGAACTCAGACGAACAACACGCGATCTTCGCACACGAGTTGTAAAGTGCATTGAGGTTGACGGTAGGATTTTCGAAAACGTATTGTAAACTGTAACAAATTTGTCATTTCTGATCTGATACCATTCAAAATGCCAATGTTTAAACATTAGATGTTAGAAACAGTAATTGGTTTCTCTTTCTTGATTACCATTAACAATGCTTTTGTATTTGTAGATTCAAACAGCTCTGTCTCTGTAACCATTCAGAATTAGACATATGTTCATATGAACTTTTTTTCTCACAATAACCGATACTCTCACCTCCCGAAGTATTGACCTTTCCTCCTGAAACACCCTGTATATATATATATTTTTCATGTACTAATATATTGATAGTTATACTACATCGTTTTGTATATTTTTTTTATATACAGGGTGTTTCAGGAGGAAAGGTCAATACTTCGGGAGGTGAGAGTATCTATCATTGTGAGAAAAAAAGTTCATATGAACATGTGTCTAATTCTGAATGGTTACGGAGATAGAACTGTTTGAATCTACAAATACAAAATCATTGTTAATGGTAATCAAGAAAGAGAAACCAATTACTGTTTCTAACATTTAATGTTTACACATTGGCATTTTGAATGATATCAGATACAGAAATGACAAATTTGTTACAGTTTACAATACGTTTTCGAAAATCCTACCGTCATCCTCAATGCACTTTACAACTCTTGTGCGAAGATCGCGTGTTGTTCGTCTGAGTTGATCTTGACGTTCCTTTATGCAGGCAGTAGCATCCAAAATACGCGCGAGCAATTACTGTCGTGTACCCACCTTTCTTTTGTAAACTTGACTTTTCATCCACCCCCACAAACAATAATCTAACGGAGAGAGGTCTGGAGACCTTGGTGGCCATTGAATGGGACCACCGCTGGAGGAGGAAGAGCTGCGCGCGCATCAGATTCAAACAGCTCTATCTCCGTAACCATTCAGAATTAGACACATGTTCATATGAACTTTTTTCTCACAATGACCGATACTATCACCTCCCAAAGTATTGACCTTTCCTCCTGAAAAACCCTGTGTATATATATATATATATATATATATATATATATATATATATATATTCCTCGTTCGTATTTCTTATGATATTATTATTTTTTATTTTGTTTTTGATCATATATATTCCATCGTTTGATTGTATACTATTTATTTTCTATATATTTCGTGAAATTGATTCCAATAATTCTTCTAAATGAACAGAATGATGTAATGCTGTTTTATTTTTTGGGGCAAACGACATTATTATGTAATTATATCAAATGGCTGCCTTCTAAAACGGCTGACGGATTTCTAAGCCAACTGTAAAAAATATCTGAATAGCGCAATCTGGCAGTTGAAAAGGTAATATATATGCACATCTGCCTTCTAGGTATTCTACTTCAACTGGCTGGTTAAGCCAACTGGCGGAATATGCCAAACGTCGAGAATATGTGCTTTAATTAAATAAATAGCGCAATCTGGCAACTTAACCCTAATAATGTGCCAGCCTTCTAGGTCTTCTAAATCAGCTGGCTGGTTAAGCCAACTGTCAAGAACATATGCTTTAATTAAATAAATAGCGCAATCTGGCAACTCAGCCAGTTAAGCTAAAAGGAACTTATAAAATAGCGTGCGCTCGGCTGAAGTCACAATATGCGCTTGGCTCCTGCCAAGCGAACACTCCTCTTTCCTTCTCCACTCTCTCTCTCTTAGGTTAGGTATACCCCTTTTGGGGTGAGGCTGTTCCAACTTCTCCCCCAAAGAGGTCTCCCCCAGCTTGCTAGGGTAGTTCATTGCAACTTTGTGGATAACTCCTCCCCTTGTTGCATAACCCCTTGTCCTAACCTCTTGCAACATTCTCCCTTGTTGAATAACATCTTGCAACATTTCCTTTGCAACATTGATCAACATTTGCAACTCCATTGTACTCTCTCCTTTTTCGCCCATACTACTAACATCATTGGACGAAAGTCTATCAAGCAATTTTCTACAACGAATTTTTCTTTTAGCTCTTACATTGCTGTCATGTCTTGAAACGCGGATCCTTTTAAATGGTTTAAGACCTACCGTTCTCTGCATTCTTTGTATGGAACTTCGACTGATACCTAAATTTCTTGCAATTTTCCTCTGAGAGCAGTGTGACCCAGGTCGATCCTCTTGAGATAGGCTCATAATTTCGATCATCTCTCTATTGTCTTGAGTGTAAACTATTTTAGGCCGACTACTTCCACGCTTCCGTGCCGTCGAACCAGTTGCTTTAAGTTTTTTACAAGTTATTAAGTTACTCCTGGAAATTCCCTCAAAATTCTTGCCCCAGTCCATCTTCTTTTCCAAGAAATTCAATCACCGCTTTTTCACCGTTAGTTACAACCATAATTTGAAGGGTAAGTTTGAAAAGCAGCATTTAAGATGGGCGTAGCCTATATCATCTGACGTTTTACAGAGACTACCAGATTATCTATAGGTTAAGGAAGCTACTACAAGTCTTAGAATAGTTGCCAGGTACAGCTATACACATTTAGGATTTATGATATTCGTTTTTTTCACCATACCTCATTTTTCCGTCAGCTGTGGAAAAAGTATTTTATGTAGCGGTCTGAAATTTCTATGATGGCTTATCAATAGAGTGAGGTAAAAGGTTTGTAAATTTTGGAAGTGTGAACTGCATATTTTTGAAGTTATTGATGTTCAAATCTCAAGGCGTTTTTTTTGGGCCACCCGATATATATATATAAGTAGGTCTTTCCCTATTTCGGTGCTGTTGTATTTAAATGATGGGATTAACCAAGGTTAATCTCATCATATAAATGCGGAACTGTAAACTCTTAATTAAGATTACGAAGCAGTTGGCTGATTTAAAAGATATTTTTGAAACCACTTTTCTTCAGCTGGCGGACTAGGTATCCCCTGGAGAGCCTGGCGTAGGTAATCACTGCCGAAGCGGTAGAGGTGTAACCCTAGGGTTCAGGGGTCAAACTCTCAGTTAGTGCTGCCGGCATTTGTGTACCCATCATCTTTGGTTTTCTTAGTGAGGTTAATCCCATTTTATATAAATATATATCGAAGTAAGTATTCAGTAACAAAATTTTAAACAAAGGACGTCTTTGTTTTAACATTTTCCAAAATGATGATCCAAACTAAATAATTCTCACCTCACAACAAATCGAAGTTGTCAGTGTGTCGTTTTCACATTTCATGACGACGTTGCTTTTGTTATACATTTAATTTTTCCTTGTTGAAAAGTAACATTCAGGAAAGCCGATTTGTCTTGTAGTAATTCCGATACGAACTTCATTGTATTTTCTAAGAAACTTCCGCCGTTTTATCTCATGCTAACGACGATCAATCATCATCAATATAAGCGTTCTTTGATATTAAAATGGAAGAAACAAGTTTTATTTGTTGATGTATTTTGTAATTACCTTAGGTTGGATTATGATAGTCAATAATTTGGTTAGTAATGGGTGTTATACACTGTAAATCTACTACGTTGATTGATAAATATTTTTGTAACAAATATAAAAACTGAGGAACGCTTTTAAACTGCGGTTGTTAGCCTTTTGTGTGTGGGACCAATTTTCATAGTCATTCTAACGTCCGAGACCTCACCACTCTAAATCTAACCTAACTTAACTTAATCAAAGGAAAATTACTTTTGGTGTGATTAAAATTTAGAACTTTATATACGAGGGCCACTCAATATATTATACCCAACTTTTTTTTTTCTTTCCGAGTTTCCTTGAAGTTCCAGAAATTTTGTACACAAGTAGTCACATACCTTTTTTACAAGTTTTTATTTTTCCATATAGTCTCCACCCTTTTCTACGGCTTTCCTCCACCTTGAAACAACGGCCTTTATTCCTTGCTGGTAAAAGTCCGCTGGGTTCCGCTGGAGCCACCTCTTAACCGCCTCAACAACCTTATCGTCACTCTGAAACTTTCTTCCACGAATAGCATGCTTCATTGGCCCAAACAAATGGAAGTCTGAAGGTGCCAGATCCGGGCTGTATGGAGGTGGGGTAACACAATCAAGCGCATTTTTGTGATGGCCTCTCTTGTTTGCAAACTGTTGTGTGGTGTTGCGTTATCGTGCAAAAGAAGGACGTCTTCCAGTTTTCTCTCCGGTCGAAATTGCTTTATACGTCTCTGGAATCTCTGTAGGGTAGCAATATATGCCTCTGAGTTGATTGTTTGTCCTTTCTTCATAATGTCCACCAGAATCACCCCTTTCATGTCCCAGAAGATGGTGGCCATAACCTTTCTTGCAGAGGGAGCCATTTTGAACTTTTTCTTGCGTGGGGAGTCTGCGAGATCTCACTCCATGTATTGGCGTTTTGTTTCAGGTTCAAAGTGGTGTACCCAAGTCTCATCTCCAGTCACAGTTCGTGAAAGGAAGTCATCCCCTTCTGTCTCGTATCGAACCAATGACTCAGAAGCAATTTCTTTTCTTTGGGCTTTGTGATCTTCAGTCAGTTGGCGAGGAACAAACCGTGAACACACTTTTGAGTATCCCAGTTGCTGAATTATCGTATTTACACTTCTTTCACTAATTCATAGCTTCAGTGGTAGCTCCTTGTATGTGACGCGCCAATTTGATCGAATGATGCTGTTAGCACGTTGCACAGTGTGAGACGTGACAGCTGATGCCGGGCGACCGCTGCGTGGCTCATTATCAAGGCTGGCTCTCCCTCTCTCCGATGATCTCGCACGTTTAGACCAGAGTCCAACTATCTTTCGATCAACAACAGCAGCTCCGTAAACGTTTTGTAGACGTTTGTGAATATTTCCAACTGTTTCCTTCTCTGCCTGTTAAGAACTTGATAACAGCTCTCTGTTTACGACGCACATCACTGTCAGACGCCATTTTCGAAACTGCGCTAACCATCAGTTTTATAGAAGGGCGTTTAAAAGCGGTTTTATACAAGGAGGGGAGGTTCAAATTGGAAAAATCTTGTTATGTGAAGCGCAGAAAGTTCAAACTTACGGCCCAAAAGACATTTCAGCTCCATGGCCTATTATTTAGATAAGAAAAAAGGGTGGGGCAAAATATATTGAGTGCCCCTAGTATGTAGAGTCAGGGCTACTTGTAAGACAATTTTAGTGGTGGGTTAAAATATTTTTTTTTTGTATTTGTATTTGATCACAACTCAAATCAAATCAAATCAAATATATATGTTGATGCATATATACCCATGGGCTCATAAATACTCATACATATGCTCTTATTTTATTTTAGTAGGTGGGTGAAATCTTTCTGTGCGTGGGCAGTTGGCCGAAAATAAAATAAGATACTAAAATAAAGAAGAGCATATACATGAGTGTATATGAACATATGAGTATATATGCATCAACATATACATATGATTTGATTTGTATTATTTGTGATCAAATACAAATAAAAACTACTTAAATTGTCTGGAAGTAACCTTGTTTAGAGTACATAATTCATTGCAAAAAAATTAAAAATACATTTCTACATTCTTTTATGCATATTAATGTTTCACGGAAAATATAAACTTAAGCACTGTCTGTTCCGGTGACATTAAGAAAATTGCTCAGTAAAAACCGCTGCTCTGGAAGGTGTAAATAAACCAAATTTATTTGCGGTTGTAAATATACACCACAACGTGGAAGAGAAACTTTTGCTCACGGATAATCCTTCTCATTCTTGTAATTGCGATGGAAGTGTCCCAAGTGTATCTAGACCATTGTTTCGTATTCAGTATTTGGTTTAATATATTGAATCACAACTAGAAAAGGTGTTAAGAAAATAACTAATTTGGTTTTTAGATAGGATATACTCTACATAACTTCATCTGATTTGGAAAGGCAATACACTGATAATTCTGTTCTTATTTAAGTAAGTTATTTTTACACAGTTAACGGAAAGAACGCATCAATAAAAAATTAAATGAAATAAAGGAAACTTACTTGAAAACAAGAAGTGTTAAAAAATTTATTGCATTTAAATAGTTTCATCATTTCAAATAATAAAACTGTAAATCAGAGCACTGTTGTTCTTCAGATCGTCAATAAAACTTATTTAATGTTTCACTTCAGTTTTTCTAATGTAAGTTTTATTCTTACATTCTAAAGGTTGAGATTGGTAAATGTATGTATATCCAGACCATACTCTCTTTTCACTGTTTCGCCATTGCACTTGATAAAATTGAATATTGAAGCCACTGTTATCTCTTTGATCGGCGTTTGGACCCCATTTCTGGAAACTGGCTGGCACTTTGTCATCATTCGTTAAAGCCACGACTGACGGGCGATCGTAATAAAGAAAAGTGAGATCAGTGGCTGCGAACGAAAGAGAGTAATTTTAAAACTAATAATGACTAATAATGAGCTCATTCTAAACAACATATTTAACTTTCCTTTAGAGCAGGAGTTCTTAACCTGGGGTAGTTTGTCCCCGAGGGGTAATTCTGCCTTTTTCGGGGGTTCAATTTGAAGTTACAGTCATAAATATTTGTTCAGTTTTATTAAATAAACCATTCTTCAGATCATATCATCTTTTATCTTTTTTTTTGGCCATTTTTCGCGATGGGAGTAATCCTAATTTCCATGGATAGCTCTCGGGGTAACAATGATAAAAAGATTAAGAACCACTGCTTTAGAGTGAGCTGTATTCAGCAATCTCGTATTTACTTCATATATATATATAGTGGCCTACGGATCACCGATTTGATGTTGCTAAGAAAGTAGGCTTACTGTAATTACTGAATAAAATTAAAATGAAATTAGGGGTCACCAATTTGGGGGTTACAGCCCAAACAAACAATATTTAATAAGGAGAGAGAAATTACTTTGTTGTTTTGTATTTAATTAGGAAAATAAATAAATTATTTGTTCACAGCGATTAACAGTTCAATAAAGGTATTTATAATGATTAACAATTGTATAACGGTATTTGTACTCTGCTAAAGATGACTGGTTCTTAGCAATAAGGAATGGTTATACAGTCTAATTGTTAAGTAAGTACAGTAATTCAGGTAGGCTAACGAAATGTGCAGAGGTGAACAAAAAATAAATAATGAAGTCTATTGATAGCTGAAATAGTGCAAATACGGTTGGTACAGTAAATGGATTAGGTCGTTAAGAATGAAATGCATAAAAGAGCACATAAACAATCAGATGCATGATAAGTAAATTATACGAATGAACACAATAACAGG
Source organism: Bathynomus jamesi (assembly GCA_023014485.1). Classification (NCBI taxonomy): domain Eukaryota; kingdom Metazoa; phylum Arthropoda; class Malacostraca; order Isopoda; family Cirolanidae; genus Bathynomus; species Bathynomus jamesi. The sequence goes on from JAJOZX010001345.1 coordinate 430,301, forward strand.
GTGTTACAAAACTACGGTATTAGTACAACACTTGAATAGGCCTACTTCTGTCTTAACGAGAGAGTTAGTTTGCACGGTAATGGAAACACTTTTAGGGCCTACGTGATTAGGCAGAGCTTGTGGAAGCACGACGTAAGAAAAACACTGTAGGCCGAGTGAGAGTCGACGAGAATGCTTACCGCGACGCTGGATAACTGGAGACTGAAGACCTACGTGAAGGTTTGACTGTATTGAGTTTCGTCGTAGATGACCTTGGAGACTGTAGACCTAGGTGAAGGTTTGACTGTATTGCGTTTCGTCGTAGATGACCTTGGAAACTGTAGGGGTCCTGTTGAGATACTTCTTGAACAGGCGCCGATCGAATTGTAGTGAAAAGATGAGTGACGAGCAAAATGAGGTTCGTGGCTCTTAGCCTAATAGAAGGTTTAAGGACCTGGGCTTCTGGTGATTGCTTCTACAGGCGGACTGGCCTTACCGGCGAGAGGGTAGGTGTTGAGGGCCGGTAGAGACTTGTTGCGAAGGAGGGGTCAACGGAAAACGCCTACAGCAGTAATGTTGTTGCTTGCAGGATAGAATTGTAGAGTCACCTCAAGTGTTGCTTCGTTTCTTTTATGGTTGAAGTGTGACTTGAAGGACTGAGGCCGGCTGAGGTCGAAGCGGCGTTACGTGAGGTGAGATTCACGAGAAGAAGTAAAGAGCAGACTGAGATTTGTGGTTTGTAGCCTACAAGAAGGTTTACGGACATGGGCTTCGAAGGATTGCTTCTGCAGGTGGACTGGCCTTATTTGATGATAGACTTCGTGTATGCTCGACCAGAGCCTTGAAGGAACAGCGGGCCGCTTCACGAGTGGTGCTACTGACGAAGGTGCTGAGAGTGGGACGTGACGATCAAGACGAGAAAATGGCAAATGAGAATGATGAGAAAGAACCAGCATTTTATAGACCTTGGTGACGTCCTCTGGTGGACGTTTCTGGAAATACCACAAAATCTGTTTCCTGTGGGCCTGTTTCATGCCCACGCGTATAGGCTTGTTTTGATTCCATGGTGTTTGAGAACGGCGGGGAAAGGAATTTCTTTGTCTGACCTCTACATATCTATCACTTTTTCTTTGCAGCCAGTTTTAGATACATTATACAGGGTGTCCCATAAGTCCGGCATCATAGGAGAAATTCATATTTTTCTATTTCTGCAAACCGTAATTCATATTTTTCTCTTTCTACAGGCCATAATGTCTGTGAGCAAGGAAGATCGAATCCAGATAATTCTACTCATAGGAAATCGGAGTCAAAGAGAGGCCGCTGCTGAATTTAACAGACTGCATCCAGACCGCGAGCCAATAACACAGAGTTGTGTTAGCAGACTTGTTGCAAAGTTTAAGGAAACAGGATCCATAGAAGATAAACCACGCAGTGGATCTTCAAGGAGGTCCACTGACGATGATACAGCGACTGCTATCCTGGCTCATTTTAACAGAAGTCCCAATAAATCTCTTCGGCGATTGTCCGCCGAGAGAGGAGTGTCGAAAAGTAGCATCCATCGCATTCTTTATGCTGACAAATGGCATCCATATAAACTTCAGATCCTACAGAAATTAAGCGAAGATGATCCCGACCGGTGGATGGAATTTTATGAATGAGCTACGGGACAATATGCTCGGAATGCCAATTTCCCGTCGATCATTCTGTTCAGTGACGAGGCTGTTTTTTATGGAAATGGTGAGGTAAATCGACAGAACACCCGCTACTGGATTCAAAACTACCCTCACTGGTATACCTCTTCAAAGGAACAAGGTGCATCTCGGGTGATGGTATGCGCTGGTATACGCATTGAAAATTAGTGTTGAACATTTGCGGCAGCGCATTATTGGGGCATGTAACACCATTACTCCTGACATCATTCACCGTGTGCTTGCTGACTGGGCATCACGTCTGAATTTGTGTATTGAAAACAATGGTGGACATATTGAGCACGTTCTGTAAATAAAAGCTTTTGTTTTGCCTTTTTTTTATTATTTTTCCTATGATGCCGGACTTATGGGACACCCTGTATTATAATTTTTAAATCTGCTATCATACTGTAGGTGTTTTATTATTCAATTAATTTCATTATTCTATTTCCAAAAACCTACAAAGTTTACGCAGATAAGTACTATATATTCTTTTCATTATTACAACACATATACTGAATACAATTGTAAACTGCCTCTAGCAAGCGGACGAGCTTTACAGGCTGAAATCTACAATTTAGGTATAATTGTAAAATTTGTATATAAAGACTTAAGGACTAAAGAGAACTTACAGACTATACCAGACATTAATTTTACATATTAAATTATAACGCACAAACTTGAAAACGGTTTTCATTCGTGATAAGTTATTATACATTCAGATAACTGATGTTCTTACATATGTGCTTAAATTGGACATTCGATCATTTCTGTAAGAATATAAAATTTTAATAAAAAAGTTATAATCACAAAAAAAGAAGTTGGCCATCTCAAAAAAAAAATTTAATCTCGGTTCAAAGAGGGTAGTCGGCCAAACCTGGGAAATACCCTCTATTTAAATCTCTCATTTAAAGCCCACATTGAAGATCTATGCAACAAATTATCCAAGGTCTCATTTATAATTACAAAAGTCGGCCCCACACTCACCAAAACGTTCTTACAGCCATATATATATATATATATATATATTATATTATATATATATATATAATATATATATATATATATATATATATATGGCTTTTAAATAATTACTTATTTAGTTATTTGCTTTATTCTAGCCGATTAAAATGCGCGGAGATGAAGAACATCTCTCTCTCTCTCTCTGTTCTCTCAATTTATTGGTATATTTCCTACGAAGAAAAAATACTACTACACGCTTTAGAAATAAAATTATTTAATTACTTTTTACTTCTTAAGTCTTTATTAATGTACAGCTAAAACTTCAATATATATATATATATATATATATATATATATATATATAACAATGAATAATTCCTATATGCCTATATTCTTATATTCATTTATATAATTCTTCCATTCATTCATATAATTCTTACATTCATTCATACAATTCTTATATTCATTCATACAATTCTTATATAATTCGTTATATTTATCCTTATATTCTTATATTCATTTTTACATATAGAGTCCAAATTCACACATCTGACGAAGTTCGGATAAAATTTTTGATTCGCTTTCTATTTTGTTTCTGCTGAATAATTTGTGCTAATTTTTTTTAAATTACTTAATTAATCATTGTTTTAGATTTAGGTTAATAATGTAATCTTGTTAAATTCTGCAATGTTCGTTTTCTGTATACCTTCTCTCTTCGTTGTAAAAGATGAAGTCATGTCTTCCTTAACGTTTATTTTTAAATCTTCGGCATTTAATTTTTGCTCATATGCATGTTTAATTGTAATTCTTAATGAAATGCATATTTCAATTTCTATTTTTAGTTAACTTGACAGATCATGATAACATTAGATCTGTCAATATGCAGTTTAAAACAAAAATATGGCTCATCCTCAAATATCTTGCTTATCAGTCTAGACATTGCTACAACTAAAATATTTAGCTAAAATATTTATTTAAATATTTTGCAAAGTAAATCAGCCTATTGAGAATTAAAAACAAACCAGATCAGCATTAAATAATAATGATATCATTAAAAATGTCATTATATAAGCCCATAAAATTTCTCTAATGCTCATTCTGATTGTCTGATCTAACTTAGAGGCTAAACATTACCTGTAACATTTTTGCAGTAAACTACAGTAATAGAATAGCTTTGTCTTCTTCGAGCCTTGCTCTCCTCAGAGAACTTAGTCTTAAATAGAGAAAAATACAGGGGTTAGACAAAATAATATGAACACCCGCCGATTTCACCGGTTATCTTTACGGACTGCTCAGACACAAAGTAAACGGTCAAATGACTGGCAAACCTATTTAAATGCGTAACAGAGAGTGTATACGTCATGTTATAACCCTCACGTTGTTTTTAGAGATCTGAGTGAATTATGAATTAGCAGTTATGAAAGACCTGTCAGACTTCCAAAGAGGGCAAATTGTCGGAGCGCGGATGGCTGGTGCATCGGTGACGAAAACCGCTCAGATGTTCAATGTATCCAGAGGAACTGTCTCTATGGTCATGTCTGCATACCAAAACCATGGAAAGATAAGCACCGACAAATGCAATAGTGGACGCAAGAAGAAGCTGTGTGATCGAGACCGCCGGGTGCTAAAGCGCATTGTGACAAAGAACCATAAGACCACAGCTCCAAAAGTGACTGCAGAGCTTAACCAGCATCTTGCAAGCCCGGTATCGACCAGAACTGTACGTCGCTAGCTCCATGGAGCTGGATACCATGGGAGGGCTGCAATTGCCAAACCCTTCCTTTCGCACATCAACATAGAGCGGCGCAGAAAATGGTGTAATGACCATAAGAATTGGTCAATGGACCGGTGGAAGAATGTAGTCTACTCTGACGAATCCTCCTTTACGCTATTTCCATGTTCCGGTCGAGTTTACGTCTGGAGACAGCCTAAAGATGCTTATGACCCCGACTGCCTGACCCCAACCGTTAAGCATGGAGGCGGCGCCGTCTTCCAGGATGATAATGCACCAATCCACACCGGTGGGGTCGTTAAAAACTGGTTTGAAGAGCATGTTAGTGAAGTAGAACGCTTGGATTGGCCTCCACAATCCCCGGATCTTAACATTATCGAGCATCTGTGGTGTCAGTTGGAGCAGCAGGTCAGAAGCCGATTCCCACCGCCGGCGTCTTTGGAGGAACTGGAGCAGGGTTTGCTCGAAGAATGGCTCAGGATTCCTCTAGCCACTGTCCAAAAGCTGTATGAATCAATTCCCCGACGCATTGCAGCTGTTATTGCCGCTAAAGGAGGACCAACTCCATATTAAGAGTAAAAACCGCCATTTATCAGGGTGTTCATATTATTTTGTCTAACCCCTGTAATTTCCCGATACGTTACAAGAAGAATCGGGGGAACCTTCAGAGAATTTAATAAGCTCCACAGAATCCTCCGATCCACTACAAGAAGAACTCGGAGAGTAGTATAAGAGAAACTTCTGCGATTCCTTATCTGGTACCAGATACTCAAGAGTAACAAATCCGTTGCTGCCACCTAACCAGAACCCCCGTCAACTTCGAACCGCATAAGGCCATAGCAATGCTCGTTTCAAACGAGAGTCCACTGCCCATTCAATCATTTCAGGGTGTTCTCGTATGTAAGCGTGCAATGCAATTGCAAATGTTGTTCAATGTTGCAAGGGGGATGGGGAATGTTGCAAGAGGTTATGCAACAAAGGGGGGAGGGGGTCTAGCATTAAGTCAATGCTGCAAAGGTGGGTTATGCAACAAGGGGGGAGGGATTATCCACCAAGCTGTAATGAAGGGAGGAGGGAGCTTTGGGGGAGAAAGTTGGACGGCCTCACCCCCAAAGGTAACCTTAGCCTAAGAGAGGGAGAGAAAGGAGGAGGAGGTGGGTCTTTGGGGGAGAAGGTGGGACGGCCTCACCCCACAAAGGGAAACCTAACCTAAGCCTTAACCTAAAAAAGAGAGAGGGGTGAGAGTTCATCCGAGCGCCCGCTGTCTTATAAGGTCCTAATCAGCCAGTTGGCTTAGAAGGCTTAATCTGACTTAGAAGGCGTAAATGGCTTGTTCAGGTGTACATTATTAGGGTTGAGTTGCCAGATTGCGCTATTTATTTAATTAAAGGATATATTATTGGAAGTTGGCTTAGAAATCCGCCAGTTGGCATAATCCGCCAGTTGGTTTAATCCGCCAGTTGGCTTAACCCGCCAGTTGACTTAGAAGGCCTAGAAGTCAGGTGTATGTGGATATATTAATTAACTTTTCAGCTGCCAGATTGCGCTATTCAGATATTCGTGACAGTTGGCTTAGAAATCCGTCAGTCGGTTTAGAAGGCGTAACCAGCCATTTGGGATACATATAAGTAAATAATATATCGTTTATATGTAAAACCAAAATAATTAAATAAAACACCATTACATCATTCTGTTTATTTAGACGAATTACCGGAATCAATTTCACGAAATATATAGAAAATAAATATACAATCCTATACAAACGATGGAATATATATGATAAAAAAATAAAATAAAAAATAATAATAGCATAAGAAATACGAACGAGGAATAAATGTATAATAAAAAATAAAAAAAAAATATAATACAAAACGATGGAGTATAACCATCAATATAACAGTCCAGGAGAAATATATATATATATATATATATATATATACACACACAATTATATTAAATAGTTAAATATATTGAAAATAAATATACATTAAAATACATTCATTTTGTTCTACTGCGCTCAACTAAAACACTAAGCTCGCACGTAAACGAATCCACCGTCACATCATTATTGCTTTGCACTACGCAATAAATACGATTATTTCACCGCTCAAGTTATAGGGATACCTATACTCGATGTAAATGGCCTCGAAATCGTTCAATACTATTCTTGTGCTCACTTTACATTAGGTTGGCAAGTTATCTTTAAACACGGCTAGAATACATTCAAAAGTACGCACAAAGAGTTCATCGTTAGCCACCACGTCATTATTAAATACAAGTTTATAAAGACTCCTTTTTAATTGATGGTTTTTTCCCTTACCGACCTGAGCTTTTCAATCGTGAACTCTTCTTCACTCTTCATAGCGGCAATTGAAATAATCTTCCAAGTCGTAAGTGCAGCTACTCATTATATAGAGGTACAACTTTTCAGGGTGAACAATGTAGGCGAGCTCTTCCCTGTACTGCTCAAGTCCTTTGTACCAAAGTTCATGATATTTCGAAGAGTCTAAATCTTTTAAATAAGCATCCAGCTCTAGACCATTCTCACCTTATTTATTCCTACATTTGATAAACCCTTCGAGCAGAGCGGTGTATGTGTATTGAAGAACCGTGTCAAAGTAAATCATATCGGTAACACGCGCGTCTAATATAGGCTTCAGCTTGCGGAATCCGACGATTTCAAACATTCTGTCGAGGATGAATCGGTTTCGCGTAGGGACAAGAACGTTATTATCAGATGCATTCTTCCCCATCAGTCGTATATCAATGCATGGCTGATCGTTATTTATACACAACGTACAAACAATGGCATATGAGGGGGCATCACTAATCTGTTCTCTTCTTGTACCTACACCTGCAGGTATTTTATAACGATCCTCACCAAACTTCTCAACTATCACGAAGACTCTATTCATCTCTTCAACACTTAAATAAATAACATTATGTTTACCAGAGTTTCCTTGTCTACAAGTCGTTTCAAGTACAGAGTTAGTGGCACCGGTTTCAGGTGTGAACACGCGTAATGACTTCGTCACGGACACATGGTACACGGCATTGAGAATGCTTCTCAACGGAAGTTCCATTGTATTCGAGAAGTGCACGGCCAGACGGTTCAAGCTCTGAGATGACTATGAGCCAAGGGTGAGTGGATCGGCTCGACGGGGGGAGTGAGTCACACTATAAGTTGTTGAATCGTCTGCGGTTTGTTCTAGTATGAACCATGCGAGTACTTGTACCGATTATACCGGGCAATTTTCCGACACATGGGATAATTTCAGTTTTAATATTTTATCGGAATGCGCACTAGACGTTCATTTTCTCCACACACTAATAATCCAGTGCACTACAGGGTGTCCAAGAATTAACTATCTATTTCAATGAAATCGGACAAATTTTTTAAAAACACACTTTTATTTATGTTTATCATGTTTAATATGTGTTAAAAATGTATAAATTTCTAAATTTTTTTCATAATTTTATTTTCATAATTTTTTCATTATCTGGTCCAATGAAAGACCGTTTGAAGTCATAGAATGGCAAAGAGACTCTCCAAAAGTTAACGTGTGGCTTGGAATGACCAAATCCAAAATTTATGGCCCATTCTTCTTTGCGGAGCAACTGTAACAGGTACCGTCTACCTTGATATGCTTCAGCAGTTTCTCGAACCACAGCTTCTTGATGATGGCATTCTTGATAATGTTGTGTTTCAACAAGAAGCATTGATCTTTTGGCGATAAACCTTTGTTTTTATGAAACCCCATGCAAAGAAATCCAGGGGTGTCAAATCCGGAGAACGCGGAGGCCAAGGTCGAGGTCCTCCACGTCCAATCCACCGATTCGGAAAGCGTTTGTTGAGGTATTCTCGAACAATTAGAGCATAATGACATGGTGCTCCATCTTGTTGAAACACAACATTATCAAGAATGCCATCATCAAGAAGCTGTGGTTCGAGAAACTGCTGAAGCATATCAAGGTAGACGGTACCTGTTACAGTTGCTCCCGCAAAGAAGAATGGGCCATAAATTTTGGATTTGGTCATTCCAAGCCACACGTTAACTTTTGGAGAGTCTCTTTGCCATTCTATGACTTCAAACGGTCTTTCATTGGACCAGATAATGAAAAAATTATGAAAATAAAATTATGAAAAAAATTTAGAAATTTATACATTTTTAACACATATTAAACATGATAAACATAAATAAAAGTGTGTTTTTAAAAAATTTGTCCGATTTCATTGAAATAGATAGTTAATTCTGGGACACCCTGTATTTGAGAGAAACATGTGACCGTATTTATCCTTTTTGTTTAACAATCGATACTCGTCTCTAAACTCTATCAAAAACTCACACAGGCCTTTAGCCACAATTTCACTGCGAACCTCGTCATGATATATATGAATGTCGTGGTAAAAGTACTTTTGCTTGTCCATGATGACAAAGTCTACATTCTCAGCCGCAGGGTACGCGCACTCGGTATGATGCAGCATGAAATAATACCGCCTGGTACACCACTCATCAACAAGACTCGTTACCCATACCCGTTGCTTCTTTTCTACACGCGTTGTTTCTTTCACCTCACGATATATGTACGCCTTTATACAGTTTAGCCCTACAAAGTAGTTCATTACATGGTTTGTGCCGCGAAATCCGGCAGTGCTCTAGTCAGAATATCCATAGAGTATTTGAACATCTTGTTCAAGCTTCGCGCTATATCAATATAGCCTTATATTGTGTCAAAGGAGGGACGGGGGCGCTGGGCCGTCTTTCAGTATTCACCACATCTTCCGACTTTACTGAATACCACTTCATAAAAGTCGAACACGCAATAACAAAAGTAACCATCACTATTTTTCGTCTACGTGAGAAAATACACGTCTGAGCTCCAGGGCTTGCAGAGGTCAACTGAGTATGCAGGGGGTAGAGATATACCCAGTTAGTAGCAGGAGTCACGTGACCCTTTAATTGAGCTTAGAGTGGGCGGACCTTAGGACTTCACACACACACACACACACACACACACACACACACAAAGGAGAAAATGAAACCCTAATTAAAACAAATATAGGTAATAAATAAACATATCGTTAGCAATAGACACATATATATACACATGGGAATGAACTTTTCAACAAGTTATCCGCCATGACTGATAGAAAATTTATTATTAGTAAGATTATTATTATACACAGTACAACTTTCAGGCATTACCGTTAGGGCGCCTATTATTATTATTATTATTATTATTATTATTATTCTTATTATTTTTCCTGTTATCAAATCTCCTGGAAAAGTGAATAAACTCCTTAACAATAATACAGTCTGGCACTGACTCATATTATACTGGTTGAAATGCGAATTTACACTTTTAATTATTACTTTAAATGAGTTATAATACGGATATTTTGTGTTTAGTTTATTAACTAACAATATACTGTGTTCACCAATGACTTCTTCCATCATCTGTCGAATATCGCTTGCCTCGTTCGAGAGCTGAATTCGCGACACAAAGAGAGTGATTCCCCATCGGTGGCCTCGCCGCGGAGACCGGCTGAGGAAACTTTCGGGTGGAGCGCCTGTTAACAGTGACCCACCCGTCCTCCTCCCTCGATCTCCCTGAGGCAGGGTTCGCCTGCCAGGGGGATGTGTGGCACAACCTTTGGGAGATAGGAGGCCCCTCCCCTGCTCTGTGGCTTGGTGAGGGTCTGCTAGCGGTGTTTATAACCTTACGGCCGCGCGTGCCCCTCCTTCTTCGGTGGGAGGGGGGAACTGCGCACCGAGGGAGGCGTAATCGAACGCCTCTCCTCTGCAGTGGGAAGTAGGGAAGAGGGCAATGATGCCTCGTCTTTTGGCATTGGACCGTCCCTGTTCCTCACCGTAAAATCGGGAGCAGGGGTCCTTTCCTGAACGTAAGAGGGGTTGACCGCTACCCCTGCATGCTGCGTTTCACCCCACCTTCAGGGAGGGAGTTGGGGGACGGAATTTCGTTTCCCTCACTGCCCGACGCGCTTCTTGGCGATCTGACTTGCTGAGCTACTTCCGAGTAACTGGGCTTTGGGAGGAGCGTCTCTTTCATCGCATCTAATTCTGACCGGAATTGTTTTAGCGATATCGCGTTTTTCTGATTTGACACCACGTGTTGGTGTTTCAGTTCAACTATCAACTTTTGTACCTCATTATACTGTTTGAGTAGCACCGAGACATCTACGTCACCCATAGAGATTACCGGTATTCTATGGAAGTTCGTAACGTAGAAGGTAATATTGTTCTCATTATCCCGGAGGGTCGACACTTTATTTATAATTTCTTTCAGGGTATTCTCGTTTCTAGAATTACCTCTACGAGTTGGGAGGGTAGCACTGAACAGGGTGTTTAACTGTACCCTCGCATGTTCTATTTCTTCTGAATCATAAAAATCATGACTGACAGATACAAGAAGGTCTGACCTAATATGATCTACTTTGTCAAATATAAAACATAAAGGATTTTCTACAAGATTTTCAGCAGACGACCCCATTTTATCCGTAACGGCTTGCGGGGGAGCGTAGCTGGGTGGGGTTGGAGGGTGGAGATGGGGAGAACGCCGATAGGGGTCTCACTTCTCGTCCCTTTAAATCATGCTCGGGGTACCAACGGTAAGATACTCAGGCATCTTTTCACATTAATTATGTACCTATTACTAACTATGACGCAAAACGTATACACGCGGAGTCCCTGTACGATTATACCGTAATGAAACATACATTTCCCGCGGTCACCGTCAAAACTTTTACGATTAAACGGCAAATTCGCAGTGTATATGGTGGGGGTAGGGCGGGAGAGCGGAACGGGATGGGGATGCTAGAAGCAGTGCTCACTCCTTGTCCCTTTAAATCACGTAAGCGCGTAAGTTTGTAAATATATCTAAAGTAATAAAAACTATTTATCTATTTGCTTGGTCTTTCATTCAAGATTTCAGAGCCTTTACCTGGCCTTTTGAAAATATTTTGAAGTTTATGTATCATTGTTAAAATTCACTCGTTCATTCGTTTCGTTCGTTCATTCGTTCGTAATTTTAAAGGGCTCACTCGCTCGTTCGTTCGTATGCCCACTATTTCAAGGTCACTGTTTACTACCTCATAGGGCCAAGAAGTTAGTGCCGGATATCGCTAGAAAATTTTGAGGATATATTATATATATTATTATTAATTAAGTACTGTGGAATATTAGGGCATATCATACTTTTCCGAATCCGAATTTCACTCTGACTAATATGTATTTTTATGTAAAATTTAATTCTAAGAGGGGTTTCTTTTCTGCAACTTTTCCCAAAAATCGCGTTATCATGTTCAAAATTGCGGTTTTCTGTTCTATGTTGAAATACCAAATATTGAATTGAACACAACCTCATATTTTTAACCCTTTGTCGTAATTTGTTGCCATTTAGACACATTAACTTTGCTTAACTCTTACACAGGTTTAATACATACATACATACATAAGAAAAAAAATCTACTCCATTTGAATCTTTGTAACCATTTCGACGCAGAAGGCGAAGTTCAACATTCTCTCAATAGATGGATCTGAGCAATTACGCCAGTTATAATTGTGAAGTACAGTAGAAGTGAGTGGACGCCATTTTTTTCGGTAAGTGTTTTTTGTAATTTTCCTAAGTTTAATCACCATTATTATATTTGTTTTGACTATAATTTCATTCTCGAAGTATTAAGGAAGCTCACTGTTTACTTTGTTTAAGTAATATCGAGGAGCATTACACTATCACGTGGGAGCCTCAAGGAAAGTACCTCTTCCATTTCACTCCCGAGGAACCTGAGGAAGGAGAAAAGCCTGCTCATAAGATCGCTCAGGGCCTGCATGAGTGGATAGACCATCGACAAATGCTCCCAGTGTTCAGATCGAGGCAGGACATACTTAAGAGCTTTTCAGGTTCGAGTGGCTGATGAAGAGGCTCAAGCCATCGTTAATGCTTATAAGAGTTGAAAGTCCTCATAAGATCATAATATAATATCTTATGAGGCCACGCTTTTCAGGGATCCAGGAAGAACAGGCGTGTAAACCTACGTGGAGGCGGCAAGTCTCTCGCTACTCGATCGGAGCAGAGCTGTGAGCCGCGCCTATTCTTTGATGAAAAACTTAAAATTCTTAAGTTTTATGTGAAATTTAAACATTTTTTCAGCACCCAGAGGTGTTGAAACACGCAACAAAGCAAGAATGAGGTCAGAAAAGCACCTTTTAGGCTAAATCATATGCAGAACAGCTGCGTGCTTTGGTTTGGGTGCCCTGAGGCTGCGTTAGGCAGCCTACAAATCAGAAAATCGCGATTTTGTCCATGAGAATGAGAATTTTCGGTAAAGTTGCAAATAATAACCCATCTTAGAATTAATTTTACATAGGAATACATATTAGCCACTTTGTTTTTCCAAAATTTCAACCCCGAACCCAGAGTATGATATGCCCTAGTGAACCATCGAATGAAATTGTAACTCGGTAATATTGGCACATTTACAAATTTTATTGGAAAGGTAACATAACTGCTCACTGACTTTAAACCCTGTTAATTTGATAGTAAGCAGGAGCACAAAACAGACAAGCGTCACTGGCACTGAAGTATATATATAAATTGCAATGTATCAATGAAACCATCTCAGAAAGCTCGCCTACGCCGTTACAAGAACATAATATGTGTACTCGCTCGTAAAAGTCAAACTGTGTGGAAGAAAAAAACGAATTATTGTACAAAGAGGAGAGTCTTTCCTCCCCATCTTATTTTCAGTTTTGGTTCCTTTACTGACTAGATTAATATAATGAAGAAAGTGGTAGTGATTCCACACGAGATGTATGCTTCACTGCAAAATTCAAAGAATCAAGACACGGTTCTAGAACCCCGTAAAAGCAGGCTTAAAAAAATGGAAAACGAATTGTTAGCCCTATTAAACAGTGAAAAACCACTTGATGAGAAAAGAAATTTCTGCAGAAATTTCTTCACGAGTACGAAAATTATAAAAATCTGACAGAGATCCCCGTGGTTGTTAGGCACAGCACGGACAATGATGGGCATGGTGACATAGGGCCTTTTTCCGACGATAGAGCTGACCAACCAAAGATTAACGGGTTGGCCACACAACATATCGAGTATGTATTAAAAAGCACCCTCCCACATACATTGAGGAATAAAGGTTTAAGTCTTTATAATCTACTGAATGAGGATCGCAACATAGAGTGGACCGATACAGGTGAGATCATTGTGGAAGGAGCAAAGGTACAGGGATCGAATATCCTCGACATTGTCCATGATCTGGTGAGAAAGTGGGATAGGCGCTCACCATCAGGATGGAAGCATATCAAAGCAAGACTACAACAGATAAATATCCCCATAGCAATGATAGCAAATCTGAACAGGTTAAAAGACGTGGAACATGCATCTTTCGTGGCACAATTGAAAATGCCATCACCCTCCCCCCCCGGCGGGAACACCTCTGAAGAGGAGAAAGAAAAGGTTAAACAACGGTCAACCCTACCCACGTGCCTCTAAAATATGCAAATGGCTAACATATTAAGAAGACGTTATTATGACATTTCTAGCCCAGCCTCCTACGGAGGCGTAGATAGACTGTACAGAAGTGTTTACAATGATGGAGTAGGGAAAAAAGATGTTGAGAGATTTTTGCGGGAGCAGGGTGCTCATACACTTCATAAGCCCGTGAGAAAAAGGTTTAAAACAGCCAAGACAAAAGCTGCTTCAATTAACTCTGCATGTCTGTTAAATCTGCTTGCCAAACAAAGATATTCAGTGTATAACGATGATTACCGCTACATCCTATTCATAATAGATGTATTCTCTATATGACGCGTTCGGTGGAGAAGGGGCGAACGCAACATTTTCGAATTATGCCACAAAATGCAGTTAAAGTTTGTAAACTTTAAACCTTTGTATTTTTCCGGTTTATTGAAATGTTGTATGAATTTGAACACATATTTGAGTAAAATATTGTTGTGTAATATGTCGATATAATAAAACGCCAAGAAATTTTACAATATTATTTATTGATAGCTTCTGATGTTAACTGGTGTAATCCATTATTTGGTCCTCTTCGTCGAATGTTGTATTACCTGCTTCAACTGTTTCGGTTTCTTCCAGTTCCTTTAACAATCTTGTATAATAGTTCATTGCAGTTGCAGGCATTAGGTCTGATAATTCTTTGAGATCTTTTATTTTTTCCTTAGTTATTGGCAGCAATTGGGAATACTTTGGTTGCAGTGTCTGCTGGCTAGATTGAATTAAACTGACACTGTAGGATTTTTTCCCTTCCTGCAGTCTGACGGGATGGCTATTATCTGGGGTTGTGCGGTATGCAGTAGATATTACGTAGCCTTCTTTGTGTTGAAAGTCAAATATTAACTTTCTTGCATCTGTAAATTTAGTAGTTGTTGATTTCCTAATGACAATGCACGTTTTTAGGACGTCAAAATCGAGAAAATCAGCCTGTTTCATTTCTACAACTAGGAAGCGCTGCGAAACGGCTGTAGTTATGGCCGTAACATAATCTTTTTTGGTGTAAATAATATTGCTGTAATTATTTTTTATATTTTGTTCAATTTGGCCAAATTGAGCATCACAGGGCATTGTCGAGTGACCAGAAAGTAAATAGATGTGTTCAATGTGAAGCAATGATGCGGAGTGAATTTCTCTGAGATACATTAAAACCTAAATTTTACCGTGAAAGAGTGCAGACTAACATCTAATTTTTTGCATAGGTAAAGCAAAGGTTTCAAAGGATAATTATACGACAAAAAACTCATTTTTCGAATTTTGTGGCGTTCGCCCCTTCTCCACCGAACGCGTCATATATCTGTGGCTAATTCCTCTGAAAAATAAATCGCCTGAAACAGTTGCTAAAGTCAGCAAAAAGTTGATGTTGAGAGAAAACAGGGTTCCTGGCTATTTTTGTATGGATATGGGGAAAGAATTTATAGGCGGAGCTTTGCAGAACATGTTGACAGAGTTTAATATCAGCTACTACACTTACTACACTACCAATTCTATACATAAGGCACCTTTAGCTGAAAGAGTTCAACGTACCATAAAGGAATGCATGGGCCGCTATTTTACACATAAAAACACATACAGATTTCTATAAATTCTGGAATCATTGGCCTCATCCTATAACCGCTCACACCATCGCACGATTGGGACAACACCTAATGAGATTTTAGAAAGAGGTATGCGCACAGAGCCTGATGTGAGAAGAGATGGAATACCACCACCACACTCTGCGAATTACAAAATCAATGATTATGTAAGGCTGTCGCGTTCAGGAAATAAATTCGCGAAGGGAGTTGAGCAAGGTTGGACACGTGAGATCTTTAAAGTTAGGGCTATGAGACCTAAACGCGAGATAATGTGTTACGTGGAAGATTTGAATGGGAAGAAATCGCAGGAGGCTTTTACCGCGAGGAGTTGCAGAAAGTGACATTTAATTTAGGAAAAATGTTTTTAAAATTGAGAAAATTTTAGGAAGCAAAGGTTCAGGAAAGAGAAAAATGTATCTGATGAAAGCTAAGGTAAGGTACCCAGAAAGCTTCAACACCTATATAAAAGTTGATGCAATAATGACGCTTAAACAGTATGCAACATGGCGCCTAACCATTTCTACGTCACACTACCATCCTCCTCGTCCCTGTCTGTACATCCTAACAACACCCTGGCTAACTCTGTAACAGAACTCCATGGATCCATTGAATTGGATCGTGATTCGCATGAGTAGGAGATATGCGAAATTCAGCTGGACACCCTCTTTTTAAATATTGATTATAAAGATCCCGTTTTTACGATTCTTAGAGACATTGATGAGTGTGAAAAAGCCGGGGTAACTCGGGATGAAACTAAACGTATCGCCCAGACTGAGGATGTACGGTATTATAGTACAGTACTAACACTAGTCCGGGCCGTTATGGTGAGGCTGACGATGTTGTGACAGACTTAAACGTAAGTTTAAAAAACTCAAATCTTACGGCTGATTTAGTATACGAAATCGTAAACAAAGAAAACCCTGAACATACTCTAACCCCAAAATCAAAGGCTAACAGAAATATTAAAGAAAAAGGTCTGTTTAAAATTATAACCTAAGGGCGATATCGATCAGCCTTCCAAAGAGATACCTTTCACGGGATACAACATTTCTTGTCCAGCCTAATGCATCTGATGAAATTGGAGAAATTGGTTGCTGGCTATACACCCCCAAACATGTGCTATATCTATATTCCCTCTTCAAGAGGGAAGAGCTTGAGTATTACATATGACAGGCCGCATTATGTGAATGTCGCAACTAATCTAATAACCAATATCTCAATTTCCTGTATATGAGAACGATTGAGGGAAAAAATTTCAAATTTCGGTGATGGGAGCTTAACAGTGAAGCTGCACTTTCGACGCACTGAGTCATAATGGACAGAAAGCCTTTCACAGTTTATCGAGGTGTGAGATGCCAGCGTGGTGGTGGACTTGGATCCATGTTTTCAACCATAATACGTACGGCTGTCCCTTTGCTGAAAAGGGGTGCCAGATACCTCGGGAGGAAAGCGTTACAATCAGGTCTTAAGACATATTGGCTGGGGCTAAACCTAAAGAAGCTCTAAAAAAAACACTTACAGCGTACATGGGACGAAATCATCAAAGATGCAGAGAAAAATGTGTGGTGGTGGGAAAAAGATGAGGGCAGCGGAAGAAGGGATTACCACCACGGGGCATTAAACGTAAAATGATATCGAAGAAGTGTTCTAAGCGAATGAAACCTATGGTTGACCATTTTTTTTACCTATATAAGCTAAGGACATTGATTTCATGAATCATAGTTTGTTTACTACTTGTCGAGAGAGGAGGCACTATTTCTGACTCGTCAAGGCACGCTACATCCATCCGTGTAGTTCACAATGTTGTAAATCGGAGCTGTCTCTCTTTGACATGCCCCCAACTCAAGTTTCTATTGAACACAGTGACTTTTTGACCCAAAGCTGTGTGGACATGTACGCTAATCTACGTATAGCCAATTCTAATGGAACGCACTGTGATGACAAATATGCTGTATACCCTGAAACAAACTTTCTGCACTGCATATTCAACCAGTTCGACGTATATTTAAATCAGGTCAACATATCGGCAGGAACGGGGTACTATCACCTACGAGCCTATCTGGAAAATGTGTTGAACTTTTCCAAAGAAGCGAAGGATAACTTTTAAAGTGCCGAGAGCTATTATCAAGCTAAAGACGAAAGTAGTATAAAGTAAAAATTTAAAAATTCTAGAAAGAAGATACACGAGTGTTTTGGACGCCTGCATACAGACTTCACATTCCAGGAGAAGTTGCTTGTAAATGGGGTGGATATGAAAATAAAGCTCACCGCGTGAATCCTGAGATCTTTTTAAATTTGGATGCTGATCAAGAAGGAGCAAAACCCTATGTGATTCACATTATGGAGACACCTTTGCGCAAGGCGAGTGAAATTAAGTTCACTAAAACAAATAGAAATTGAGAAAAATTTACTACATGCCACAGTAAAATACCCAATTAACAGAGTACAGATCAAACTATACACGGTGCCAGCAGGGTTGGCATCGAAACAGATAGAAAACATCGCCCTGGGAAATCTCTCTAAAAGGATATTATTTAGAATGCAGGAACACAATTCGGTGAATGGAAAATAGAAAAAGAATGCCTTTAAATTCGAGAATTTCGGCCTTAAAAATATAACTATATACGTTAATGGCGTTGCGTTGGGAGGAACACTGGATACGGGCTACTCATCAGACGCTGTGTTCCCGCTTTGCGCGAGAGCATATAGTAATCTGGCACATATTGCAGGTGATTGTGATGAGCTCGCGATTGGGGTAACACAGAAAGAATACCTCGATCAATTTAACCTTCATCCGTTTGACATCACACCTGACTTATCTGTTAGTGTAAATACACATTTAAGTCCACAACAGAGTGGAAACATCTCGGTCAGATTGGAATTCGCCAAGCCGATAGACGCGCCTATTAGTGTACTAGTATACCTCGAGTCACAAGCCCTAATAAAAGTAGACAGATTTAGGGGCGTTGTCACTGACTTTTAAAATGGACACGAATACACTTCCAAATACACTTCCAAATTTATCGGTGTATTTGCGAAGAATGAAACATTGAAATTGTCAACTACGAGAGATTGCGGTAGTGTTATTGTGAACACAGATGTTATTGGTAGTGAAGGGATAAATTGGTTTGCAATCTATTTTTAAAATAGGGACCGCATGTACTATTTTAATTCACTCGGCACTGAACCCTGGAGTGACCATTTTATTGTAAAATTTCTCGAGCAGATGCATATCCCCAAAATTGTGTGGAATCCCTTCCGTCCACAAGGATATTTTAATAATACTTGTGAGATGTACTGCCTTTCATTTCTCATGCATATGTCACGTGGTAAGGAATTTATAAATTTTTTAAGATTATTCGACCCGTATCACACTCGACGAAATGGTATACAGAGAGATAAAAAGCCGTTCTCCGATTGTGCGCACTCGTTGTATAGTATGTTGTTTTGTTCGTATATATATATATTTGTATCCAATAATGTTAGTTTATATATTCTGTAGCCTATTTAAGATGGTTATTGTACTAAAAACAAGATTTCTTTCATTTAATAAATTGATGAAAATACATTGTGTCTTCTTCCCCGAAAAAAAAGATCGAAACATAACAAAAACACATTATTTCGTTAATGATGTGACAATCGCTGGGTTGACTGCTCGGTAAAACTTCTGCCTCCGTATTCAGGTCCATGACATGCGTTTCTTCAAAACGAAAAGATTGTATAACACGAGTCAAATCCACATCGGACCTTTAAAGAGAAAGGATAAATAATTAGTTCATACTGATTCTTTTTTAATAAAAACCCATTTGCTTGAAACATATGCAGAGTATACATATAGTAAGAGTATTACAATGTGGAGATATCTTCGAACCGCTCAGAGATGTTCCTTTAAAAGAAAATGCTGAATAGCATTCATTATGGAAATTATAAAATTATTTAAAACTTGCAAAGGATTGCTATAAAAAAATTCAACGAATCAAAACAGGACTTTAGCATAATATTAATTGCAAACTAATCTATAATTGCGGATGCCTACTATTTAAATGAAGCATTTTTAATATGATGAGATGAATTACTACAACCCTCCATATATATGATGAAATAATCCAGAACAGTGCTCTTTCTCCTAATGACAGGCACACTAAATAAATAACCAGTTAGCGAATAATTGGCTACAAAAAATAAAATTACAGAAACATAATTACTTAAATTTCTACGGCAGCCCCTTGCGTCGGATTGTAAGGAGCATCATTGCAAATATCATCAACGGTTTGCGTTGGAAATAATGCGTCCCGGGCGGCTACCTTTAAAAGATTAATGTTAGACATCTCTGCAGTGTCTCCAACTTGATATAAATCCGATAAACTGTAAAGTTCTTGATTCATGACGGAGGTAATGTTTATTCACTGGTGAAAATCACTACCGTGACTCTCGGCTGAAAATACTCACTGTTATATGTATGATCCCAAGCACCACCCCTAAAAGACTAATAGGCGGTTCGTAAGTTTGATGATTGCTTGTCAATGTAACTGGGCGGGGCTATGTTAAATTTTGTGTACCAATCGTAACACCTATACTAGGGTCCACGCTTTGGACGTCCTGATTGGACGACTAATGGTGTCTTTATCTTCTCTCCATAGATTTAATGCTCACATCTCAAGGTGTATGAGTGAATTGCCACTTGCAATCTCTACCACGATGGTTTCAAATATTTGTAATATTATTTGCGCCGATACTAATCTCGGTTTTCCCAATTTGGAACCCATCCCTTCATGCAATATCCCTCACCACTTTGCAACAATGATCAACATTTGTCATTTGCAATCTCTATCACGACAATATTTTGCATTATTATTTGCGGTCATACTATTCGATCCTCAATTTTTCCCATTCTAGATAGGGAGATGGACAATTTGAGCGGCGGCAAGTCGTTACAGGAATAACTTCAGAGCCCCTCAGTTCAGGACCACAGGAAACAAAATTAGCGCCGCTACTCTTCATAATCCTTACATAGATCATTACCAGAGGCAGCACAATAACACCCGATGACACAAAGATCATTAGAAAATAAGAAATCTAGATCTCTACAAGCAGAATGTTTTTTGTAGAGATACAACAGGATTTAGTCATTTTTGTACAAAATGAAGTATTATGAAAAGATTAGTTTCAGAGTTCATCCGGGCTTGAGACCCGGTGACGGCCGCCAGCGTGCGTTAAACGATCATCCTTTCACACATTTGGTTAGTAGATAAATGGGTCCCCTGGGTGACCTAGTGGTTAAGACGCTCGGGTGCTGATTGGAGGTGAAGAGATCGAGTCCGGACGATGACCTGAAGCCCTGATTGGTTGAATATTGGTGTCATTGGTGTCATTATCTTCTCTCCATAGATTTACTATTCACATCTCAAGGTGTATTGAGTGAATTGCCACTTGCAATCTCTACCACGATGGTTTCAAATATTTGCAAAATTAATATATATTTGAGGTCATACTATTCTCAGCTTTCGAATTTTGGATACATCTATTCGACTTGACTTTCTACTGGGCATATGTTTCTCTCGCGTAGGAGTGTGATTAAAATGTGTTTAGTTCGTGAAAATGACTGTCTGGTTGGGCTGGTAGATAAATGGGCACCCTAGGTATCCTAGTGGTTAAGACGCTGGGGTGCTGATCGGAGGTTAAGAGATCGAATCCGGACGATGACCTAAAGTCCTGATTGGCTGAATATGATGTCATTATCTTCTCTCCGTAGATTTAATGTTCATATTTCAAGGTGTATGAGTAAATAAGTAATTAAAATAAATTGTGCAGCCTGGTAACCCTGCATATAATTAAATTATATAGGAGTCTCTGGAAACTCATCTATAAATAAATAATTAAAATGGTGGTATCTGCCAACTGTCGTTATAGAAATAAATAAATAAGTGGTAACTGGCAACTCCAGATCATCTATATAACAGATGCTGGGCCCCTGGACTCTCATTATGTGACGAACTCCGGTGGAATAAAGAACTCTCTCCTCTCCTTCTTAGATTATGGCTTAGGTTAGGATTTCCCATTGCGGGGTGAGGACATCCCAGCTTCTCCCCCAAAGACCCTTCTCCTTTATCTCCCTCTCTTAGGTTAAGGTTACCCCTTTGGGGGGAGGTCATCCTCTCTTCTACCCCCAAAGCTCCCTTCCCCTCCCCCCCTTTGCAACATTTACTTGTTGCAGAAACCTTCCCCCCTTTGCAGCATTGATTTGTTGCATAACCCCTTCTCCCCTCCATTGCAGCTTAGGGGATAACTCCCCTTGTTGCATAACCTCTTGCAACATCCCCTCCCCCTGTGCGACATTGATCAACATTCGCAACATTGCAACATTCTTGCACTCTCTCATTTGGCGCCCACACTACTGACCCAACCTGCAGTATTGTATTATCTTTATTTCCGTCATTGTGGCTATGATAGTTATATGGATCACCTGAAGATCAGGGCCCCCCCAGCCTTCTTTAGTTACCCTTATAAGGCTAACTAACGAAAATATCATGACTTAACCTAACCACTCGTCAAGGGCGGACAGTTGACCTAACGATTGGTTAGGTTAAGTCGTGATATTTTCGTTAGTTAGCCTTACAAGGCCTACTAACGAAGGCTGGGGGCCTTGATCTTCAGGTGATCCGTTATATTTATCACTATTATACTGTAATTAATTTGCTGCTGTCCTACTTACTGAAAATTTAGAGTTGGCTCACTATAAACTGCAACTGATTTTCCTGAAGAGCTTCTGAATCTATAGTTTTCTATCTGATCAAAATCAAAGCCATCTCGGTGATTTACTCAAAACCTTCCATAAACTGTAACTGAGCCTGCCTGATGCACCGTGTCAATTTTGTTGCTTACTATCATTAT
Organism: Bathynomus jamesi; assembly: GCA_023014485.1. Taxonomy (NCBI): domain Eukaryota; kingdom Metazoa; phylum Arthropoda; class Malacostraca; order Isopoda; family Cirolanidae; genus Bathynomus; species Bathynomus jamesi. The sequence goes on from JAJOZX010001345.1 coordinate 452,680, forward strand.
TACTTGTCAGTTTTTAGCATTTACTATCATTGTAAAAGTATTTTTAGTTACTGTTTTACTATTATTATTGTCATCTATCATTTCTTATGAGTTACCACTATCAATTAGCCCCTATTATTATTGTTATTACTTTCACTACTATTATTTTTATGAGACAATCATTTTCAGTTGTCAAAATCGGCTCATACTGCTGTCAAAATATACTCTGTGAAAATCTCATAACAGGAATGGCTTACAATGTGCAGATGACACATCCCTGATATACTCAGACAGCCTCAAATAGATATATCTTGCATCCCTTAACGAAATAGTAAATAGAGACATTGCGAGAGTATGTGATTGCCTGAAAACCAATGAGTTAGCCTTAAATAAAAATAAAGCAAACTTCCTCCTTATCACAAAAAAGAAATTAATACCAGACTTCAGTATTACTGTCGGCTTGCTCTTGATATGGTGCGTCACTGAAAGGAAATTATTAGGAGTTGTATTTCATGACAATCTATCTTTTCGCCAACATATTGAAAATATAGATTATAAGCTATCGGAATTTTCGTTTATATTAACGAAATTACATTTCCCTTCCACAAATACACTGAAAACGCTATATTTTTCTATAGTTTATCCACATCTCACATACAATATTAACGCATATGGGAGTGCATGTCATTACATCATGAACCCTTTAATCATAAACCAGGAGAAAATTATTAGAAAAATAAATAAGAGTGATTATTATGCTCATACCTCATGAATCTTTAAGCAACTGCGTATATGAAAATTTGAAGACATATTTGAAATACAGCTGTGCTCCCTAATGTTCAAAGTTAGAAAACAATCTGCTCCGACCATATTAATCGAAAATATAATGAACAATCAGATAAATCACAGACATCAAACAAGGTATATGAAGAGTGACTATATCTCAAAGGCAAATTATACTCTTCAGTGTAGTAGAGGTTCTTACACTTATTTAGCAATGGAATTATGGAACAATCTACCGAATGAATTAAAAACAATCAATGCTCTCTCATCTTTCATAAAGTTATTAAAACTTAACAAATTCTAAAGTTACTGAAGGCACTCCTTTCTTTCTCGTTGCTAAAATTTTCATTATTCTTCTAAAAATTTCTTCTCTCACTCTTCACCTCACCTCACATTTCGTTATTCTTTGTACTAAGTGTCTAATGAAAGTATATATGTTGTAAGGGGTGGCAAGCAATGATTGCCCCCACTGCACAGATAAAACTAATAGAGGTACAAAAAAACTGATTGTTGCATCTTTTAGACAATTTAATTCTACGTCTAAACAAAACCACTCAATAGTTGGTTTTGCCTCCTGAAAGACCGAGTGGAATCCCTGATGCTTGCTGAACCACCAGCCACCCGATTCTGCCGCCGGACCATGGAGCAGCACATCGAAACAATCCTCCGAAATCTTGAGTACGACACTGACCTTTTCGAGTCTCTCCTCACCTCCTACCCTTGCCAACTTGAAGCCGTCCGCCAAGCCCAAGGAGGCAACCCCAACTATTGAGTGGTTTTGTTTAGAAGTAGAATTAAATTGTCTAAAAGATGCAACAATCAGTTTTTTTGCACTTCTATTAGTTTCATCTGTGCAGGGGGGGGCAATCATTGTTTGCCACCGAGTCTGTAAGTTCCTTATAGTTTTATATTGGTTTTATTATTTGTTGTATTTAGCTTCTAATATAAGCATATGTCCTAGTCTGTAAGTTCCCTTTAGTCTTTTAAGTCTATTATAAAAATCTATAAAAATCTTGTAATCATATCTATTATATAATTATAGTTATATCTAATGAGTAGGTTTCGGCTTGTAAAGCGTGAACGCTTGTTGAAGGCAGTTTACAACTGTATACAGCACCTGTATTTAATAATAAAATCGAACTTATCTATGAAAACTCTATATATTTGTAAATAAATAAATAAAATAAATAAACAAGCTCTTAGAAGAATTTTATCTTCAAATTTCATTAAGATTCATCTTTAGGTCACAGCGAATCATTAACGCTTTTATTAAATGCAAAGATTGAATACCATGTACGCTATTCTTCTCCTTCGTTTCTCCATAGTTTATAAATGTACGTGTAGCCACCCCAAAAGGCTTTATGCCAGGTACGGATTTATTCCTTCCAGAAGGAAACCTGTTCCTTGTTGTGTATATAAATAATTTGCAAATAATTAAGTTCACAGTCTCTTCATGGAAGATCAGTGTTACTTTGAACTTTTAACGAAGTATATAAACCCTGAGTTTAACTCTTCTTTTCAAAGGTAGCTTATTGCTACAATGAAAGGATATAAGACACTTGAGTAAAATAAATTTCATTATTTAATCAAGCGCGAGTAGATGGAAGGTAATACACAAAATTTTGTACTTCTCCACAATAAAGTATAGAATTCACATGTGCATAAAACACAAAATCTTATAATAACCAAATATCCATCCATCCATCGTCTTCTGCCTATCACGCAGGTTCAACTCAACGTGTCCCACGAAAGTGTTCTATCCTGAGCTATCCTTTTCATCTCATAATAGCTCCTGCCTGCCTTCAAATGATCCAGCATTGCTTTCCTTTTCCTTCCCTCGGCCTTCTACCTTCATATCTACCCTCTATTACCTCCTTCAACAATCCCTCTCCTCTCAACACATGTCCGATCCATTTCTTCTGTCTTTCTCTTATCACCTTAATGAGTCTTCTTTCCTCTCTCACCTGTTGCAGTACTTCCTCATTACTTTGGTGTTCCCTCAAGCTTATCTTTAGCATTCTTTTCCAAATCCACATTTCAAAACTTTCAAGGAGTTTCTTTTCAGTTGTTTTCAATGTCCATGTTTCTGCTCCATACAGTACCACACTCCATATCAAGCTTTTTACTAACCTTTCCTTCAGCTTCAAGTTGAGTTTACCTGTAAGTAGTCTTCTGTCTCTCAAAAGCTACTTACCCATACCAATTCTAGATCTTACTTCCTTATTGCAATCTCCATTGTTGGTTAATAAACTTCCCAGATATTTAAACTGCTCAGCTTCTTCTAAGGTCCGATTTCCTATCGCTAGGTTCATTTGTGCTCCTTTCCTTCTTGCAATTTTCATTACCTTTGTCGTGGTCTCATTAATTCTCATTCCGAATTCTTCCGCCGTTGTTGTCAAGCTAGTGACCATTCTTTGCAGTCCTTACTCAGTACTATAAACAAATGCCTTGTCATCTGCAAACCTTACAGATTTGACCAATTTACCTCCACTCTGATTCCCTCTTCAGATCTGAGAGTGCTTCTATTATCATTGCTTCCGCATATATGTTAAATAACACGGGGGACAGGGAGCATCCTTGCCTGACCCCTCTCGCAACCAATCCAGGCTCTGATTCTCCTCCTGCAACTCTAACATTCACAGTCTGCCCAAGATATAGATTTTTTATCAGCCTACGGTCCCTCCAGTCAACATTAATATTCTTCAATATTTCCATTAGTTTCCTCTATTGGACTCTGTCAAAAGCTTTTTCAAAGTCAATAAAACAAACAAACATTTCCTGATCATGTTCCAGCACTTTCTCTCCCATCATTCTCATAATACCAATAGTTCTTGTTCCGCATTTTGACTTAAATCCAAACTGATCCTCTCCAATGTACTGCTCAGCTCTTTTCGTTAGTCTTCTGGTTAGTATCCTTAGCATTATTTTTGATGCATGGCTGACCAAGCTTATGGTTCGAAATTCTGAACACTTGGTGGCTCTCGGTTTCTTGGGGATAGTACTCGTAGAGACTCTCATGAAGTCAGCAGGCCAGTCTCCACTTTCATACATGTTTCTGCACAATACATTCACCTCCTCTCTAGCATCGCCTTCAAGACTTTTCAGAAGTTTGCTGGTACATCATCTAGTCCTGGCGTCTTGCCATTTCTTAGGTCTTTTACAGCTGTCTCTACTTCTCTTTCCAATATGTCCGGTGCCATACAATCTACTTCCACCTCATCTGCTTCCTCCATTTCGATGTTATTAGATTTGTTCTCTTTATCATATAGTTCTTCAGTATACTCAATCCATCCCTTCCTTATATCTTCTGGTCTTTTCAATTTTTCTCCATTTCTTCCTCCTATTTCTCACACTCCCAAGCCACTTCTTTTCCAGCTATTTATGTCCTTAACGTTTTGGTACATTAAATCAGTTCTTCGTTTCCTTTCTAATTCCTCCATTTTCGTGCATTACTCTTCAAGCCACATGTCTCTTGCTTTATCAGTTTCTCTTCTCAGTTCGTCATTCAACTGCCCGTATCGTTGTCTCCCTTCTTCTATATTTACACTCTTCCATTTTCTTCTTCCTTCCATTTTGTTAAGCATCTCTGTAGTGACCCAGGGTTTCCTTGCTTCTCTTTTCACATAACGATATTTTCCTGTGCACTCTCCTTTATTATATCTCTCAGTCTACACCATCTTTCTTCACTTGTCATATGAATGTGGCCGCCATTTCTTTGTCTCCTTATCTCTTCATTCACCTTTTTAGCAAAAACTACCCTTTGTTCTCCCTTCGGTTTTTCAGTATCCCATTTCTTCCCTACTTTATTCTTTCCCACAGTCTTCAACCTCACCATGTTTTCCATTACCACCAAGTTATGATCGGAGTCAGCATCTGCTCCAGGATAAACTTTCTAGGTCTTCACTGCATTCCTATATCTCTCTCTTACCAAAATAAAGTCAATTTGGAATCTTTCAGTGTCTCGTCGTTTTTTCCATGTGTATCTCCTTCTTTTGTGATTTTGGAACCAAGTATTAGTCACCATGAGTTCTTGCCTTCTGCAGAATTCTACTAGCTTTTCTCCTCTTTCATTTCTTCTACCTAATCCGAATGGTCCAACCTCCCTTCCGTCTTTTCCCTCTCCAATCACACTATTCCAGTCCCCCATGATTATTACGTTAGAATTTCTTCCATGGGCTCCAGTTATTTCCTCTATTTTATCATACATTTCTTCTACCTCTTCTTCGGGATGGGCGCTTGTTGGCATATACACTTGCGTGACAAATGTATCTAAGTTTTCGCCTTTCATTCTTATCCACATGATTCTATCTGACACACAGCCTAACTCCTCCTGTTTCTTATCCTTCCTCTAAGTAAAATAGCAACTCCTCTCTCAGCCCTGTCGCCACCAGAATAAATCACTCTCACGTATCCACTAATAAAATCTCCTCCTTCTCGCCATTAACTCTTAACTGATTAACTGAATAACTTTATCAAAATTACAACAATTGTAATATACTTCACCCACATTAACTAATGAGATAAAACCGCCGAAATAATTTTTTTTTACAAAAAAGACTCTGTGACGGAAGAAAACTCTTCTGAATTTCTTAAAATGATACCATTCGTAAACCTTGATTTACAACTCGACGGATAATTGCAACAAACCATGCAGCTAAATCCAACATCTCCAGTAGTAGTACGAGTCAATTTATGCCGAGGAGTTGGGGTTAATGGGGGAAAGGGGAGTATAGGAAGTGTCACTGCCAAGGGGAGTTCCAGTGTGAAGTGGGGAGTAGGGGTACCCTGGCCCCAATGCTGCTATGAATATAGAGTATAGTAACCTAACCTAACCTCTCCTAAACGGGAAATAAAATATTTTTGTATGTATATATTATATAACACAAAGAGAAGAAACTAATACAAAGAGAAGAAACAATCATAAAACTAAATTATAGATAAATACAAGGCTTCAGGGTACAATCTCAGAATACGTTCGAGAAAAAGGGAAACAATTATCGAACGCCCTACTGTTAAAATAAACTTAATGAACTAAATTACTTCTTATAAAGGAAGAAGCTGATAACCCTCTAAACATACGCCTTATTAATGAAAATTAACCATCTAAAGCTTCGCGGAGGAGGAAAGCCCCATCCGGGATTTCTTCATGAACTCCCTCCTCGCGTTAGCGTCCCACGATGGTGACTTCTTCTTCTTCTTCCGCAGCTTATTATCCCACCTTTACATGGGGTCGCTGTTTTTGGTTCGTCTTCTCCACTCTCCTCTGTCGTATATCCCTCCATCTCGTCTTCCGTCTTCCTCTTCTTCTCCGTCCCGGCAACTCCATCTCCAGCACTCTGCGCCCCACATACTCCTCCTCTCTTCTCCTGACGTGTCCATACCACCTCAGCCTGGCCTCCTGCACCTTCTTAGATGCTTCCGCCACCTTCACTGTTCCTCTTATATGTTCATTTCTGACCCTATCCCTCTTCGTCACTCCACATATCCATCTCAACATCTTCATTTCAGCCACATCGATTTTTCTAACATTGCTCTTCTTCATTGGCACAGTCTCCATTCCATACAACATTGCCGGCCTCACCACTGTTTTGAATACCTTTCCATTCAGTTTCACTGGTGACGTAGCCATCATTTCCTTTTCCTCTGATATAAAGTGTGTCCCAGAAGTCTTGGAGGGGTTTTATTTGGCTATAACGTTTTTGTTTTGGGATCAAATAAAAAAAGGTTTGTAACACTTGAAAATATATTTATTGCGATTTTAATTACAAATTTGATATCAGGTAAAAACCTTCATTTTCACTGCGTAAATCTAAAATTGCATTAGCGTACGTTATCGGACTCAGATGATCTCGTGGTTTGATTTCTTTAGCAATTTGAATTTCGTACGGGTAAAGATTGATATCCTATCTTAAAATTCGATTTAAGGAACTTCTTGAAATGTTTAATTCCTTGCTGCGTCGTCAGACTGATGTGGATTTTCCTCAACGCTTTCACGAACCATCTCAACCCGAGTTGGACTTCGGCTTGTCCGAGGACGCCCAGTCCGTGGTTCGTCTCCCTGACCCTTTCCCATATGAAATTTAGCGACGTACCGTCGAATAACTCGATCAGAAGGAGAAGAACTGTGTTGAATTTTAATCTAAACGTTCTTTGAGTGGCAAAGATGGAAGAGTTGTTTGTCAAATAAAGTTCCCCAATAGACACTCTTTGTTGCACTGTCCAGGATTCCATTTTCATTAATCGCAGCAAGGGTACTTTAATTGAAAAAGAAAAAGAAATAAATTAATCAAAAAAGAAAAAAGTTATAGCCAAATAAAACCCTTCCAATAGTTCTGGGCACCCTGTATAAAGAAGGTCCCTACACCCTCCTGGCAAATTCCAGCTAGACTTAGAAAATTGAAATACGGTTATTCATTGGGTCTCCAGATTGTGACTTAAGAGTCGATCTGTATAGATTTGCGGACTTGAATTACGATGAATTCGGTATCGAGAAGATCTTGAATTTGTGGGGTGACTGCAGGAAGGCAGATCCAAAGTTTCGTTGATCAAAGATATCGTGTTATAGAAACTAGACCTAAGAAGCTTTATTAATTTCGTTAAAGTATTGACTTTTGATTCGTTGATTTATTTGGAACTATAACCTGCATATTAATTAAAGTAATTTCCAGCTGACTAGTGTTCTTGACCCCATCACGATCCCTTAAATCAGCGCATTCATATTCAGTGAAACTTGAGATGTAACACATTGAGCCAACCTCTCTCAACGAACAAGAACAGAGTGCTTATTAATTGTTATATGTGAGCTTTCCCTCCAATCAAAGCGAAGCCACACAGAAGAGCATAACATATATATATATATAAGTAGTATGATTGAAAAAATCCAGAGTGCAAATCAAGTGTATGGAACATGATCAATATTTGCAACATTGCATGCATCAAGGTGGGGGTGAGACCTTTCAAGGGGGAGAGAGGGTTATGCAACAAGGGGAGAGGGGGCTAGACCCTTCAAGGGGAGGGAGAGGGGGGTTAGACCATCCAAGGGGGAGAGGGGGCTAGACCCTTCAAGGAGAGGGAGAGGGGGTTAGACCCTCCAAGGGGGAGAGGGAGGTATGCTTGAAGGGGCAGTGGGTAACCTAACCTAACAAGGGAAGAGAGTGGGGGGTTAAGCAGGAAGATGGCCGGGGGCAGATCCTCCAAAGGGGGAGTGGTTAACCTAACCTATCAAGGGTAAGAAAATACAAGAAGGAAAGAGAGGAGAGAGAGAAGAGAAGATGTTCTTGCTGTGGCGTCTCTGAGCATTTTGAATTCTTCACTGGCCATCCAGGTGAGTTTTAGAATCACAGCTATTTGGTTCAAAAGGCAGCCATGACACAACCAATCGTATGGCGGAAACGGTTCACAGCCAGTTTCGTTAGGACACAGACAGAGAATATCGCGAGTCGCCCCGACACAGTATCGTTCATATATATATATATATATATATATATATATATACCTTTTACTTCCATTAATATAGTTGTTTACATGGTGTAAGGGAGAAATAAAACACAACTACATCGTTCTGTCTCTTTAATATAGATCATTCACGAAATACATTCGGTGAATATGTAATACATTAGGGGCAATAAAGGGCTAATACATACATGATTTATTTAAGACAGTAGATTTTCATCAAACATAAAAATAACACAACCAGTAGAGAAGAACTGTATATACATGAGACGCAAAAACAGGAATAATACGCACTGAAGTTATTTAAAAAAAATATATATATATATATATATATATATATATCAAAATGAAAAATAACACAGCTAGGACAGAAGAATTCTATATACAACAGATGTAAAATCAGAATACACAACACTTGTTTCATATACTCGTATATTTATATAGGGTATATATATATATATATACAGGGTGTCTCAGGAGGAAAGGTCAATACTTCGGGAGGTGATAGTATCAGTCATTGTGAGAAAAAAAATAATATGAACATGTGTCTAATTTTGAATAGTTACGGAGATAGTGCTGTTTGAATCTGATGCGCGCACAGCTCTTCCTCCCCCTTCCATCCCCTATAACCTTGAACCACGTAAGCTGTAATGTAAACATGTAACATAAGCCAATCGACAGCTGACTGTTGTGAGTGACATTGTTTGGTGTTTGAAGCAGTGTTAAGAATGCCACACACCTTCACACATGCCGAATATGCAGATATGGTGTATGTCTACGGTTTTTGAGATGGAAGTGCAACAGCTGCTTTTGCAGAATACCGTCGACGGTTTCCGAACCGCAGAATTCCTGATCGAAGAGTGTTTACCAGGGTTTTCAACACATTGCGTGAGATTGGTACACTTCCCAGCGCTCATGTTTCATCTGAACGTGAAGGTCAACAAAATGTGGATGAAGTTGAAAACATTCTTCAGTTGTTAGAGCGTAGTCCTACTACTAGCTCACGAAGAATTTCTACACGTCTCGGTGTACCACACATAAGAGTATGGCGAACATTACGTGAGGAAGGCTTGCATTCATATCATGTACAGCGTGTACAACACCTTCAACCAGGAGACGCTGCTATGCGACTGGAATTTTGTCATTGGGTAAATGCTAATCGCCGATTGCTTCGATTAATACTGTTCACCGATGAAGCTACTTTCACCCGTGACAGTATCAACAACACTCGTAACTCTCATCGGTGGTAAGACGAAAATCCAAATGCCACTGTGGAAACAAATTTTCAACATCGCTTCTCTGCCAGTGTGTGGTGCGGTATCATCGATGATCAGCTGATTGGCCCTGTTACTTTAGAGAATCGTCTTACAGGACAAAGTTACCTAGAATTTCTGCAAAATGAATTGCCAGGACTATTGGAGGATGTTCCTTTGGCTACACGCGCTGGTATGTACTTTCAGCATGACGGAGCTCTACCACATTCTACCCGTCTGGTGATGCAATACCTAAATCAAACTTTCCCTGGTCGATGGATCGGCCGCGGTTGTCCCATTCAATGGCCACCAAGGTCTCCAGACCTCTCTCCGATAGATTATTGTTTGTGGGGGTGGATGAAAAGTCAAGTTTACAAAAGAAAGGTGGATACACGAGACGAATTGCTGCGCGCATTTTGGATGCTGCTGCCCGCATAAAAGAACGTCAAGATCAACTCAGACGAACAACACGCGATCTTCGCACACGAGTTGTAAAGTGCATTGAGGTTGACGGTAGGATTTTCGAAAACGTATTGTAAACTGTAACAAATTTGTCATTTCTGATCTGATACCATTCAAAATGCCAATGTTTAAACATTAGATGTTAGAAACAGTAATTGGTTTCTCTTTCTTGATTACCATTAACAATGCTTTTGTATTTGTAGATTCAAACAGCTCTATCTCTGTAACCATTCAGAATTAGACATATGTTTATATGAACTTTTTTTCTCACAATAACCGATACTCTCACCTCCCGAAGTATTGACCTTTCCTCCTGAAACACCCTGTATATATATATATTTTTCATGTACTAATATATTGATAGTTATACTACATCGTTTTGTATATTTTTTTTATATACAATGTGTTTCAGGAGGAAAGGTCAATACTTCGGGAGGTGATAGTATCTATCATTGTGAGAAAAAAAGTTCATATGAACATGTGTCTAATTCTGAATGGTTACGGAGATAGAACTGTTTGAATCTACAAATACAAAATCATTGTTAATGGTCATCAAGAAAGAGAAACCAATTACTGTTTCTAACATTTAATGTTTACACATTGGCATTTTGAATGATATCAGATACAGAAATGACAAATTTGTTACAGTTTACAATACGTTTTCGAAAATCCTACCGTCATCCTCAATGCACTTTACAACTCTTGTGCGAAGGTCGCGTGTTGTTCGTCTGAGTTGATCTTGACGTTCCTTTATGCAGGCAGTAGCATCCAAAATACGCGCGAGCAATTACTGTCGTGTACCCACCTTTCTTTTGTAAACTTGACTTTTCATCCACCCCCACAAACAATAATCTAACGGAGAGAGGTCTGGAGACCTTGGTGGCCATTGAATGGGACCACCGCTGGAGGAGGAAGAGCTGCGCGCGCATCAGATTCAAACAGCTCTATCTCCGTAACCATTCAGAATTAGACACATGTTCATGTGAAATTTTTTTCTCACAATGACCGATACTATCACCTCCCAAAGTATTGACCTTTCCTCCTGAAAAACCCTGTGTGTGTATATATATATATATATATATTCCTCGTTCGTATTTCTTATGCTATTATTATTTTTTATTTTGTTTTTGATCATATATATTCCATCGTTTGATTGTATACTATTTATTTTCTATATATTTCGTGAAATTGATTCCAATAATTCTTCTAAATGAACAGAATGATGTAATGCTGTTTTATTTTTTGGTTGCAAACGACATTTTTATGTAATTATATCAAATGGCTGCCTTCTAAAACGGCTGACGGATTTCTAAGCCAACTGTAAAAAATATCTGAATAGCGCAATCTGGCAGTTGAAAAGGTAATATATATGCACATCTGCCTTCTAGGTATTCTACTTCAACTGGCTGGTTAAGCCAACTGGCGGAATATGCCAAACGTCGAGAATATGTGCTTTAATTAAATAAATAGCGCAATCTGGCAACTTAACCCTAATAATGTGCCAGCCTTCTAGGTCTTCTAAATCAGCTGGCTGGTTAAGCCAACTGTCAAGAACATATGCTTTAATTAAATAAATAGCGCAATCTGGCAACTCAGCCATTTAAGCTAAAAGGAACTTATAAAATAGCGTGCGCTCGGCTGAAGTCACAATATGCGCTTGGCTCCTGCCAAGCGAACACTCCTCTTTCCTTCTCCACTCTCTCTCTCTTAGGTTAGGTATACCCATTTTGGGGTGAGGCTGTTCCAACTTCTCCCCCAAAGAGGTCTCCCCCAGCTTGCTGGGGTAGTTCATTGCAACTTTGGGGATAACTCCTCCCCTTGTTGCATAACCCCTTGTCGTAACCTCTTGCAACATTCTCCCTTGTTGAATAACATCTTGCAACATTTCCTTTACAACATTGATCAACATTTGCAACTGCATTGTACTCTCTCCTTTTTCGCCCATACTACTAACATCATTGGACGAAAGTCTATCAAGCAATTTTCTACAACGAATTTTTCTTTTAGCTCTTACATTGCTGTCATGTCTTGAAACGCGGATCCTTTTAAATGGTTTAAGACCTACCGTTCTCTGCATTCTTTGTATGGAACTTCGACTGATACCTAAATTTCTTGCAATTTTCCTCTGAGAGCAGTGTGACCCAGGTCGATCCTCTTGAGATAGGCTCATAATTTCGATCATCTCTCTATTGTCTTGAGTGTAAACTATTTTAGGAAGCTACTACAAGTCTTAGAATAGTTGCCAGGTACAGCTATACACATTTAGGATTTAGGATATTCGTTTTTTTCACCATACCTCATTGTTCCGTCAGCTGTGGAAAAAGTATTTTATGTAGCAGTCTGAAATTTCTATGGTGGCTTATCAATAGAGTGAGGTAAAAGGTTTGTAAATTTTGGAAGTGTGAACTGCATATTTTTGAAGTTATTGATGTTCAAATCTCAAGGCGTTTTTTTTGGGCCACCCGATATATATATATATATAAGCAGGTCTTTCCCTATTTCGGTGCTGTTGTATTTAAATGATGGGATTAACCAAGGTTAATCTCATCATATAAATGCGGAACGGTAAACTCTTAATTAAGATTACGAAGCAGTTGGCTGATTTAAAAGATATTTTTGAAACCACTTCTCTTCAGCTGGCGGACTAGGTATCCCCTGGAGAGCCTGGCGTAGGTAATCACTGCCGAAGCGGTAGAGGTGTAACCCTAGGGTTCAGGGGTCAAACTCTCAGTTAGTGCTGCCGGCATTTGTGTACCCATCATCTTTGGTTTTCTTAGTGAGGTTAATCCCATTTTATATAAATATATATCGAAGTATGTATTCAGTAACAAAATTTTAAACAAAGGACGTCTTTGTTTTAACATTTTCCAAAATGATGATCCAAACTAAATAATTCTCACCTCACAACAAATCGAAGTTGTCAGTGTGTCGTTTTCACATTTCATGACGACGTTGCTTTTGTTATACATTTAATTTTTCCTTGTTGAAAAGTAACATTCAGGAAAGCCGACTTGTCTTGTAGTAATTCCGATACGAACTTCATTGTATTTTCTAAGAAACTTCCGCCGTTTTATCTCATGCTAACGACGATCAATCATCATTAATATAAGCGTTCTTTGATATTAAAATGGAAGAAACAAGTTTTATTTGTAGATGTATTTTGTAATTACCTTAGGTTGGATTATGATAGTCAATAATTTTGTTAGTAATGGGTGTTATACACCGTAAATCTACTAAGTTGATTGATAAATATATTTGTAACAAATATAAAAACTGAGGAACGCTTTTAAACTGCGGTTGTTAGCCTTTTGTGTGCGGGACCCATTTTCATAGTCATTCTAACGTCCGAGACCTCACCACTCTAAATCTAACCTAACTTAACTTAATCAAAGGAAAATTACTTTTGGTGTGATTAAAATTTAGAACTTTATATACGAGGGCCACTCAATATATTATACCCAACTTTTTTTTTTCTTTCCGAGTTTCCTTGAAGTTCCAGAAATTTTGTACACAAGTAGTCACATACCTTTTTTACAAGTTTTTATTTTTCCATATAGTCTCCACCCTTTTCTACGGCTTTCCTCCACCTTGAAACAACGGCCTTTATTCCTTGCTGGTAAAAGTCCGCTGGGTTCCGCTGGAGCCACCTCTTAACCGCCTTAACAACCTTATCGTCACTCTGAAACTTTCTTCCACGAATAGCATGCTTCATTGGCCCAAACAAATGGAAGTCTGAAGGTGCCAGATCCGGGCTGTATGGAGGTGGGGTAACACAATCAAGCGCATTTTTGTGATGGCCTCTCTTGTTTGCAAACTGTTGTGTGGTGTTGCGTTATCGTGCAAAAGAAGGACGTCTTCCAGTTTTCTCTCCGGTCGAAATTGCTTTATACGTCTCTGGAATCTCTGTAGGGTAGCAATATATGCCTCTGAGTTGATTGTTTGTCCTTTCTTCATAATGTCCACCAGAATCACCCCTTTCATGTCCCAGAAGATGGTGGCCATAACCTTTCTTGCAGAGGGAGCCATTTTGAACTTTTTCTTGCGTGGGGAGTCTGCGAGATCTCACTCCATGTATTGGCGTTTTGTTTCAGGTTCAAAGTGGTGTACCCAAGTCTCATCTCCAGTCACAGTTCGTGAAAGGAAGTCATCCCCTTCTGTCTCGTATCGAACCAATGACTCAGAAGCAATTTCTTTTCTTTGGGCTTTGTGATCTTCAGTCAGTTGGCGAGGAACAAACCGTGAACACACTTTTGAGTATCCCAGTTGCTGAATTATCGTATTTACACTTCTTTCACTAATTCATAGCTTCAGTGGTAGCTCCTTGTATGTGACGCGCCAATTTGATCGAATGATGCTGTTAGCACGTTGCACAGTGTGAGACGTGACAGCTGATGCCGGGCGACCGCTGCGTGGCTCATTATCAAGGCTGGCTCTCCCTCTCTCCGATGATCTCGCACGTTTAGACCAGAGTCCAACTATCTTTCGATCAACAACAGCAGCTCCGTAAACGTTTTGTAGACGTTTGTGAATATTTCCAACTGTTTCCTTCTCTGCCTGTTAAGAACTTGATAACAGCTCTCTGTTTACGACGCACATCACTGTCAGACGCCATTTTCGAAACTGCGCTAACCATCAGTTTTATAGAAGGGCGTTTAAAAGCGGTTTTATACAAGGAGGGGAGGTTCAAATTGGAAAAATCTTGTTATGTGAAGCGCAGAAAGTTCAAACTTACGGCCCAAAAGACATTTCAGCTCCATGGCCTATTATTTAGATAAGAAAAAAGGGTGGGGCAAAATATATTGAGTGCCCCTAGTATGTAGAGTCAGGGCTACTTGTAAGACAATTTTAGTGGTGGGTTAAAATATTTTTTTTTTGTATTTGTATTTGATCACAACTCAAATCAAATCAAATCAAATATATATGTTGATGCATATATACCCATGGGCTCATAAATACTCATACATATGCTCTTATTTTATTTTAGTAGGTGGGTGAAATCTTTCTGTGCGTGGGCAGTTGGCCGAAAATAAAATAAGATACTAAAATAAAAGAAGAGCATATACATGAGTGTATATGAACATATGAGTATATATGCATCAACATATACATATGATTTGATTTGTATTATTTGTGATCAAATACAAATAAAAAACTACTTAAATTGTCTGGAAGTAACCTTGTTTAGAGTACATAATTCATTGCAAAAAAATTAAAAATACATTTCTACATTCTTTTATGCATATTAATGTTTCACGGAAAATATAAACTTAAGCACTGTCTGTTCCGGTGACATTAAGAAAATTGCTCAGTAAAAACCGCTGCTCTGGAAGGTGTAAATAAACCAAATTTATTTGCGGTTGTAAATATACACCACAACGTGGAAGAGAAATTTTTGCTCACGGATAATCCTTCTCATTCTTGTAATTGCGATGGAAGTGTCCCAAGTGTATCTAGACCATTGTTTCGTATTCAGTATTTGGTTTAATATATTGAATCACAACTAGAAAAGGTGTTAAGAAAATAACTAATTTGGTTTTTAGATAGGATATACTCTACTATAACTTCATCTGAATTGGAAAGGCAATACACTGATAATTCTGTTCTTATTTAAGTAAGTTATTTTTACACAGTTAACGGAAAGAACGCATCAATAAAAAATTAAATGAAATAAAGGAAACTTACTTGAAAACAAGAAGTGTTAAAAAATTTATTGCATTTAAATAGTTTCATCATTTCAAATAATAAAACTGTAAATCAGAGCACTGTTGTTCTTCAGATCGTCAATAAAACTTATTTAATGTTTCACTTCAGTTTTTCTAATGTAAGTTTTATTCTTACATTCTAAAGGTTGAGATTGGTAAATGTATGTATATCCAGACCATACTCTCTTTTCACTGTTTCGCCATTGCACTTGATAAAATTGAATATTGAAGCCACTGTTATCTCTTTGATCGGCGTTTGGACCCCATTTCTGGAAACTGGCTGGCACTTTGTCATCATTCGTTAAAGCCACGACTGACGGGCGATCGTAATAAAGAAAAGTGAGATCAGTGGCTGCGAACGAAAGAGAGTAATTTTAAAACTAATAATGACTAATAATGAGCTCATTCTAAACAACATATTTAACTTTCCTTTAGAGCAGGAGTTCTTAACCTGGGGTAGTTTGTCCCCGAGGGGTAATTCTGCCTTTTTCGGGGGTTCAATTTGAAGTTACAGTCATAAATATTTGTTCAGTTTTATTAAATAAACCATTCTTCAGATCATATCATCTTTTATCTTTTTTTTTGGCCATTTTTCGCGATGGGAGTAATCCTAATTTCCATGGATAGCTCTCGGGGTAACAATGATAAAAAGATTAAGAACCACTGCTTTAGAGTGAGCTGTATTCAGCAATCTCGTATTTACTTCATATATATATATAGTGGTCTACGGATCACCGATTTGATGTTGCTAAGAAAGTAGGCTTACTGTAATTACTGAATAAAATTAAAATGAAATTAGGGGTCACCAATTTGGGGGTTACAGCCCAAACAAACAATATTTAATAAGGAGAGAGAAATTACTTTGTTGTTTTGTATTTAATTAGGAAAATAAATAAATTATTTGTTCACAGCGATTAACAGTTCAATAAAGGTATTTATAATGATTAACAATTGTATAACGGTATTTGTACTCTGCTAAAGATGACTGGTTCTTAGCAATAAGGAATGGTTATACAGTCTAATTGTTAAGTAAGTACAGTAATTCAGGTAGGCTAACGAAATGTGCAGAGGTGAACAAAAAATAAATAATGAAGTCTATTGATAGCTGAAATAGTGCAAATACGGTTGGTACAGTAAATGGATTAGGTCGTTAAGAATGAAATGCATAAAAGAGCACATAAACAATCAGATGCATGATAAGTAAATTATACGAATGAACACAATAACAGGGTGTTACAAAACTACGGTATTAGTACAACACTTGAATAGGCCTACTTCTGTCTTAACGAGAGAGTTAGTTTGCACGGTAATGGAAACACTTTTAGGGCCTACGTGATTAGGCAGAGCTTGTGGAAGCACGACGTAAGAAAAACACTGTAGGCCGAGTGAGAGTCGACAAGAATGCTTACCGCGACGCTGGATAACTGGAGACTGAAGACCTACGTGAAGGTTTGACTGTATTGAGTTTCGTCGTAGATGACCTTGGAGACTGTTGACCTAGGTGAAGGTTTGACCGTATTGCGTTTCGTCGTAGATGACCTTGGAGACTGTAGACCTAGGTGAAGGTTTGACTGTATTGCGTTTCGTCGTAGATGACCTTGGAAACTGTAGGGGTCCTGTTGAGATACTTCTTGAACAGGCGCCAATCGAATTGTAGTGAAAAGATGAGTGACGAGCAAAATGAGGTTTGTGGCTCTTAGCCTAATAGAAGGTTTAAGGACCTGGGCTTCTGGTGATTGCTTCTACAGGCGGACTGGCCTTACCGGCGAGAGGATAGGTGTTGAGGGCCGGTAGAGACTTGTTGCGAAGGAGGGGTCAACGGAAAATGCCTACAGCAGTAATGTTGTTGCTTGCAGGATAGAATTGTAGAGTCACCTCAAGTGTTGCTTCGTTTCTTGTATGGTTGAAGTGTGACTTGAAGGACTGAGGCCGGCTGAGGTCGAAGCGGCGTTACGTGAGGTGAGATTCACGAGAAGAAGTAAAGAGCAGACTGAGATTTGTGGTTTGTAGCCTACTAGAAGGTTTACGGACCTGGGCTTCGAAGGATTGCTTCTGCAGGTGGACTGGCCTTATTTGATGATAGACTTCGTGTATGCTCGACCAGAGCCTTGAAGGAACAGCGGGCCGCTTCACGAGTGGTGCTACTGACGAAGGTGCTGAGAGTGAGACGTGACGACCAAGACGAGAAAATGGCAAATGAGAATGATTTGAGAAAGAACCAGCATTTTATAGACCTTGGTGACGTCTTCTGGTGGTCGTTTCTGGAAATACCACAAAATCTGTTTCCTGTGGGCCTGTTTCATGCCCACGCGTATAGGCTTGTTTTGATTCCATGGTGTTTGAGAACGGCGGGGAAAGGAATTTCTTTGTCTGACCTCTACATATCTATCACTTTTTCTTTGCAGCCAGTTTTAGATACATTATACAGGGTGTCCCATAAGTCCGGCATCATAGGAGAAATTCATATTTTTCTATTTCTGCAAACCGTAATTCATATTTTTCTCTTTCTACAGGCCATAATGTCTGTGAGCAAGGAAGATCGAATCCAGATAATTCTACTCATAGGAAATCGGAGTCAAAGAGAGGCCGCTGCTGAATTTAACAGACTGCATCCAGACCGCGAGCCAATAACACAGAGTTGTGTTAGCAGACTTGTTGCAAAGTTTAAGGAAACAGGATCCATAGAAGATAAACCACGCAGTGGATCTTCAAGGAGGTCCACTGACGATGATACAGCGACTGCTATCCTGGCTCATTTTAACAGAAGTCCCAATAAATCTCTTCGGCGATTGTCCGCCGAGAGAGGAGTGTCGAAAAGTAGCATCCATCGCATTCTTTATGCTGACAAATGGCATCCATATAAACTTCAGATCCTACAGAAATTAAGCGAAGATGATCCCGACCGGTGGATGGAATTTTATGAATGAGCTACGACACAATATGCTCGGGATGCCAATTTCCCGTCGACCATTCTGTTCAGTGACGAGGCTGTTTTTTATGGAAATGGTGAGGTAAATCGACAGAACACCCGCTACTGGTTTCAAAACAACCCTCACTGGTATACCTCTTCAAAGGAACAAGGTGCATCTCGGGTGATGGTATGGTGTGGCATTTGGAAGGATCGCATCATAGGCCCCCTCTTTTTCGATGAACATGTCACTGGAGGCACCTACCTACGTATGCTCAAGGAAGAAGCATTTTCCAGTGTTTTGAACGAAGAAGGAAATTTCCCAACATGGTTCCAGCAAGACGGCGCTCCTGCACATTACAGCACCCAAGTAAGGGAATACCTGTACCAACAATTCCCTGGTCATTGGATAGGACGTCGAGGGCCTGTGGAATGGCCAGCTAGAAGCCCGGATCTCACGCCACTAGATTTTTATCTCTGGGCCACTTGAAAGCGCTGGTATACGCAGAGAAAATTAGAGTGTTGAACATTTGCGGCAGCGCATTATTGGGGCATGTAACACCATTACTCCTGACATCATTCACCGTGTGCTTGCTGACTGGGTATCACGTCTGAATTTGTGTATTGAAAACAATGGTGGACATATTGAGCACGTTCTGTAAATAAAAGCTTTTGTTTTGCCTTTTTTTTATTATTTTTCCTATGATGCCGGATTTATGGGACACCCTGTATTATAATTTTTAAATCTGATATCATACTGTAGGTGTTTTATTATTCAATTAATTTCATTATTCTATTTCCAAAAACCTACAAAGTTTACGCAGATAAGTACTATATATTCTTTTCATTATTACAACACATATACTGAATACAATTGTAAACTGCCTCTAGCAAGCGGACGAGCTTTACAGGCTGAAATCTACAATTTAGGTATAATTGTAAAATTTGTATATAAAGACTTAAGGACTAAAGAGAACTTACAGACTATACCAGACATTAATTTTACATATTAAATTATAACGCACAAACTTGAAAACGGTTTTCATTCGTGATAAGTTATTATACATTCAGATAACTGATGTTCTTACATATGTGCCGGCCCCACACTCACCAAAACGTTCTTACAGCCATATATATATATATATATATATTATATATATATATATATATATATATATATATAATATATATATATATATATGGCTTTTAAATAATTACTTATTTAGTTATTTGCTTTATTCTAGCCGATTAAAATGCGTGGGGATGAAGAACATCTCTCTCGCAGGGGGTATAAAGGTTATGCACGTTCCTTCTGCGTGTTGTAAACTTTATACTTGGGGTGTGACAGCCCTCCGGTCCCGAGTCGTGGGATTCTAGAGAAATTGGCTGCCAATTCCTTTAGGTTCTCTCTCTTTCGGGAGGGCGGGTGAAGTCTGTTGTACAAACCTGTCCCGTGGGTTACTAGGACCCCTTCCCATCCCACTCTGTCCTTTTAGTTTAGGTTAGGGATGTTCTCCTCTGACTGCAGAAAAAAAGAAAAACTTTTAGTATTGTCTTTTTCTCTACTGTTACGATTAGGACGCTACTGCTATCTCATGCGTGGGAAGAGAGGCTTGGAACCTCTATAAATAACACCATTTAACTTCAGTTGTAGGTAAATATTTAGAGGGGATAATAGCGAGTAGGATTGTTGACCATTTGGATTCCTACAAGCTACTTGGGGACTCAAACATGGGTTTAGACGGCATAGGTCGTGTCTCACCATCATGCTCGAGTTTTTCTACGTCATGTTGAGTGAGTATGATAAGAGTAGGGCGATTGATTAGAAGGCCTTTGATAAGGTACCTCACCGCCGGCTAATGGCCGAAGTGCGCGCGCTGGGTATTGGTGGGGAAGTAGGTAGGTGGATTGGAAACTGGCGAAAAATGCCACGAAGTTAATCCCTTTCGTTAGGCATATGGGCTACAATCGACGCTTACGTGACGCGGGTTCAAAGATGTCGATTTTAGAAGCATGTTTAGTTCAAATGATAACCCAACTCGCAACAATGGTTAGAAGTTGGATTTGAAACGATTTAGGACTAGTATATGTGGGTATTACTTTAACACGTTGATAGTTTAAGATTAAAACATAAGAAAACTCTGCAGGAGTTCGCTTGCACGGTCTCTGTGAGCAAGGTAAATATAGAGCTATTTATATATTCTCCACTTTCCTGTAAAATTTCCTTGGCTACTTTTCCAGGGTCAAGGTATTTTCTTCAACCTTTTTCCGTACCTGCCTCTGGCAGGGAGGGAGCAGGGAGCGGAGGGTGGGGAGAGAGCCTTCTACTTTTCTATCCAGTTTTCTACTACTGCTAGGATAGTTGAAAGAAAAATAAACTTTTAATAACGGGAACAGTTCCTCGGTGGATCAGTTCAAGAAAAGGTTAGACCAAATCTTGCACACTATTTGAGTGTGTAGAAAATTTTCCCTGGCACCCGTTGCCATTGGTACCTCCTCGGTATGGGCCGCAAGGGCTTTTGAGGTACTTCTTTTCCTTGTAACTCCTTGTAACTCTCTCTCTCTCTCTCTCTCTCTCTCTCTCTCTCTCTCTCTCTGTTCTCTCTTTATTGGTATATTTCCTACGAAGAAAAAATACTACTACACACTTTAGAAATAAAATTATTTAATTACTTTTTACTTCTTAAGTCTTTGTTAATGTACAGCTAAAACTTCAATATATATATACAGGGCGTCCCAAAAAAATGTATACACACTTTAAATAATTATAAAGGCAGTGTTTATTAAAATACATTTCATTTTCAAAATGTAATAGAATCTACAGACATTATTTAATTGTTTTGTCAACGCCTGTTTTCAAACTGACTTCCGTTCTGGTCCAGGCACTGCTGATAACTAGGCTGACCATATTTCCTTGAGACAAAAACGGGACATTGGGATGGCAAAAAAGGGACGGGGTTATGTAATATTCTGTATTCATGAAAAAGTAAGTACATAAACATATTGAGCTTACAATTATTCTTCAGTGACAGAACCCATACAGAAATTTAGGTAGACGTAGTACTGTCCCGTTCAAAACGGTACGTATGGTCAGCCTACTGATAACGCGAAGCAATGGAATCGCAAACATCACGAAACATTTCGTTTGGTATTTGTGTGCATTCTCGTTCAATGGATGCTCTGAATTCAGCGACTGTTGCAGGTTTTATAGCGTAGACTTTGTCTTTTAAGTATCCCCATAAAAAAAGTCTAGTGGTGTGAGGTCTGGTGAACGCGGAGGGTATTCTACGAAACCCCTTCGTCCAATCCACATCCACATCGTGCCAAGTACCACTCGCAATACTCCACTCTTCGGTCCGGATCATCTTCATTAATAGCATGGACTAATCTTGGAATGTAACTTTTCCATTGACAGCGCTTCAAAATGCGTTGGACAGACGATTCTGAAATTCCTACCTCACGACTCGCTTGCCGCACAGATTTTCTTGGACTTTGGTGATACGTTTCCAGTACTCTTTCTTGCTTTGTGGGGCTTGTCGATGTCCGTGGTCTTCCGGAACGCTTCTTGTGGACATTCTGAACAGTTCCATCGGCTTCAAACTTATCTCTAATTCGAGTGATGGTAAGTCGCGTTGGTGGATCTGTTTGAAACACCCTCCTAAACTGTCTTTGCACTTCAACTGCGTTTTCACACTTCCAGTAGCATTTTAGAATGAATTTCCTTTGTTCAAAGCTTAGTCTTACTGCCATTATTAATTCTAATGGGTTTAACTTGGAAAGAAAGAAACATCAATTGAGCTATCAGCTGTGAAAGTGTGTATACATTTTTTTGGGACGCCCTGTATATATATATATATATATATATATATATATATATATATATATATATATATATGAACAATGAATAATTCCTATATGCCTATATTCTTATATTCATTTATATAATTCTTCCATTCATTCATATAATTCTTACATTCATTCATACAATTCTTATATTCATTCATACATTTCTTATACAGGGTGTCCGAGAATTATCTGTACAATTTTTGGCTGTTATTAAAAGTCAACCATGAAGTGTAGAAATACCAGTGTTGTCCCATTTTACAGAAAATCTCATTAAGTTTTTTCTGTTATCACGTTTTGACAAGTTTTTTAGAAATGTACGCGGGTGACAGACATTGATGATTTAAAAGCAAGAATCACAGCTGCTATTGAGCGAATTGATGTGGATATGCTGCAGCGTACATGGCAACATTTGGAGTATCGATTGGATGTTTTGCGAATCACTAATGGTGCACATATCGAATGTTTGTAACAACGTTACTTTAATAAAAGAAACTTTTGAAAATACAGATTCTAAATAATCTTGTTTAAGAATTTTACGTGTGTTATCAAGAATTTTATTAAAAGATGAAATTGTACAGATAATGTTCGAACACACTGGAATTTCTAAAAAAACTTGTCAAAACTTGGTATCAGAAAAAACTTAATGAGATTCTCTGTAAAATGGGACAACACTGGAATTTCTACACTTCATGGTTGACTTTTAATAACAGCCAAAAATTGTACAGATAATTCTCGGACACCCTGTATAATTCGTTATATTTATATAATCCTTATATTCTTATATTCATTTTTACATATAGAGTCCAAATTCACACATCTGACGAAGTTCGGATAAAATTTTTGATTCGCTTTCTATTTTATTTCTGCTGAATAATTTGTGAGTTAATTTTTTTTAAATTACTTAATCATTGTTTTAGATTTAGGTTAATAATGTAATCTTGTTAAATTCTGCAATGTTCGTTTTCTGTGTACCTTCTCTCTTCGTTGTAAAAGATGAAGTCATGTCTTGCTTAACGTTTATTTTTAAATCTTCAGCATTTAATTTTTGCTCATATGCATGTTTAATTGTAATTCTTAATGAAATGCATATTTCATTTTCCATTTTTAGTTAACTTGACAGATCATGATAACATCAGATCTGTCAATATGCAGTTTAAAACAAAAATATGGCTCATCCTCAAATATCTTGCTTATCAGTCTAGACATTGCTACAGCTAAAATATTTAGCTAAAATATTTATTTAAATATTTTGCAAAGTAAATCAGCCTATTGAGAATTAAAAACAAAACCAGATCAGCATTAAATAATAATGATATCATTAAAAATTTCATTATATTAGCCCATAAAATTTCTCTAATGTTCATTCTGATTGTCTGATCTAACTTAGAGGCTAAACATTACCTGTAACATTTTTGCAGTAAACTACAGTAATAGAATAGCTTTGTCTTCTTCGAGCCTTGCTCTCGTCAGAGAACTTAGTCTTAAATAGAGAAAAATACATAATTTCCCGATACGTTACAAGAAGAATCGGGGAACCTTCAGAGAATTTAATAAGCTCCACAGAATCCTCCGATCCACTACAAGAAGAACTCGGAGAGAAGTATAAGAGAAACTTCTGCGATTCCTTATCTGGTACCAGATACTCCAGAGTAACAAATCCGTTGCTGCCACCTAACCAGAACCCCCGTCAACTTCGAACCGCATAAGGCCATAGCATTGCTCGTTTCAAACAAGAGTCCACTGCCCATTCAATCATTTCAGGGTGTTCTCGTATGTAAGCATCGGCATCCATAATCCGACGCAAGAGTTCCTCTCTTGTTTGTACTTTGGTCTTGTAGACCATCTCTTTCATAAAGCCCAGTAGTATGCCCGCAAAATGGTAGCGTGCAATGCAATTGCAAATGTTGTTCAATGTTGCAAGGGGGATGGGGAATGTTGCAAGAGGTTATGCAACAAAGGGGGGAGGGGGTCTAGCATTAAGTCAATGCTGCAAAGGTGGGTTATGCAACAAGGGGGGAGGGATTATCCACCAAGCTGTAATGAAGGGAGGAGGGAGCTTTGGGGGAGAAAGTTGGACGGCCTCACCCCCAAAGGTAACCTTAGCCTAAGAGAGGGAGAGAAAGGAGGAGGAGGTGGGTCTTTGGGGGAGAAGGTGGGACGGCCTCACCCCACAAAGGGAAACCTAACCTAAGCCTTAACCTAAAAAAGAGAGAGGGGTGAGAGTTCATCCGAGCGCCCGCTGTCTTATAAGGTCCTAATCAGCCAGTTGGCTTAGAAGGCTTAATCTGACTTAGAAGGCGTAAATGGCTTGTTCAGGTGTACATTATTAGGGTTGAGTTGCCAGATTGCGCTATTTATTTAATTAAAGGATATATTATTGGAAGTTGGCTTAGAAATCCGCCAGTTGGCATAATCCGCCAGTTGGTTTAATCCGCCAGTTGGCTTAACCCGCCAGTTGACTTAGAAGGCCTAGAAGTCAGGTGTATGTGGATATATTAATTAACTTTTCAGCTGCCAGATTGCGCTATTCAGATATTCGTGACAGTTGGCTTAGAAATCCGTCAGTCGGTTTAGAAGGCGTAACCAGCCATTTGGGATACATATAAGTAAATAATAATATCGTTTATATGTAAAACCAAAATAATTAAATAAAACACCATTACATCATTCTGTTTATTTAGACGAATTACCGGAATCAATTTCACGAAATATATAGAAAATAAATATACAATCCTATACAAACGATGGAATATATATGATAAAAAAATAAAATAAAAAATAATAATAGCATAAGAAATACGAACGAGGAATAAATATATAATAAAAAATAAAAAAAATAATATAATACAAAACGATGGAGTATAACCATCAATATAACAGTCCAGGAGAAATATATATATATATATATATATATATATATATATATATACACACAATTATATTAAATAGTTAAATATATTGAAAATAAATATACAGTAAAATACATTCACTTTATGTTCTACTACGCTTAACTAAAACACTAAGCTCGCACGTAAACGAATCCACAGTCACATCATTATTGCTTTGCACTACGCAATAAATACGATTATTTCACCGCTCAAGTTATAGGGATACCTATACTCGATGTAAATGGCCTCGAAATCGTTCAATACTATTCTTGTGCTCACTTTACATTCGGTTGGCAAGTTATCTTTAAACACGGCTAGAATACATTCAAAAGTACGCACAAAGAGTTCATCGTTAGCCACCACGTCATTATTAAATACAAGTTTATAAACACTCCTTTTTAATTGATGGTTTTTTCCTTACCGACCCGAGCTTTTCAATCGTGAACTCTTCTTCACTCTTCATAGCGGCAATTGAAATAATCTTCCAAGTCGTAAGTGCAGCTACTCATTATATAGAGGTACAACTTTTCAGGGTGAACAATGTAGGCGAGCTCTTCCCTGTACCGCTGAAGTCCTTTGTACCAAAGTTCATGATATTTCGAATAGTCTAAATCTTTTAAATAAGCATCCAGCTCTAGACCATTCTCACCTTATTTATTCCTACATTTGATAAACCCTTCGAGCAGAGCGGTGTATGTGTATTGAAGAACCGTGTCAAAATAAATCAGATCGGTAACACGCGCGTCTAATATAGGCTTCAGCTTGCGGAATCCGACGATTTCAAACATTCTGTCGAGGATGAATCGGTTTCTCGTAGGGACAAGAACGTTATTATCAGATGCATTCTTCCACATCAGTCGTATATCAATGCATGGCTGATCGTTATTTATACACAACGTACAAACAATGGCATATGAGGGGGCATCGCTAATCTGTTCTCTTCTTGTACCTACACCTGCAGGTATTTTATAACGATCCTCACCAAACTTCTCAACTATCACGAAGACCCTATTCATCTCTTCAACACTTAAATAAATAACATTATGTTTACCAGAGTTTGCTTGTCTACAAGTCGTTTCAAGTACAGAGTTAGTGGCACCGGTTTCACGTGTGAACACGCGTAATGACTTCGTCACGGACACATGGTACACGGCATTGAGAATGCTTCTCAAAGGAAGTTCCATTGTATTCGAGAAGTGCACGGCCAGACGGTTCAAGCTCTGAGATGACTATGAGCCAAGGGTGAGTGGATCGGCTCGATGGGGGGAGTGAGTCACACTATAAGTTGTTGAATCGTCTGCGGTTTGTTCTAGTATGAACCATGCGAGTACTTGTACCGATTATACCGGGCAATTTTCCGACACATAGGATAATTTCAGTTTTAATGTTTTATCGGAAAGCGCACTAGACGTTCATTTTCTCCACACACTAATAATCCAGTGCACTATTTGAGAGAAACATGTGACAGTATTTATCCTTTTTGTTTAACAATCGATACTCGTCTCTAAACTCTATCAAAAACTCACACAGGCCTTTAGCCACAATTTCACTGCGAACCTCGTCATGATATATATGAATGTCGTGGTAAATGTACTTTTGCTTGTCCATGATGACAAAGTCTACATTCTCAGCCTCAGGGTACGCGCACTCGGTATGATGCAGCATGAAATAATACCGCCTGTCACACCACTCATCAACAAGACTCGTTACCCATACCCGTTGCTTCTTTTCTACACGCGTTGTTTCTTTCACCTCACGATATATGTACGGTTTTATACAGTTTAGCCCTACAAAGTAGTTCATTACATGGTTTGTGCCGCGAAATCCGGCAGTGCTCTAGTCAGAATATCCATAGAGTATTTGAACATCTTGTTCAAGCTTCGCGCTATATCAATATAGCCTTATATTGTGTCAAAGGAGGGACGGGGGCGCTAGGCCGTCTTTCAGTATTCACCACATCTTCCGACTTTACTGAATACCACTTCATAAAAGTTGAACACGCAATAACAAAAGTAACCATCACTATTTTTCGTCTACGTGAGAAAATACACGTCTGAGCTCCAGGGCTTGCAGAGGTCAACTGAGTATGCAGGGGGTAGAGATATACCCAGTTAGTAGCAGGAGTCATGTGACCCTTTAATTGAGCTTAGAGTGGGCGGAGCTTAGGACTTCACACACACACACACACACACACACACACACACACACACACACAAAGGAGAAAATGAAACCCTAATTAAAACAAATATACGTAATAAATAAACATATCGTTAGCAATAGACACATATATATACATGGGAATGAACTCAGAATGGTCCCCTGAGGCTTTTTATGATACACACAGACCGTGCATGGAACAAGGAACTCTTCTGGGATAATTGAATCCACTATAGTCCGAATAAGTAATGGTAAATGACAAATACCATAGTTTTTCTTTTTCATGATGCTAGCCCGACGTGGACAACGCGTCACTCGCAAAGAGGTCCCATAAATATAGCTTCCCTCACCAGCTATCTGCAAAGCTGGATCCTGTCTGCTTTGCAGATAGCTGGTGAGGGAAGCTATATTTATAGGAGCTCTTTGCGAGTGACCCGTTGCCGACGTCGTGCTAGCATCATGATAAAGAAAAACTATGGTATTTGTCATTTACCATTACTTATTCGGACTATAGTGGATTTAATTATCCCAGAAGAGTTCCTTGTTCCATGCACGGTCTGTGTGTATCATATATATATATATATATATATATAAAACAATCAAGGATTAAGATATCCAAAGGGTACGCCATCATAGGTGCCAGGCACCTGGCATCGTTTCCTATAGGTGTTACGGCATACCTTCGTTCCCCTAAGTTCCTTCACGACCCCAATTTCTGCGCCCGAAAATTGTGGGTCCCCACAGTCAGTTGGAGTGGTTGGTCGCCCTCATCTTCCAAGCACACTAGATCCTTCAACGAGTCAAAGTTAACGACTCGTCGGTTCGCCTGGTTAAATGTGATACCCTTAGCCTTCACGATATATTTCATACTCTCCCCCATCCTCACCCGTACCCCATACGTTTTTGGTCCTGTTGATACAAATGAGTCAGCGTATGCACCATCACCATACTCATGCTTAATCTCGTCAGTCAACTCCCCAAAGAATTCACCAATAGGCGGCATGTATTCACCCTCCCTCTCTGTGAATATTACGCTATCTGTGTCAGCGTACAGCACCCTCCGCCCAAGAGAGTGCAGTAGTTCCCAAAGCTTGATGCGGGCGTATGCCGTTGTGAAGCTGGCTACAGGTATGTTTGTCACCCGTGAGGTATCTGTGGCCAGTTCGGTGATGTACTTTATTATGTAAGTATTACCTACATTCATGATCTCCATCACCTCTTTATCGGGAGCGTTTGCATAATCCTAGACTTCACGAAAACTTTGTGCCAAATGAACTTCCCTTTGCCAGTATTCTGTGCACTAAAGCGCTTCCCTGGGTTTTTAAATTTGGGAATGGTCAAGCTGTATACCTTCACGGTCACCGTAACGCTGAATATAAGCCGATATGTCATCTTCGGTATCAATTCCTCGCGGGTAGCCTGATGCTTTACTTTATCCTTCAAAAAAGTATTTATATACGGGTCGAAAAGGTTGGGTAGCTTCTGAAACCTCCACACCTCATGTTCTTCAATATTCTGTAGCCATGGCGAACGGCTAGGTCCAGCTTATGCTGGTTGGTTGTATGATTACAGTCCCCGTTGTTCTCCTCTGCGCACTTCACGCACAGGGGAAACATGAGCTTGTGATCTATAACGACGGGTAAGATCGGCATCCATAAATCGCGAGAGTGAGCACATCTATGAAAGAAAGGCCGAAATAGTACCCATTCAAATTTGTGGAGAGCACCTCGATGGGAGGCAGGTCAGGTCCCACCAGTTTTTCAGGTGCACCTACGGGGTACGGATTGTTCTTCATCACGTAGGGATATAAAGAACAGAAGTCGTAGTAATGGAGTTTCACGCCCTCCGTAGGTGGAAAATATAGCTTGAAGGGGTTTCTAAGCCCGCCGAACAAGCTATCACCGCACTTGAGAGGATCGAACACCATTGAACGATTGAGTGTGTTTATTTCTTCACGGTATTGTCTATCTCTTTCCATCCGTGCATCATACTCATGCTCCCACACAATCTTGTGAGTGAACTGGGAGCCTATAAGTTGATCGTGGTGCAGGTCCATGCAAGACTATCGGCAGGAGATCTACCATGGATATCTCCTACAATTCCACACTCAGGACGGGGCCATCTATGCCAACAGCAGCTGTTAAAGGAGTACGCAGTCTTTTCACCAGTGGCACGGTCTTCGCTTAGACTATCAACCCAAAAAACACGACCATTATCCTTAATGGGTACTTCTCCCGTGTTGCGGGCATGCTTTATGTATACACCTGTCTGCTGTTGTATGTGTATGAGCCCATAACTGAGAGGGTTGTTTCTGTGAATGACGGCTAAGGTGTTTTTAGACATGAAGTTATTCTTCAACACCGTAAAACATAATGAGGCGATCGTGGTTGCGATTTGCAGCGGATCGCATTTGAAACGGGCTATGCACATCCTTCTAAAGGCCTGGGAACATACTCTAAGTACGCGCACATCATTCACGCAATAACTTTCACATTCATCAGCTATATTGCAAGGATTAGCTTCATTAAAACTGTTGTAGTAGTGATCAAAATCTTCACGCTCACTATCACTCACGTTGGTGAAGATAAAGTAATGTTTGGGAAGAGGTAGTTCTACGTAATTTAAAGTGTCGCCAGTGAAAAAAGTGTAAGGAAAATATCCTTTTGAAACTTCGGCGGCTACACCCATCACCTTGCGTAGCTTGGCTAGTTTACAAGGTGTGAATAATAAAATATCTATAAACTGAACATTACCTCTTATCTGCATTTGTATAAGTTTGTTTCCCATTTTCAAGGGGTCGCCTGTAAATATTTCCGATGACTCGTGTTCAAGCAATTCCTTATAAAGGAACTGTTTGTCAAATTTTGCCCCGTTATGGGCAAGAATATACACAGTCAATTTTTTTAACTTGTCCGCTAACTTGACAATATTGGATACAAAGAGTTTCACAGGACTGTCTTGTGCGACCTTTTCAAAAACGTTTGTCCGTTTACCACATTTGTGACACTCGTGACACGCAACCTCCATGCACTCATCGCTGATAGTCTGGCTTGCGAGTAGATGTGGGGTAACCTCTTTAGTTTCGGAATTTGTGTAAGTTTTTATATCGTAGTACACGGTTATACAGGGATTATTTTTAGGATTAGCATCTTTCATATAACATACATGCTTTACTCCATCCGCCTTATATTTTTCATGACTTCTAGAACCGGGAATTTCATCGCATTTATGCTCAAGCTTACCCGAATTATCTATCATATGAAACATACCACATTCACAGTTTTTCATTTTCCTACACGTGCCATTCGATATATGGTGATCATTTATTATTGAAAAATGTACGTCTGCACACATTACATTCCCTCCTTCTCAGCTTTAACTACACTACTTTCACATTTGGGGCTTTTACACTGCTCACAAACCATGTGACATTCCTTACAATGTTTCACTATATCATCCTCAAACTCGAGACACAAATCATGATGCCTTCCATATTTTCGACTTTTATCATAACTCGCGTAAAGGTCCCATATATTGAGGATGGGAAGATATGTTGTTCCTGACATTCCTAAAATAAGTAGAGGTTTTGTACGATCTCGCACACAGATTTTAAAAATATACACATTCCTACGATGATCATTAGGGCGGCTCGTTTTTACACTTTTTTCGATATTTGATTGGGGGTAGTGCGGAAAAGTTGCGATTTGGAGAGAAAATAAAGTGTGTAAAATTTTTTTGATCTACGTCAATACCTTCCGGTGGCGGCGAGTCCTTAAAAATCGAAAAATAGGCCTAAAAACACATAACAATTTTATATAATTTTATATAATTTTTATATAATGTTCATTGTTCAATGACTGCTATTAATTTATTCAAGCCTATAATAGTGTTCTCAGGGTTGTTTGCACAGAAATATACCGGAATTAACATTTGTATAACATCTTGTTAAAACTTGCTTTAAATCAATATTTTGGATATTTTAACGGCTAAGACGCCACCGGAAGTTATTAACAGATTGTGCTGAAATTTTTATTGTTTATTTTGTAAGTCTTTAAAACCATTTTCCAATCTACCCCGTTAGGCCTATTTTTCGATTTTTAAGGACTCGCCGCCACCGGAAGGTATTGACGTAGATCAAAAAAATTTTACACACTTTATTTTCTCTCCAAATCGCAACTTTTCCGCACTACCCCCAATCAAATATCGAAAAAAGTGTAAAAACGAGCCGCCCTAATGATCATCCATTCCAAATACAACTATATGAACATTCATTCCCTGTTCTACCCTTCTCAGCTCTTCAGGACCCATATTACCTCAAACTGAAGCTTACAATTTGAGGCCAGTTTACCACGAGGGGAATCATTGGTTTGCAATCTATTTTAAAAATAAGGAAAGAATGTATTATTTTGTTTCACTCGGTACTCAGCCCTGGAGTGATCCTGTTGTTGTACAATTTATCGAATAGCTGCATATCCCTGAAATTGTCTCGAATCCTTACCGATTCCAAGGATATTTTAGTATTACTTGCTTGCGGCATGTACTGTCTTTCATTTCTCCTGCACATGTCACGTGGGAGGCGATTTATAAACTTTTTAAAATTATTCGATTTGTGCGACACTGAGATGAATGATGAATTGGTATGCAGACATAAAAAAAAGTTCCCATTTGTACGCACTCGCTGTATTGTGTAAAGATTTACGCGTGTATATATAATTGTAACTAGATTGTGTAAAATGTCTCCATTAATGTTAGTCGTATTTAATGGACGCTAGTTCTGTAAGCTGAATTGTACTAAAACATTATTTCTACCATTTAATAAGTTGAATGAAAATACAGTGTTTTGTTCTTAACCACAAAAAACTTACATTAATTCCTCGACGACCTGGCATTCGTTGGTCTGGATGTGAGCCAATCCCTCGACCTCCGCATTCAGGTCACTGGGTTGGCTGCTCGGTGAAACCTCCAAATCTCCCTCGATTATTTGTCTTTCTTCAAAGCTGTCGCGAAAAGTACAGTAGCTATAACACGATCAAGTTCCGCATCGGTCCTTTAAGAAGAAATTAGCATGATTAGTTCATATTCAATCTTTTTTAATTAAAATCTATTTTTTCATAAATCAAATTGTATTCAGAAAGCCTAGCTCAGTACTAATTCAAACTAATCTATAATTGAGGATACCCGCTATGAAACAGTTACAACAAAATGTGAGGAGTAGAAATGTATTATTACAGCCACACCATATATATATATATATTAGGGTGGTTCTTATTTTTCGAAATTGTAAATTTCACCCACTCATCCCCTCAATATATTCCATTTGACAAAAAACAAAAATCTACAACATTTCAAGTAATTATAAATATTCTTATTGGTGCTGCACAAGGACTCAAATTTAGTTAATTATTGATACATAAATATACGAATTTTTTTATTAGCGTTCCACTATAATGGCAAATAACAGCAGTTAAAGAACAGCATAAACTAAAATAGACATTGACTACTAATTAATTAGAAACTGAATTGAACTAAACATTTTAGGACTGAAAGCATAGTAGATTTGGCCTAGTAGGGATGGCTGTTTATGAGGCACCCTTAAACATTAATTGATTTTAATAAAACTTCTTTGGTACACGTTTTATATTAATAGGAAAAAAAATGCGGGGGTGAAACTCCAAAATTTTATATATTTAATTTTTCCTATACATATATGAGCCACCCAATGAACCAAAATTTGGACAGTAATTAAAAACCTATTGTTTTTCATCAAAATACACACAGAGGAATATATATATATATATATATATATATATATATATATGACGGGAGAGAGTTGCAAGGCGATACAAGTAAAATAATTTACAGCACTGGAAATACTTTTATCCTAACTGTGCACAGTACGCAATGCCTACCATCACGATGTCTCGAGCCCAGGATCGTTGGAATTCTTTAAAGTTTTGGTAATTCTAAAACCCTACCTGTAGAACTTTCCATAAAATGAAACATTTACAAACACACCATATATATATATATATATGAAGAAGAGAGAGAGAGAGAGAGAGAGAGGAGAGAGAGAGAGAGAGAGAGTTGCAAGGCGTTACAAGTACAGTAATTTACAGCGCTGAAAATACTTTTATCCTAACTATGCATACTACGCAATGTCTACCATCACGGGGTCTCGAGCCCAGGATCGTTGAAATTCTTTAAAGTTTTAGTAATTCTAAAACCCTACCTGTAGAACATTATAAATTCATTAAACGTAAATATTTGATAAACAAAATTCACTCTTTAAATACTTAATAGAATACATTAATTACAGAAAGCCTAGCACAGTATCCTGTAGTAAACATACAATTATATGGCAGGACACCGCGATGTATATACGGGAGGGGAGAGTTACAGTAAGAGAAAATGTAGGATAGGGTACCCGGATCAAATAATAAACAGCATGCAACTAGCCTAACTGGGGTCAAAAGGAAGATCAGTTAGGTGTGCTACGCATCGCCTGTCAGAACCGGGTCTCGAACCCGGGACCGCAGTCAATTCTTTAAAGTTTTTGTAATTCTAAAACCCTACATGTAGAACTTTCTATAAATTTTTAAGTTATCACGTACAGGGAAAGAAGCGCGTAATAAAATTTCACTTTCAAAGGACAACTTCATCGCATAATAAAATTCACTGTCTAAAGGACGTTCTCAGGAAGGAAGATTAGCTGGGTGTGCTACGCATCCTCTGCCGGCACCGGATCTCGACCCCTGGGCAGATATCCTTTCACTTCGTTTTATTATGGGTTTTTATAAATTATTTAGCAATGGTACTGAATGAAACGATGTATATATACATACTAGATCGAATCACAAATTAAATTAATTACTTAAATTTCAATGTCTTCTTCATCGGTTGAATCTTTCTCCCTGTCACAAATTTCTGCAAAGGTTTGCGTTGAACGTTGGGCGTTCCGGTCAGCCGCTCCGAAAAGGTGGAGCGTAGCCCCTGCACAGAGGACCCCGTCTTCAAACAATTGTGGAGAGCAATAAACTGTTGTGAATGACTCACGGCAATATATTTCTGTAGTTACTTGTTGATAAATACAACTGTTGTGGTTTCCAGATGAAAATGCCCCCTGTTATATTCGCGGTCGTAATTGTAACCACTCCCAATAGCCGAATCGCGAGTTTCCTATTGGCCGGCGGTGAAATTTGGATGGTCCATAACGTGATATCATGACTTCCAACCAAGCAGAGATACTGGTCTCGTTCTCAGGCTCCGCCCATTGGGCTGTAATCGGACGAGCCGCGAATTCTGGCGGGCGTGTCTTTGCCAAATATTATTAGCCATTCCATAGATTCCTTTCAGAAATGAAACAGATTTGTAGAGAGAGAGAGAGAGAGAGAGAGAGAGAGTGTGGGAGAGAGTGACAGTGAGAAAACGTATATAGCAGGATGGATTTCAACATAAAAGTTGAATGTTATTTACCACTTGTTTTATATTTATATATTATATATATATATATATATATACGAAATTGTTTAGCGACTTTTACAATCA
The DNA here is from genome assembly GCA_023014485.1 of Bathynomus jamesi. Taxonomy (NCBI): domain Eukaryota; kingdom Metazoa; phylum Arthropoda; class Malacostraca; order Isopoda; family Cirolanidae; genus Bathynomus; species Bathynomus jamesi. The sequence continues at coordinate 487,655 of JAJOZX010001345.1, forward strand.
TCTAAAACTGGAATTTAATTTAAAAAAGCTAATTAGCAGAAATGGAAGGACGATGGGGAGATTGCCCGTATGATGAATATCCATTTTACTACCTTACCTGTGATAATATATATATTATATATATATATATATATATATATATATATGAAGGATTTTAGTGACTTTTACAATTGCCTAAAACTGGAAAATATATATATATATATGTGTAAAAATGAACCATAAATAATTCCCATATTCCTATACTATCTTATTGTTCATGTAATTCTTGTATTCATTTATATAGTTCTTGTATACATTTTAAAATTCTTGTGTTATATGGTTCATGTATTTATATAATCCTGTATATTCGTGTATATTTAACTTTATATGATGCCTATAATCAAATGTATGTATGTGAGTGTATTCATTTTTACATAAGGACCAAAATCGCCCAACGCGAGTTTGGATAAAATTTTTGATTTGCTTTCTACTTTGCCAAATAATTGGTGACTTGTCTTTTTAAAATCTCTTAATAATTTTTTTTAGATTTCGCTTAATAATGAATCCTGCTTAAGCTTTGCAATGTTCATATTTTGTATAATTCTCTCTTCGTATAAAAGATGAAGTCACGTCTTGCCTAAGCACTTAATTGTAAATCTTAAACCTTTAATTTTTATTCGCATGCATATTTTAGTGTAAAGATGCATAGTTCAATTTCCACTTTTAGTTAACTTGACAGATTATGATAGCATCAGATCTGAAAATACGTGGTTTAAGATAAAAATATGACTTCATCTTCAAAATATCTTGTTTATTCGTTTAAACCTTACCACAGCTAAAAGATTTACTTATTTTCAAATATTGTGCAAAATAATGCAGCCTTTTCAACATTTAATAATAATGATGTTAGCAGTTTTGGGGTATATAAACCCAAATAAAACCTTCCATTTGTTATTAAGAAATAGATTCAAAGAATGAGCACTACCTGTACCTTTTTGCAGTAAAATCCAGTAAGAAATAGTCTTTATCTTCTCCTTCGAGCCTTGTTCTCTTCAGGAACTTAGTCAGTCACATTCCCCGATTCGCTATAAGAAGAATCCGGGAATCTTCAGAAAATTTTAGTAAGTCTACCAGAGTCCTCCGAGCCAGTATAGAAGAACTCGGAGAGTAATATAAAAGAAAACTACTGCGAATAATAACATCCGTTGCCGCCACCTAACTAGAATCCCCGTCGACTTGGAACCAACCCAGGCCATAGACAGAGGGGTTAACAACTGGCGACCCTTTAACCACAACTGACAACTTCTGCATCCAGGATTCTTCCAATCTTCCAGACCCTGGAACTAGAACCAACACCCAGTTGACCGGCGTGTCACGACTTCTAGTTCGTCACATCCACCCTTGAACCGGTGCGTCACGACTCCAAATTCTCCACGCCTAGTTTTCATCCAAGAACAAGTGGCCAGCAAGACACGTCTTCAGGACACGTCTCTAAGGAATTCGCCGTAGGAATCTTGTTAAGTATAAAACTCTTTTTTTAAATAATCTCTAAACATTTGAAAAGTCAGTATTATTAACAGTTAATATTTAGTATTGAGCCAGAATTAACAAAAAAACACAGTGAACATTTCAGACACCAGTGATACATTTTTTTTAATTGAAACAGTAATTGTCACAGAAGTTGATTGTCACAGAAGTTAATTGTCATAGAATTATTGTCACAGAGTTATTGTCACAGAGTTATTGTCACAGAATTAAATGTCACAGAGTTAAAATTCAGAGTTATTTTCAGTTATTTTCACTATTATAGTTAGTATAGTATAATTTTATTTAATGTACCAAACATAGTATTACCATACCTTCACGTACATTCGAGTGAAATCTTGTTTACATTTTTTATTTTGTTTTCAATCTTTTCAAATTCTCCCCTAGTTAGGCAAATTATTGTGCATTTATTTAATGTGTATATTTTTAGATAGTGTAGTTAGGAAAACCCCTTAAGTGATTATTTCATAAATTAAGATCGGTCAAGCAGACCTAATTAAAACACATTAATAGTACCTTCACATATGAGCGATTCAGACGGTGCGCTTTCTGACCGAAAATTTCCCTACACCCATTTTTCCACCTACCCCGCGCCCTTCAAACATACTCCCAAACACACAAACTTCAGATCAAGAACATGCCAATATGTCTCAAATCACCGCCCCAGCGTACATTAACTTAGGCAGACTAGTAAACTTTCACCATACTGTTTTAATTTTTAAGGGAACCATAAATAATCACTTTGTTGAACCACGCGTAAGACCTTGGATTGAGTCTTTAGAGCAACATTTCTTACGCGAAAACATCACCGATGATGATATAAAAATTAGGGAAGCGAAAAGATTTATCGACCCTAAAGAAGGGAATGCTCATGACACAGTCACCTACGTCCCATCAATTAGCGAAGCTACAACATGGGACAATTTTAAACAAAACTTATAGGAATTTTTAAAAAAAATAACACTTGCACAACCCTTAGCCACGTTAGAAGCAGTCTTCCAAGCTAAATGGAAGAAAGAGGAACACGAAGATTTAAACAATTTTATTACACGAACACATAAACTCGTAGGAGAAGCCCTCCGAGCCGCAGAAAATGCGTGTGGCATTACTTTCACTTCAAAACAAAGAAACCTTATAGTAGCAACGACAATTTACCAAAACCTACCCGGAGCACCTAAAAAAAAGTTTCAAGAATTTTTAAATGTTGACAAACCTGTAAGTGTAACTATAAATAAAACACGGGAACATTACCCAGATTTAGCAAACCAGAACTACCGAAAGGGTAGAGAAACCCCCGTACATTACATTCAGCATGAGCAACCACAACACCAACAGCAACAACAACAACAACCCTATAAATTAAGGCCAATGCAGGGGACACCACCCCAGAAACAAGCCCCCCAAACCCAGAATACACAGTGTTTTAACTGCGATAGCTTTGGGCACATGATAAGTCAGTGCACTTATCCCTCTTATTGCTCCCACTGTTACGAACATGGTCATCGCCGTGGCGGTCGCCAAAAGTGTGCTGATAAAGCCCCTGCAGGGTATACGCTCCACTTTCAGAAATCAAACCACCAACGTTCCCAAAAGTCTTCCAATCCCCAGAAACCAGTCCATTCCCAGCCTCAACCGAACCACCAACCAAATAGATTACGACCACAGGGTCACTCACACTATTACCCCATGTACAAACCCCAGTACAATCAGCAATATCGGATAGTTCGGTACGTCGAAATAGGACACAACATCTCCATGAGAATCACAGACAGCTTAATGCTAGTAGAATTAGTTCAGTTCAGATTTCCGAAAGAAATAGGAAACCCCCTCCACTTGATAACAGTTCAAGTCAGCCGGTTGCATCCAGAGGGACAACCGCTCCAGAAATCAGACCCCAGGCTAATCAGTTCCAGTTGTTGAATCCAGTTGGATCAACACAGTCAGTTTGCAGTCAGCCAGTTTGCAGTCAGCCAGTTTCCAGTCAGCCAGTTTCAGTTCAGCCAGCTTCAATTCAGCCAATAAGGTAATTTTTAGTCGCCGAACCAAAGCCAGATTCACAATTTTTCATATGCCTTACCGAGCATATAACAGTAGCACCTTATGAGAAGATTTGTTTCCTAGCAAAAGTAATCGACAGTCAAGGAAAATTATTAGAGTCAGAGCGTACTCTGATTACGGAGAAAAGTAATTTCAAAACAGATGTTCTTATTGCCCAAGTCCTTTGTCGAGTCAGAATTCAGCTATCCCTGTTCTTTGTTTAAACAAAGGTAAAAGCCCTATAGAATTAACTTCAAATCAGAAAATAGGAACTGTTTCCACAGGAAAAATAGATTCAGATTTCCCGACCAGTACGATAAATCGTGTTTCCAGTTCCTTAGAGTTAAACCCTTCAGTATTAAAAGAAGAATATAAGAAATGTCTGGAACACTCCCTTCAGGAGTCACCAGCATTACGGGATCCCAAACTAATGGAATCACTTCTCGATTTCCTGATAAGAAATAGAGATGTGATTGCCCTAAAAGGAGATCCTCTGGGCCGAACTAATTTGGTCCCTTTTTATATCAAGCTGGAACCCAATTCCAAACCCATTTTTATTCCCCCCTATCGGGTTCCACATTCCCAATTAGTCACTATTGAGGAACACATCACGGACATGTTGGAGCAGGATGTCATTCAGCCTTCAGCTACAGTAGTCCCTGGTCCGCTCCTATGATTCACGTCTCAAAAAAGGACGGAACATCTCGCCCTTGTATAGATTTTAGACGCCTGAACCACATTACCATCTCGGATTCCAGATTCCCAACATGCAGGAAACAATTCTGAACGTAGGGAGAGTGAATTTTTTTCATCCCTCGATTTAGCATCCAGTTATTGGCAAATGGAGGTCAGTCCCGAATCTCGGGCATTGACTGCTTTCTTCACAAACCGAGGCCATTAGGAATTCCAGGTTTTACCTTTCGGAGTCCGAAATGGGCCTGCTAATTTCTCTAGGTTGATGAATATAGTCCTTTCCGACCTATTAGGTGTCGAAGCTCTCGTTTATCTTGACGATATTATCGTTTACAGTTCGGACATAAAAACACACTTTCAACGTCTTCAGAATGTGCTATCACGCTTGAGAAAACACCTTAAACTGAAACTTGCAAAGTGCAACTTTTTACAAGAGTCCCTGGTATACCTAGGATTCCTACTCTCATCCACAGGAATTAAACCTGATCCAGCCAAACTCGAAGCGCTGGAACGGTACCCTGTACCCAAAACCATCGACGACGCCCGTGCATTTATTGGTTTTGTCGGATTCTATCGGAATTTTATCCCCAATTTTCAAATATTGCTAAACCCATTACTAATTTGTTCCAGAAAAATTAAATTTAACTGGGAATCCGATCACCAACATGCCTTTGAAACTTTAATTGGTAAACTAACCTGTCATCCCATCCTACAATATCCTGATTACACAAGACCCTTCGTCATAGCCACAGATGCTTCCTCCTATGGACTAGGAGCCGTCCTATTACAGGACGTAGATGGTGTGGAATTACCCATTGCTTATGCCAGTCAACTTCTCTCTGCACCTCAACGGAATTATTCCACTACGGACCGAGAGGCCCTAGCGGTATATTGGGCTTTGAAAAAATTCCGAAATATCGTCTATGGCTACGATGTAACCATCAAGACTGACCATAAGCCACTCACGTACCTCTTCAAGGACAAGTACTTGAAGGACGGTTGAGTAGATGGGCTCTGTTGATTCAGGACTTTGCGGCAAAAATCGTATACAAACCGGGAAAACTTCAAGTTATTCCAGACGGATTGTCGAGGCTCAAGCCCGACGCCCAAGTGAATAAAATAGGAATTCTTCCTGTGTTCGACTACGAGTGCTGCAATACTCCCAACAACAGGACCAACACACCCAAAACCTTCGGGCGCGCCTGGAACAAAAGGAACCATCGAAGGTAAAAGAACAGTACAACCTCAAAGATGGGCTCGTACATTTTCGGAACGAAGATGGAAACGACCTCGTGGAGATACCAAAGGATCTCGTCGATATAGCCATTGGACTTTGTCACGACTCACCTTTGTATGGCCACATGGGGCCGGATCGCACCATCAAGTCTTTTGGAGCGATACCATTTTCCCGAAATGAACAGAAAGGTACATGAATACATCGCCGAATGTCCGTCGTGTTTAAAACATAAGGGCAACGTACCATCCACAGCTCCTATGCATAAATATCCAGTATGCCAAAGGCCCTGGCAAAGAACTGGAATGGATATACTGGGACCATTCCCCAAAACATCAAGGGAAACCAGTACATCATTGTGTTTACGGACCACTTCTCGCGTTACAGCGAAGTAGCTGCCATTCCAGACCAGACCTCGGAAACTGTGGCCAGAGCCCTAGTGGAACGCGTCATCCAGAATCATACTACTCCTTCCATCCTAATTTCGGATAACGCTCTTAGTTTCACGTCCAAACTGTTCGAATCACTCTGTAACATGTGTAAAATTAAAAACACACATTGTGGCATACCATCCGCAGGCAAACGGCTTAGTGGAAAGGCACAATCGAAAGATCTTAGAAGCCCTTCGCCACGTTGTCGATGCATCCTCCCGTACATGGGATGATTCCCTTCCCATGGTACAAACAGCCATCAACAATGGCTATAATGTGTCCATCGGGGACACCCCTCATTTCGTCCTCTATCACTACGACAAGCGTCTACCTTTTGATTTGCCCGACCAAATCGACCCGGCAGTTCTAACATCTTCCGAGATGGCAGAAGCAAATTAGCAACTAGCTGAACGATCTTTCAAGATTTTTGACATAATCCGCTATGCCCTAGACCAACGAAACCAACAGATGAAACAAGAGCAACATAGGCGTCATCCCCGTCAACGGACTATAATCGTCGGTATGCGATGTTATCTGAAGAGCGTGAAACCGCCAGGTGCTCATCGCAAATTATACCCAAAATGAGATGGCCAATATAAGATTATGAAAAACCTCGGAAAAAATCGTTATGAAATCTTCGACCTCCGGGATCATTCCAAACTAAAGATCATTCACGCTGACAATTTGAAGATAGCTGCCGAACAACACCTTCCCAAAAACAGCTGCCAGGCGTTCGAGCCGCCCATCCTTCGGAAGGTCAAGGTATTAACAAATCGAGCAGGGATAAAAACTGAAGTGGTCACCGCGGGAACCACTACCCATGACGAAGATTGGTACCTCGTAATATCACCAGTACTCGAGCCAATCTCTGAACAAGAAGAGGCGCCAGAACCAAGAATCCCATCGGACTCAGACCCTGGAGAAACTCCTTCGAGAGGATCACTCAGTGGAACTCCACCATCTCCTCCAACTCCACCATCTCCTCCACCATCTCCTCCATCCACCATCTCCTCGGTCACCACCCTCACCGATTGATGATCGACGCACGGACCCTACATACCGCCCGCCAATGCATCAACCACGTGAACTAGAACCTTCACATAAGAAACGAACCCGCTCAGAATCCGAACTTAACGGTCGACCCCCATTGCCACCAAAACGAGGCCGACCCCTTCGCCACAAACACAAGTATCCACACGGCCACCCCAGCTCCGTATAATCTAAGGCGTAGAAATGAATAAAATTGTCCCCCTTATAATTTTCCAAATTATTTACTTTGTAGCCCGCATTAAAATTTCTACAGTTGTTATAGAAAAGCTTGCAGAAGGTAAATTTTTGAAAGGACACGCGACCTTTTTATCATTTGCAACCCCCTGCTAGAATCAAGATCAATCTCCTTCAGATACAAACCCAATTAAAAACGTTTGAAAGTAAAGTCAGGTTCTTTCCAGGGAAAAGATCAGATTAGTCGCGTTCTGTTAGAAAATACCTTGGAAAATATTCGAACTACAACACGCGCCCTATCAGAAATATTGCATTACCATGGATACAAACGGAAACTCATAACTCGGAAAAATTAATCAAAGAAAAAAAGGGGACTAATAGATATAGGAGGAAAAATATTCAAGGTTTATTCGGATTAGCAACCGAAGAAGATATTAAAAGAATTGAACTCAAATTGAATCTCTTCGCGCGAAATCGACAGATAATGGACACATGTTAGAACAAACTATTAGGTCACTACACGAAAACAATCGCTTCCTCCACGCCCTTTCGGACAGATTCACATACCTTGAATCCATGTTAGCTCAATACAAAGAACACAAAAGATATCTAGAATTAGTAGAGATAATTAACCTACAAGTAACCCTAATCGATAAGTATTTACAACAAATAATTACGATTCATTCCAAGGTTTTGCGTGCAACCCAGCTAGCCCATGGAAAACTCACTCTTTCCACCCTAATACCATGGGAAATACTTGAGTCCTTGATTCACACCGCCCAGACACAATTAAAATTATCACCCATATTCTCACTCAACCACACTAATTACCCCCAAATTTCTAGAATACACCTGGACTGTACATGGACCACGCCCCTACACATACCTCATAATTATACCATTTTTCGATGTACTCACTTACGACGTATATAACTTTCACCCATTCCCAACACTCTACCAAAACAATTCTAATGTCTATCGGTTGTATTTACCCACCGTACCACCTTACCTTTTCCTCACCAAAGATCAGTCAGCCTATTCTATGATGTCAGATAGCGACGTCCGGCACTGCCGATTCCCGCAACCAAATAAACAACTCGTTTGTCCTCCACTCAAACCAGTTATTCTTCCAACTACTAGGTCTTGCTTTATCGACTTAATTCGTGACCGGCATGCCTCGGTATGTTCATTTAAAAAATTTCATTCCCCTAAAACCGTCCAACTACGAATTGGACCAAACATCTGGGTTTCTTTCGCGAACAGGACTGCCGCTACTCTCGAGTGTCCGTCGAATTATTCCCTCATCACAATCCCTATAGTTATTCGGCTACCAATTGGTTGCTCCTTGCGTTCAAAAACCCTCCAAATATACAACCCGTACAATGTTACCCTTAACAACTCATACCCCTTCCCATCGCAAATTAAATTTAAACTCGTCATAGAGATCTTAAATCTCTCCAGAAAACCTGTAACCATCCTACCCGAGCTACATGCCCCTGAATGGTATGATCAATTGAGTCAGTTTAAAGTTTCGAATGATAACCAAAATAACCTCTTACAAATACTACAACCTGTAACAATTTCCTCAACATCTGCCGTTAGTATCATTATTGTATGTGCTATTATCCTCGGTATATTTGTGGTGAAAAGATCATTCTGGGAACAAAGAAAAACAAGACACACTGAACAACATGAAACTATGCACGACCAAGAGTGCGTACTCAGATCACGTGAACTAGACTTAACCGCCCGACTTATGTTGAGTATATAAATCTGTATTATAAACCCATAGTTATCATCTAGTTAGTATTAGTTAGGATGTTACATTATTATATTAATATTATTCTAGAGGGAAGAGCCCTGTAAAAATGAACCATAAATAACCCCCATATTCCTATACTATCTTATTATTCATGTAATTCTTGTATTCATTTATATAGTTCTTGTATCCATTTTAAAATTCAAGTGTTATATGGTTCATGTATTTATATAATCCTGTATATTCGTATATATTTAACTTTATATAATGCCTATATTCATATGTATGTACGTGTGTGTATTCATTTTTACATAAGGACCAAAATCGCCCAACGCGAGTTTGGATAAAATTTTTGATTTGTTTTCTACTTTGCCAAATAATTGGTGACTTGTCTTCTTAAAATCTCAATCATTTTTTTAGATTTCGCTTAATAATGAATCCTGCTTAAGCTTTGCAATGTTCATATTTTGTATACATTCTCTCTTCGTATAAAAGATGAAGTCACGTCTTGCCTAAGCATTTAATTGTAAATCTTAAACCTTTAATTTTTACTCATATGCATATTTTAGTGTAAAGATGCATAGTTCAATTTCCACTTTTAGTTAACTTGGCAGATCATGATAGCATCAGATCTGAAAATACGCGGTTTAAGATAAAAATATGACTTCATCTTCAAATATCTTGTTTATTCGTTTAAACCTTACCACAGCTAAAAGATTTACTTATTTTCAAATATTGTGCAAAATAATGCAGCCTTTTCAACATTTAATAATAATAATATTAGCAGTTTTGGGGTATTAAGAAATAGATTCAAAGGCTGAGCACTACCTGTACCTTTTTGCAGTAAAATCCAGTAAGAAATAGTCTTTATCTTCTCCTTCGAGCCTTGTTCTCTTCAGGAACTTAGTCAGTCACATTCCCGATACGCTATAAGAAGAATCCGGGAATTTTCAGAGAATTTTAGTAAGTCTACCAGAGTCCTCCCGGCCACTATAGAAGAACTCGGAGAGTAATATAAAAGAAAACTACTGAGAATAATAACATCCGTTGCTGCCACCTAACTAGAACCCCCGTCGAGTTCGAACCAACCCAGGCCATAGACGGAGGGGTTAACATATATATATATATATGTGTGTGTGTACATGTATATATATATATATGAAATTGTTTAGCGACTTTTACAATCATCTAAAACTGGAATATAATTTAAAAAAGCTAATTAGCAGAAATGGAAGGACGATGGAGAGATTGGCCGTATGATGAATATCCATTTTATTACCTTACCTCTGATAATATATATATATATATATATATTAGTGATGGATCGAATAACCGCAACCGCAACCGCAACCGCACTACAACCGCACAAAAATTCACAACCGCAACCGTAACGCAACCGCCGTTCCATAAGTGCGGTTGCGGTTGTAAAAGCTTAGTTAATTTTAATTTTAGGTTAATTAGAAATATTTATTTTTTAAAAAGAAAATGATGGGTCTCCTTATGCGTGGAGCGGGAACGTTGTACGATGAGAGGCGTTGCCGCTTGAAAGGTGAAAATGCAGCAAAAATATTATTCTTGAAATTCACACTGCCTGTCATTAAGTTTGACATCAGTTTTTCAAATGAATAATAATCCATAACTTTCCAATGAGTGGAGGCTGGGGAAAGTGGTAGGTGGGATGAACAGTGCGATGGGTCCTCGTCCCTCATCCTGGTAACACACTTAGTGCAAAATATGGTTTTAATTAATTTGACCTATTCTTTCATAATAGCTATATAAGTTTAGAATATACTTCATTTAAATAGTATTTATTTAGTAAATACCTTATGTTGAACACAAGTTTTGCAACACACAAATAGCGGTAGCGGTGTATTGCAAAACTTGTGTTCAACATAAGGTATTTACTAAATAAATACTATTTAGTATATATTATGTACCAAGTGTGGCTAAATCGCACTATAGTGGCTAAATCCAGTTAATAATTACGCATTTTTCCTAGTATATGATAACCGCAACCGCAACCGCGGTTGGAAAAAATTCGACAACCGCAAACACAACCGCAACCGCGGTTGTGAAAAACCGACCACTCGATCCATCACTAATATATATATTTATATATATGTATGTATGTATGTATGTACATATGAAGGATTTTAGTGACTTTTAGAATCACCTAAAACTGGAAAATAATTTTTACAAAAATTAATTGGCAGAAATGGGAGGGCGAATGCCGGATGGTCATTCCATCGTTTTTAAAATGTTTATTGTGTGTAGAGATCGGCCGTATGCTAAACATCCAATTTCATTACCTTACCTGTGCTAATATATATATATATATATATATATATATATATATTTATATATATATTATATATATATATATAATATATATATATACACACATATATATATATATATATGTATGGAGTTTAGTGACATTGGAAAATAAATTTGGATTTCGGACAATTCGCTTCGCATTAAAGTCTCGTTCGGACGAGTAGAAATAAAATTCCGTGAACAAGCTTAAGATAGATGTTTTTAAGATTTTTCTTTTTTTAAATAATGGTTGGAAGCGTAAAGTATCGGGGATGGGTCAGTGCTGTCGAATTTATTTTAAATATAATAATAATTCTTAATAATATATATATAGAGGATGGTAAAGTTATTCAGCTCATTGTTTCAGATTGTGTAGGAAATTTCTGTGACCCGTTAATATTAAATCATAATTGAAGCAACAACTCGTTGCCTTATTTTGAGGGTCGCTACAATAAACAACATTTCCTAGGTTGGGATGTTTTCGTATGGGGAAATCATAATGTGTGTGTGTGTGTGTGTGTGTGTGTGTGTGTGTTTGTAGAAGATATATGACGTGTAGATGGTGTAAATGACGGAGGGATTTCGCGACCTATGAACGTATATATAGTTGTGTGTGTGATAATAGGGGAATGTATGTGCGTTTGTGTGCGCTTCTTGGCTGTTCAAACGATGTATACACTGAGCCAACTGGCTGATAATGCCTGGAGGCACTGGCTTCTACCCCAACTGGCGGATTTCGAGTTCTAAGTCAAGTGTTGCTACCATGGTCTGTCATTGAGCTTTTGCATCTGGCAGGAGGTGGATGCTCTCTTCCTCTCCTCCTGTATTTCTCTTAGGTTAGGTATACCAATTTGGGGGGTGAGGCCGTCCCTGCTTCTCTCCCAAAGAGGTCAGGTGGACTCCCCCAGCTTGCTGGGGGAGTTCCCATCCCCCTTCATTACAGCTTAGGGGAATGGGTTGGCACTGGGGGAGATGGTTTGCACCTGGGGAGGGGGTCTTGCAACAAGGAGGAAGGGGGTTGGCACTGACACTCATTGCAACATTGCAATTACTCTGCACTCTACCATTTTCGGGCATACTACTGGCTCCATAAAAAGAAATCTAACGGGGTTAGGTCCGGAGATCTCCGGGCCCACGATATTGGACTAGCACGACCAATCCAACGATTCCCGTACAGCTGATTCAAGTACTCCGTAACATGACCAAAATGTGGTGACGTCCCATCGTGCTGAAACAACATCCTGCGACTTGTCTCCAAGGGCATTACCTCCATCAAAAGCGGCAATTCGTTCGTGAGGAAGTTCAGATAAATATCAGCAGTTAATCGTTGTTCCAAAACGAAGGGTCCAATCAGCTGATCTCCAATTACCGCACCAAACATTCACCGAGAATCGCTGTTGAAAGTTTCCTTCAACGATACCGTAGGGATTATTGGCGGACCACAAGTGGGAATTTCGTCTATTGTTAATTCCATCCCGAATGAATTGTGTTTCATCACTAAACAGTATGCGATTAAGAATTTGGCGATGCATAACCATCCACTGGCAAAATTGAACACGTTTATCGTAATCATCCGGTTGAAGAGCTTGCACACGCTGCAAATGATAGGGATACAAACCCTCATCATGTATGGTTCGCCATACACACGATGCAGATTCACCAATTCGTCTACAAATCCTTCGAACACTAATAGTTGGGTTACGTTGTACTTGGTCCAGTATGCGCTCCTCCACAGCAACGGGCCGTCGTGCTACATGTTCTTGGTTACGTGGAACAATTGTCCGTGTTTCCCTTAATCTCTGGTGTGTGTCATAAACACTTGCCTGTTCGGTATTCGGCGGTTCGAAAAACGTCTTCGATATTCCTCAACTGCCGCTCTGCTGTTACCATCACAGAATCCATAAATGAAATGGATATAAGCGTATTCAGCGGGTGAGAACTGTTGATTCAATTTGATTGTTCACCTTAGCGCAACACAGTGTCTCGTACTACAGATCAGAACCAACTGAAAGAGAAAACTGAGAATTAGTAGTGGTAACTTCGTTAACCGAAACTACCAACAGTGCTGCCATCTATCAAATTACAAACAAGTAGGGATTTGTTGTTTGCACATCTTAAAACGTACGTAGCTCCGCAACGGTTGGAAATAGCACCTATGTTGTATTAACTTTTTTACTCGATATTACACCCCAAATCACCCCCCAAAGTATGGCAGACCGTTTGTGAAACACCCCATCGTCTATCAACATGATGGTGCTCCTTGTCACTATGCCAAAATTGTTCAGGATTATCTAAATGGACGTTTTCCAAATCGCTGGATCGGACGCGGAAGCAACAGACCTTGGCCAGCGAGATCACCAGATTTAACCCCTTTAGATTTCTTTGCATGGAGCTTTATCAAATCGCACGTCTATCAGACGAAGATTACGAGTCTTGAAAACTTACGTACACGTATACGAACTGCTGCAGATAACATAACCCCGCAAATGCTCCAGAATGTGTTTAGAAATGCTGCGGAACGATTTGAGCTGTGCGGGGATACTGATGGGCGTCACGTCGAGTCCTACTCTTAATTATTTAATAAATGTTACCACTTTATCATTTTATGATTGAATTCCATATAATTTCCAAGTGCTTCACAATAATAGATCCTGACTCTATGTACACCCTGTATATATATATATATATATAATATATATATATATATATTTATATATATATATATATATAAAACGGCTATCGAGTCATCAACGAAGCGTCGGTAAAAAATTGGTTTACAATGGGTGGGGGATTGTCTAAAAATTACGCTTTCTAAATGAGTCATAAAAAAATCAGCTGATAAAGGTCCGACGGGTGATCCCATCCCAACACCGTCAATTTGTTGGTAAACCTTATTATTGAAAATAAAATAACATTGCTTAAAAACCAGTTCTAAAAGTTCTTTAAAATAAGACCATGAAAAACCATGAAAACTATCATCCGAGCTAAAAACCCTATCTAAAATAATGGCAATAGTTTCTGATACAGGTACGTTCGTGAAAAGTGACTTTACATCAAAACTGACAAAAAACCGTATATATATATATATATATATATATATACACACATGTTCATACGTAAATACACATGTCCATACATACACACATATACATACATACTCATATAGACGCATTCACTTGCTCATTATACATTCGGAAAAATAGGATGGTAATGCTTTCATATATTTACATAGCAAAGAACTGCCATTGAGAAGCAAATTTTATGCTTTAACGCAGAGTAGCTTTAAAAATATAGGGGCAAAGAGAGAGAAGTATATGGAGTTTATCTGTTGTAAGCTTCAGACATATGTTTAGAAATACGTACAGTTAGGATATTCACCTGAGATTACACATTCACATAACTACACATAATTATATATGCAGTAGGTATTCAGCTAGGTTCTGTGTTCTTGATAGAATTTTCAATGCTGATTACGAATATGACTGGAAATTTTGTATAACGTAGGGTTCTTGAGAAAACTGCGAATTAAGGTTTCCCCAAAAGTATATAAAACTGCATGTAACTGTTGTAATGTATAGGACGTGCTCTAACATTATATTAACCATACCCATGGGCGTACGGGATAAGTAGTCTCTGGGAGGTCCAGGTGTTTGGACCCGACAAGAAAGATGTTGCTCAGGACTTCAGACCGACATTTCCATAACCTAAAAAAAATCATTGAGCTAGCACATTAGCGTCTGCAAGAATTTTTCTAGTGCATGGCTGAGCGAAAATGAAAGGGCCAAGCCATAAAAAATGATGCTGGTAGAAGCAAGGGGAGTGTGGACTGTGGAGTGTTAAAAATGTATACTTCCACTTTTTGGTAGTAGTATTTGTAGGGAGACAAAGCTGGATTTTTATAAATATGTTAATTTGGGGTTACATAAACCATATTATTGTTATATCATGTATTTATTATTATTTGTTGTGTATCATGCTAGGTAAAGAATATTACTTACTGTTAACTTGTGTTAATTCAGATTAAAACAAAAATAAACACATATCTAATTTAATGCAAAGCGAACAATAGTTTCAATGGAGTCAGAGATACCAACACCAACATCATCAACATGTGCTGCTTTTCTTGGAAGTTCTGCCTCAGTATGAAAAAAAACTTGAAATCTTTGACTGAGATTGTGGCAGCACACAGACAGTATCAGGAGTTCTCCCAGACAATATCAAACTTTGATAATGTTTATTCATATGTCTAACTTTAAAATCATTGTCAAAAATTTCATTGCATGCAAAACATTTGACTTTGTATCTGCTGCTATGTTGTCGTTTTCGTAAGTTAATTTTTTGAGACATTTTGTTTTCCAACTAAAAGCCATAAAAGTAAATCTGAAATAAAAATAAGGAAGATTATTTAAGGTGATTGGAAAAGTAAAAGCGATAATGCAAGCTATGCAACAAAACTCTAGTTTTTCATGAAGTATGAGAAAAATACAGTAATATAAATTATAATGATGCTATTATGTAAATTATTCTTCAGTTTTATGTGTTTAAAATAAGATTCATAAAAGACAAGACAACTGTACAGGTGTATACAACCATATAAGTGGTCAAATAAAATTAATTTGTAAAATAATTTCAGTTCACAGTTTTGCCTTCTAATCTTGTTTTCCTCCCTTTTGAATTTTTCACTTATTGACATGATGTGATGGACCCAACAAAGTGAGACAAAATGGACCCGACACAAGGGTTGGCTGGGGGGTCCATGACCCCCTCCCCAGATCCCCCGCCTCCTACGCCCATGACCATACCTAAAATCTCTTTGTCGACGATTTTCGTTTATAGGCGATATTTGAGGTTTCCCTGATTAATGTCCAGCAGTAGTCAGCGAGCATCGTTGGGTCTCACCTGCCTTGGTACCGTTTTTCCATTGTGGAAATATCCTGGTGAAATCTTTCCCCATATTCGTCACTAATGTCACCAAGGTTGGTTGGGAAAAAGTCCAAATGGGAGTGCAGGAAATGTACCTTTAAAGACATATTGCACCCCATTAACCTAAACGCTTCAAACATCTCAACCAACTGCACGTAGTTCGGTGTCTTGTTCTTACCTAAAAAGGTCTTGACGACTGCTTTAAAGGCTTCCCATGCTTCATCAAAACGGCTGTCATTCATAACTTCTCTAATCTGTGGACCAACAAAAACATCTTCTTTTATCTTTGCCTCACTTATTCGCGGAAACTTCTGTTTTAAATATCGAAATCCTTCACCTTCCCTGGTCATTGCTTTCACGAAATTTTTCATTAGTTAGAGCTTAATATGAAGAGGTGGCAGGTATATCTTCTTCGGATCAACCAGCTATTTATGTGCGACGCCCTTTTGCCCAGGAACTAAAGCTTGACGAAGTGGCTACTCCTTAATGGCATAATGAGAATCTCTGGCCTGACTATCCCACTCACAAAGAAAGCAGCAATACTTTGTATATCCCAGTTGCATGCCAAGAAGAAGCGCTACGACTTTTAAATCGCCACAGATGTGCCACTTGTATTTAGTGTACTCTATGTAATTCAAAACAAGCTTCATATTTTCATAGAACTCTTTCATATTAAGAGCATGTCCGACGGGAATTGATGGATAAACGTTTCCATTATGTAGCAGTACAGCCTTCAAACTTAACTTGGATGAGCTAATGAACAGTCACCATTCTTCTGGTTTATGTTCGTGACCAAGTGTCATTATCAATCCCTTTACATCGTTACAATAATACAGATTTCCCCTTAAAGAAAAAAAATTGGTTCAATCGTTTTAACGGTTGCAGAACACAGGGCGTTTTACCAACAGATTCCACCCATGCAGCCTGGAACTTAGTAGCTCTGACTCTTAGATAAGCTTAAGTCCCTGACGAGGTCACTTAACATTTAAATCACCTTGTGTAATTAAGTGAGACCCTCTTGACTCCGACATTGGAAAATCTGGGTCCATGACTAGTTCAATTCCATAGGCTCGTCTATGGTAGTTTCATCTTCTAAGATCCAGTCTCTGGCCGCTCTGGTATAAGAAGATTTTCACCGTGTGGCACCGGTCTTATTACCGATAGAAGATTTGGATATTCAGTTAGGTTCAATCGATTTTTTGCTTGTAGAAGAAAATCCAGAAACATTCGTCAGACAAAAGTAACAGTCTGTGACGTGATCTCTCTACTCTCTCCAAATTATGGAGACAGCAAATGCCATGGATCGGCGAGCACTTTTTAGCCATACCCTGAGATTTCTTGCTCAATGTGTACAACAAATATGAGGAGCTCAGCTTTTGTCTTGGTCTCCTATTTTACATCCGAAATAGAGATAGTATGCTTTTTTAATGAGAAGAGTGGAATCAAAGGCTTTTCGTCTTTTACTGATTGTCTTCAATCCCTCTCTTCGCCACAATGTTGCCTTACTCTCTCTTCACTATCGCTATTAGCGAACTCTCTAACTGCATGCCTCCTCCTTTAAGGAGAGCACGCAGTACCAGACATTTTACACATTCTCATTCTTTTTCTGTTGAACTGTCTAACGCAAGGGTTAATCGGTATTTTCACTCTTTCATCTCCTGGAACAATCTTCCTCAATCCATCTTTCCTCCTGTGTATGACCTCCAATCTTTCAAACGCAGAGTGTTCAGGCATCTCAAAAACCCTGGACCTTAATTTTGGCTCTCTTCTTCTTCTATTGGGGGGGGGGGGGTAAGAAGGCGCTTTTGCGGCATTCACCCTTGGCTCGTCCTTCCTTCATAAATTTTTTTTTGAGATTTGAGAGTGAACTCACCGCATACGTAACAGAAAGTACCAGGTTTGTCATCACAAACAACTAACGACAGTGTTTTTTTCAGACAACGCAGTGCAGCGGTCACGATTGCATCATCCTACAAGCACGGTTGCCAGATTGTGCGATTTTAGCACCCAATGAAATTTCATTTTTGAGCAGCTTAAAAACTGGAAAGTCTAACAATATTTCTTTTGCAATATGGAATATTACGGTGAAGCGTTACAAATACTCAAGCTGATAACAATGAAACAAAGGAATAAAAATTTCTGGAAAACTGTGCGTAATATAGAAATGTCAAGGTTATTTCTGTCATCAGCGTTAAAAAATCTACGGGAATCACATAATCTTGTTGAGGAAACAAAATCCTTGTTGACCAGTGTAATTAATTATTATTAATATAATTAATATAAATATAATAAGAGTATAAATCATATAATTAAATGTTATAATTAAATATTATTAATATTAATATTATCAATATCAATACCAATTATTAACATCAAAAATTAATTATTATATAATTAAATATAAATATAATAAGACTGTACAATTTAGGCCGGGTCGAAATTTTATATTGAAAAGGTACATATTGTGAGGGGTTTGAATGGAACACAGGAATCCCCTTATAAATTATTTTCGTTATGTAAAGCCTCCTACCCCCTGGCACAATTTTTCACTTTTTGACCTATATTGAAGAATATGCCATTTATACGAGACTTACTCCACATTCAGGTTTTTTGATGACACAAATCTTTATTAACGTATAATATTTTATTTAATAGTGTACAGCAGGGGTTCCCAAACTTTTACCACCAAGGACCCCTAAATATTAATTCCGTACGGACATAGACCCCCCACAAAAAAAATTATGAATTCAGTTACAAACTATAGTATATTTCATAAACATAGATAGCTTTTAAATTAATGTAAAATTAAACATTCTACGCTCATTAAACCAGTTTAATAAACACTTACCGAATGTCTAGTGTGAAATGGAAATTTATTTTAATATAGTTAATGTTACTATTTTTCCAAAAGCTTAGAGACCCCCTGGAAGCTTCCTACAGACCACTTTGGGAATCCCTGATGTACAGTATTAGGAAAATTTATTAAATACAATATATTCAGAAGAAAAAATTAGAGGCATAATAAATGTGCTAAAATTCAATTAACTTTTTCATTGTTCCTTATAACATCAAAGGGGAAGAAATTTTCAATATCATTAGGAAATTTTATTTCATATGTTTCTTACTCATTCCATTGGGCCATAGTTGTATGACCGCAAAAGGTTAGAGTGCAATGAAGTTGCAAATGTCGATCAATGTTGCAAAGGGGGAGGGGGGGAATGTTGCAAGATGTTATGCAACAAAGGGAAAGGGCGTTATGCAACAAGCGGGGTACAGGTTATCCCCCAAGCTGCAATGAAGGGGAACTCCCCCAGTTTGCTGGGGGAGTTCCCCTAACCTCTTTGGGGGAGAAGTTGGGATGGCCTCACCCCCCAAGGGGGGTATACCTAACCTAAGAGAAGGCGAGAAAAGAGGAGGGTCTTTGGGGGAGAAGTTGGGACGGCCTCACCCCCCCAAAGGGAAACACCTAACCTCTTTGGGGGAGAAGTTGGGACGGCCTCACCCCGCAAAAGGAAACACCTAACCTCTTTGGGTGGGTGAGTAGTTGGAACGGCCTTACCCCCCAAAGGGGTAACCTTAACCTAAGAGAGGGAGTGAAAGGAGGAGGGTCTTTGGGGGGAGAAGGTGGGACGGCATCACCCCCAAAAGGGGCATACCTAACCTAAGAGAGAGAGAGAGAGAGAGAGAAAGAGAGCATCCAGCTTCTGCGAGAGGCAGAAAATAACTGAGAGTTCACCCGAGCGCCCGCTCTCATATAAGGTCCTAATCAACCAGTTGGCTTAATCCGCCAGTTGACTTAGAAGGTATAAATGGCGTGTATATTAATGACCTTCGAACGAATTAAAAGCGCACACAACGCACATACACTCCCCGACTATACCCCATAAAGCCCCTCTTACCACACACACACACATATATATATATATATATATATAGTGGTGGACCAGATATCCGCATCCGCATCTGACTGCAGATGTTATGCGGATATTACCTGTAGTAAATTATGCAATTTACAATTAAATTAGCTTATAAAGGAGCTTGTAAAGCCCAGTCATGCGTATTTCATGTAAAGTATTAATTATTAATGAACAAATACACAAACCTCAAAATATAAATACCTGGTAACAGAAAATTGAATGAAATTTGTTTCAATGAATTTTCTCTGGCTGAAACTCTTGAGAAAGTTATTATTTTTATCATAATGAAAACATTAATATTAATTTTAATTCTTATTCTTTACTCTCCATAATAGTAATATCACGAAATTTGAAAAATTCTCTCATATATTCATAATTCTATATTATATTGATAGGTTAACTAAATATCCGCATCCGCATCCGCGGATATTGAAATTAAAAATCCGCATCCGCAGATGTTGAAAAACTGACATCCGGTCCACCACTAATATATATATACAGGGTGTCCCATAAGTCCGGCATCATAGGAAAAATAATAAAAAAAGGCAAAACAAAAGCTTTTATTTACAGAACGTGCTCAATATGTCCACCATTGTTTTCAATACACAAATTCAGACGTGATACCCAGTCAGCAAGCACACGGTGAATAATGTCAGGAGTAATGGTGTTACATGCCCCAATAATAATGCTGCCGCAAATGTTCAACACTCCTAATTTTCTCTGCGTATACCAGCGCTTTCAAGTGGCCCCAGAGATAAGAATCTAGTGGCGTGAGATCCGGGTTTCTAGCTGGCCATTCCACAGGCCCTCGACGTCCTATCCAATAACCAGGGAATTGTTGGTACAGGTATTCCCTTACTTGGGTGCTGTAATGTGCAGGAGCGCCGTCTTGCTGGAACCATGTTGGGAAATTTCGTTCTTCGTTCAAGACACTGGGAAATGTTTCTTCCTTGAGCATACGTAGGGAGGTGCCTCCAGTGACATGTTCATCGAAAAAGAGGGGGCCTATGATTCAATCCTTCCAAATGCCACACCATACCATCACCCGAGATGCACCTTGTTCCTTTGAAGAGTTATACCAGTGAGAGTTGTTTTGAGACAAGTAGCGGGTGTTCTGTCGATTTACCTCACCATTTACATAAAATCAGCCTCGTCACTGAACAGAATGGTAGACGGGAAACTGGCATCCCGAGCATAAGAAACATGGTTTATCGAAATAGAAAAATATGAATTTCTCCTATGATGCCGGACTTATGGGACACCCTGTATATATATATATATATATAAAACAGATGCATGCAAGCCCCAACAGCAGAATATATACGACGACAACCACCACACAAAAAACCACTTCACCAGTCGTCTACGTATAGACTTTTAGGAGCTCATCCCATGAACACCACGTAACCGATATGGGGGCTACAACCAAACGTCGAAACATAGACGATTGGTGGTGAAGCAATAATACACAACCACCACCACCGCTTTACTTACCAGCTCCTGGTAGACCGACAAGGTTTCTAAATACGACCCAATAGACAGAGCTATTAAACATAAACAAATACGTTTATGGGACCAAGGAGTAGACCGACAAGGTCTCAAAACAAGGCAACGCCAATAGTTTTTCTATTGAGCTTCTCGTGGTGGTGGAACACCACGAGGCCTATTTAATATTTGGTAGGCGATCTTTTAAACAAAAAGTCGAATAAGATTAACTAAGATTACAAAAACAAATTTTCGCCATAATACACAATTTTATCCTTAAACTATAACATAAAAAGCATTAATATGATATTTAAAACAAATTAGAAATTAAATTAGGGGTAACATTACTTTTTCCTCTTCTATCCAATTATTGTGTTTCAATATAAATTTATCTTTAAGACAACAATATATCTTTAAACCTTGTTACAAAAAAATTAATATAACTTTATAATAAAAATAGATTCTATTTCGAGGTAAGTTATTAATTTTTCCTCGTTTGGCCAATTATTTTATTTCAATATAAATTTATCTTTAAGATACACATATATCTTTAAACCTTATTACGAAAGATATTAATATAACTTTCTAACAAAAATAGAAATCAAATTAGGGATAACGTATTAATTTTTCTTCTTTTATCCAATTATTGTGTTTCAGTATAAATTTATCTTTAAGAGTCCAATATATCTTTAATATTAATATAATTTATATTAAAAATAGATTGTATTTCGGGATAACTATTTCATTTCTCGTCTTTCGCCCAAATAGGATGTTTCAATGTAAATTTATCTTTAAAACACATATATATATATATATATATATATATATATATATATACACAGGGTGTCCATAAATGTTTACCCTGAAAACAGTATGCTCTCATGTTTTAATGACGAATCTTACATCCGTTTTCTTTTTACGGGTGATCTTGTACACGCATAGAGTTTCTGTGCTGGTGTGTTTTGTCTACCGCATTCGCCGCTAGGAGCGCTATAGTAGCTGTTCAGTTAAGATGGCGTCTGTGACAGAGAAGGCACAATGTGTTGTGTGGCTTGAAGAAACTAAATCTTCTATTGTTCAGCGAAGGTTCAGAACAAAGTATGGAAAGAATCCACCTGATGTGAAGTTAATTAAGTCGTGGATGAAAAAATTCTTGGAAACTGGAAACGTGGAAAAGAGAAAGAGCAGTGGTAGACCATCAGTTTCCGATGGGACGGTGAAAACACTGAGAACACTGTTTCTGCAACTGTGTACCTGGATATGCTCACCAATTACGCCACCCCCAAGCTGCAGGACAGGCAGCCAACTGTCATCTTCCAACAAGATGGGGCACCCCCTCATTGGGCGCATGTTGTTCGTGAAACTCTCGACGCAACATTTCCAAATCGATGGATTGGCAGGGACGGGCCAATCCCACGGCCCCCAAGATCACCAGATGTTACCCCGCTGGATTTCTTTCTCTGGGGTCATGTTAAAGATTTGGTTTATGTAACAGTTGTTCCAGATATCAGGACATTGCGAGAACGCATTACGGATGCAATTGGAACAGTTAACCCACAAATGTTGGAAATTGTGTGGCGTGAGTGTGAATACCGTTTAGACATTTTACGTGCCAGTAGGGGTGCACATGTGGAAGCTTATTAAGTTCATTAACTATGTATCAAAACTTTGTATGATTACACTGGTCAACAACAATTTTGTCACAAGGGTTTTGATGGGTGTTCTAAGTGTACTTTTTCATGCTGAATCTAAATATGAAATCAGATTTTTTTCTATCAGGCTTAGTTTACTTGTGACGCTATGTTCATTTTTTCCTCATTTAGCATGATCACCGGATAAAAAAATAATAACATATTATATAAAATTAAGTATATAACAATATTATAATATAAAACATTATAAAAATAATAAATATAATAATATATTATATTAATTAATATAACTATAATAAAATATATTAATATTAATATATATGTTGTATTAATTTTTCTGTAAAATTAGTACAATTTATTCCTTTGGGGAGAAAGTTCTGATAATGCTGGCAGGATAAATTTGGTCGGAGCAGCAGACTGTGCAGGTTGAAACATGTATGTACCTGTTCAGACATGAGCCTAGTTTCTGTGTGTAGAGCAGCTCCAAGTCAGTCTGCTTGGAAATGTCACAGTGTTAACAGCTAGTGTCTGTTGCTTCTTGTTAATTTTACACCAGTGTTGTATTCATATAGATGTTTTGTAATGCCGCGGAACTGTCTGAATCATACTAATTCCTTTTGTTATGTATGTGGTGATCTAACTTTAAGATCCCAGAAACGTAACTTTACACCATTAGTAAAAAAATGCTATGAACTTTATTTCGGATGTAAAGTAGGCGATCAGGACAAGAGTTGGGCCCCTCACATTTGTTGTGTGACATGTGTAAGACTACTTACAGGATGGCTAAACGGTTCACGTCACATGCCATTTGCTATTCCAATGATTTGGAGGGAACCCAAAGATCACACAACAGACTGCTATTTCTGCCTGGTAAATACAAAGGGGATCCTTCAAAAACAAAGAGCCTTATGAAATACCCTAATCTACCGTCTGCAATGAGACCAGTTCCCCACAGTGCTCAACTTCCAGTACCAAATCCTCCTGAACATGTAAGTTTAAGTGATGAGGAATCAAACGTAGCTGTAGCATATGACGAGGAAAAAGATGAAGACATTTCTGATACAACATTCCAGGCTACCTGTTCCTCCAATGAACCACATTTACAGTCACAAGGAGATCTAAATGACCTAGTTCGTGATTTGAAATTATCTAAGAAGCAGGCTGAACTTTTAGGTTCAAGATTAAAGGGTTGGAATCTACTGCAACGTGACACTAAAGTTTGTTTTTTCCGCAGCCGCCATGATGAATTCAAAGAATGGTTCTCCCATGAAGATGGACTTGTGTTTTGTAAAGATGTTAATTCAGTCATGGGGGCTCTTGGTCATGAACATAACGTGGATGAGTGGCGATTGTTCATTGACTCCTCAAAAGTCAGCTTGAAAGCAGTCCTTCTTCACAACGGAAATAAATTTCCTTCTGTACCTATTGCACATGCTGCAAACATGAAAGAGTCATACGACAACATGAAGTTGCTTTTAGAAAAGTTTCAGTATCAGAAATATAAAAATATAAGTGGAATATCTGTGGAGATCTGAAGGTCATTGCACTTTTGCTAGGGTTGCAGCTAGGTTACACCAAGTACTGTTGTTTTTTATGTGAGTGGGACAGTAGGGACAAGCAAAACCACTACGTTAAGAAGGATTGGCCAAAACGTACCTCACTTGTTCCAGCAAGAAAAATGTTGTGAATAGTTCACTTGTTGACCCTGAGAAAGTGTACCTTCCTCCTTTGCATATCAAGCTTGGACTTATGAAAAACTTTGTTAAAGCGATGGATAAAGCGCAAACAGGATTCACATACTTGAGAAATAAGTTTCTCCGGATCAGTGATGCCAAGATTAAAGACGGCATTTTTGTAGGCCCTCAGATCAGAGAATTGTTAAGAGATGAGAGATTTGAAGGAGAGTTGAATGAAGTTGAGAAAGCTGCGTGGCAGAGTTTCAAAAGTGTCTGCACAATTTTTTTGGGAAATCACAAGGCCGAAAACTATCCTGAAATAGTAGATCTTCTTAAGTCTTACCAAGCAATGGGGTGCAATATGTCATTAAAGGTTAATTTCTTGGACTCTCACTTGGACTTTTTTCCGGAAAACCTGGGTGCGGTAAGCGACAAACATGGTGAGCGTTTTCATCAGGATATTTCTGCCATGGAAAACCGTTACCAAGGCAAATGGAGCCCCAGTATGCTGGCTGACTATTGCTGGACTCTTAAGAGAGACATGCCTGAGGCAAAGCACAGCACAAAATCAAAAAAAGCTACTTTTTAACCTACAGGTATGTCTTTTCGATCATATTTTACTAAGTATGTAACTATATGGGTTTTTAAAAATTAAATTGCATGTCACACAAAAACCAGACCTGATAGAGAAATTTTACAAACTTATTTGGATTCAGCACAGAAAATACTATAGGAATAAGGTATTTTCATTCTTGGGACACGAAAAAAAAAATTTTTTGTTGCCCAGTGTTATCTACTTATGATTAAAACTGTGTTTGAATACGAGTGTTTATTTAAAAGTTATAGCATGCTTTAATCAGGGTAATCATTTATGGACACCCTATAATGAGAGTGAATATGAAGTGAAACCCCGGTAGGTTTTTGTAATCATTTATTCACAGATCTCTACAGTGTGACCCCTCTTTGTTACAACCTAAAGGAAATGTTCAAAGTTGCCCCCTTCTGCCTCAGTGCAGGCCTGTACACGTCGTACCATTGAATGTCTGACGCGTTCCAGAAGAGAATATTTTGCCCGAGCATCAAGGGAATATCTGGACACTGTTTATCCCAACAGGTGGATAGGGCGTGGTGGCCCCGTTCCCTGGCCACCCCGCTCTCCAGATCTTAACCCTTTGGATTTCTACCTGTGGGGCCATTTAAAGACGTTGGTGTATGATACAGAGGTTCAAACAAGAGAGGAATTATGGCCACGTGTTCGTGACAGGTGCGAGCAAATTAAACATAGTCCAGGCATTCTAGAACGCGTCAGACATTCAATGGTACGACCTGTACAGGCCTGCATTGAGGCAGAAGTGGCAACTTTGAACATTTCCTTTAGGTTGTAACAAAGAGGGGTCACACTGCAGAGATCTGTGAATGAATGATTACAAAAACCTAAGGAGGTTTCACTTCATATTCACTCTCATTAATACATCTTAAATGTATTGTAACATGGAAACTATGCAGAATCTGACATTTTACCATAGAGACATTGTGGTTTAGAATTATCCAAGGATTTTATCCTCCAATTTAATGTACTCTTCGCTGAATTACCTGTATGTATATATATATATATATAATAAAACCATTGATAAATAATATTGTTTTTGGTTCTAGAAGGACGCAACGGGTGGATGGAATTTAGATTGCGGCAGATCGGCGCCTGGTCAGTTTGCTCGACACCTTAGAAAAACAAATTTTATTTTCTAAACAAAACTTCTCTCTCTCTCTCTCTCTCTCTCTCTCTCTCTCTCTCTCTCTCTCTCTAAGAATCTGTTTCATTTCTGAAAGAAATCTAGGGAATGGATAAGTGATATTTAACTCGGCCACAGAATTCGCGGCTCGTCCAATTGGAGCCCAATGGGCGGAGCCTGAGAACGGCTCAGGACCTCTGGTTGGTAGGTAATTGCGCTTACACGTTATGCACCACCCAAATTTCACCGACGGCCAATAGGGAACTCGCGATTCGGCTATTGGGGGTGGTTACAATTAAGACCGCGTATATAAAAGAGGGCATTTTCATTTGGATTCCACAAAAGCTGTATTTATTAAAAAGTAACTACAGAAATATATCGCCATGAGTCATTCACAACAGCTTTGTTTGAAGACGGGGACCCGTATGCAGGGGCTACACTCCACCTTTTCGGAGCGGCTGAGAGAAACGCCCTACTTTCAACGCAAAGCATTGCAGAAATTTGTGACGGAGAGAAAGAAACAGCCGATGAATTGGACATTGAAATGTAAGTAAATAAATTAATTTGTTATTCAGGTTATGTATACATCGTTTCATTCAGTGTCAGTGTTAAATAATTTATAAAAATCCATAATAAATGCGGATTGGGAAACTAGTTTGTGATTTAAATGGAAGGCCGGGTTATGTATATATATTGCTTCATTCAGTGCCAGTGTTATAATTTATAAAAAATTCGTAATAAAACGAAGTGAAAGGATATTTACCCAGGGGTCGAGACCCGGTGGTGCCGGCAGCGTACCACACACAGCTACTCTTCCTTCCTGATAACGTCATTTACACAGTGAATTTTATTATGCGATGAAGGTGTCCATTGAAAAAAAATTATATTACACGCTTGTTTCTGATAACTTAAAAATTTATAGAAAGTTCTACAGGTGGCTTTTTAGAATTACCAAAACGTTAAAGAATTGCCTACGGTCCCGGGTTCGAGACCCGGTGCTGGCTGATGATGCGTAGTACACCCAGCTAATCTTCCTTTTGAGCCCATTTAGGATAGTTGCTTTGTGTTTATTATTTGAACCGGGTAACCTACCCTACAGTTTCTCTTATTGTAACTCTCCCCTCCCATATATACTTCGCGGTGTCCTGCCATATAATTGCATATTTACTACAGGTTACTGTGCTAGGCATTCTGTAATTAATGTATTCTATTAAGTATTAGGGAGTAAATTTTGTTTATCAAATATTTACGCTTAATAAATTTATAGAAAGTTCTAAAGGTAGGGCTTTAGAATTACTAAAACTTTAAAGAATTCCAACGGTCCTGGGCTGGAGAAACTGTAATGGTAGGCATTGCGTACTATACATACTTAGGATAATAGTATTTCCGGCGTTGTAAATTACTGTACTTGTAACGCCTTGCAACTCTCTATCTCTTCATATATATATATATATATATATATATATATATATATATATATATATATGTGTTCCTCTGTGTGTATTTTAGTGAAAAACAATAGGTTTTTAATTATTTTCCATTTTGTGTTTCCTTCGTGGATATTTCGGCATATATATATATATATATATATATATATCGTGCGGTTGTAATAATACATTTCTACTCATATTTTATTGTAAATGTTTCATAGCGGGTATCCTCAATTATAGACTAGTTTCCATTAGCACTGAGCTAGACTTCCTGAATACAATTCTATTTATGAAAAAAATGGATTATAATTAAAAAAGGTTGAGTTTGAACTAATCATGTTAATTTCTTCTTAAAGAACCGATGAGGAACTTGATCGTGTAATAGCTACTTTTCGCGACAGCTTTGAAGAAAGACAAATAATCTAGGCGATTTGGAGGATTTAACGTGCAGCCAATCCTGCGAACTGGATGCGGAGGTAGAGATAATGGATCACATCCGGACCAACGAATGCCAGATCATCGAGGAACTAATGTAAATTTTTTTGTGGTTAAGAACAAAACATATTGTATTTTCATTCAATTTATTAAATGGTAGAAATCATGTTTTAGTACAATTAAGCTTACAGAACCACCGTCCATTAAATAAGACACATTTATGGAGACATTTTACTGTTACAATTATATATACACACGTAAAACTTTACACAATACAGCGAGTGCGCACAAATGGGAACTTTTTTATCTGTCTGCATACCAATTCATCATTCATCTCAGTGTCGCACAAATCGAATAATTTTAAAAAAAATTATAAATCGCCCCCCACGTGACATGTGCAGGAGAAATGAAAGACAGTACATGTCGCAAGTATTATTAAAATATTCTTGGAAACGGTAAGGATTCCAGACAATTTCAGGGCATGCAGCTGTTCGATAAATTGTACAACAACAGGGTCACTCCAGGGCTGAGTACCGAGTGAATCAAAATAGTACATTATTTTCCTATTTTTCAAATAGATTGCAAACCAATGAATCCCCTCGCCCCCAACAATGTCCGGATTGACAATAAGACTGCACCGATCTCTCGTAGTTGGGAATTTCAATGTTTCATTCTTCGCAAACACTGATAAATTTGGAGCGTGTGATTCGGTCACTTTTCATTACTCTCTGGAGTGTATTCGCATCCATTTTAAAAGTCTGTGACAACGTTCCTGAAGCGGTCAATTTCTATTAGACCTTGTGATTCGAGGTAAACTAGTACACTAGTAGGCGCGTTTATAGGGTTGGCGAATTTCAATCTGACTGAGATGTTCCCACTTTGTTGAGGACTTAAGTCTGTATTTACTGCCACCAGCAATATGGGCCAGATTACTATAAGCTCTCTCGCAAAGCGGGAACACAGCGTCTGATGAGTAGTCCGTAACCATAGTCCCAACCAAAGCAACGCCATTGACGTATATATTTTTAATGTTAAAATTCTCGAATATAAAGGCTATGGAAAATTTGGGAGTACCGAAATGGAAGACCCACCTAATCTTGGATAAGCCATATTGACATTAAAATAAATAATAATAATAAAAAATAACTCAGAAGGAGAACATGAACTCTTGCTGAGAAAAATTAAAAAGACACCAACGAAAAAACAAATATGGGATGAAAAGAAAAAGATCCCATGGCTAGAAATAGCAACACGGTTTTAAGAAGAAGAAGAAAAAGATCGGGATAAGCAGAATAAGAGGGCGAGAAGCTGAATAAGCATAAGCTGATGAAGCAGAAGAACAGTGACGGAGAAAGCCGGAATAAAAATGTTTTAGTGGTGTCAAGAGATAAAATTCATAACAGTTTCAAGGTAAGAAGTTCATAAATTTCCCTTCGGTTATTAAATTTAGGTTAAATAAGCTGACATTTCAGCTGTAATTGTTTAACAAAAGAGTATGGAAGTCCTGTTTATGGACAAATAGTTAGGCTGGTTCATCTTTGGCCTAGGTCTTCCATCTTCAACGTAGCCTAGGTTGTGTTTAGGCTAATCTGGTTGGAGCAGGACCTATAATTTCCATATATAAGTGGTGGCCCGTGTTGGGGAAGGGTTATTTGCTGTGAAAACCTTAACCTTGAATAAAATAAAATAAAATAAATTAAAACAAAAAAATAATAAAATTACACCTTATCAAATATTTTGACATCTGAACAGAATTTATTCCATGTTTGGCTTTTTCAAATACTTACTACATATAAATAATAATAAATTACGAAGCCCTAACTAAAAATAAAAATAAGAAATAATTCAAATGCTTCAAAACTTATCATTTCGTCATAAATGTGGTAAAATTCTAGAATAAGGGTAATCAGAAGCCTAGCCTATTTAACCAAAATAAAGCTTATTTATAGAGTTGAAAGGGTTTTAGGATTTTGGGGACTTAATTTTGGAAAAATAAAATAAATAAAGTATGGCTGAATGTGAAGCAATTGAGGCAACGATTAAATCATTAAAAAGGAAGAGATCAGCAAGGAAGGGAGTCATTACCAGGCTTTTAACTACCTTTAATAGCAAAGAAAATCCAAATAAAAGGGATTATGATACTGTTTTGGGTGGTTTAAATAGAATTAAACAGGAAATAATAATTACACTAGGCAACAAATTTCAACTTTTTTTTTGTTACAGACACGTGAACTACTGATTCCTACTAAAGCGCTGATGCTGATTTCAGATCTGATTTCAAAATTTCTCTATCACGTCCAGATTTTGTGTAACCGAAAACCCCTATTTTTCATTTTTTTTCTCACCCGCTTCTATTACGAAAGCCGTCTAAGCTACTTTTCCGTGCCACGTTTTATGTTAAGCATACTTAAATAATTAGTGAACAGGGATGTCTTTCTTCCTTTATTCTGGCTTAAGACAGACAGCGGAATTCCGCTGGCGGAGTTACCACCCCTGCGCCCAACCATCCACCCAAAGCGCGTTAGTATTTTGTTGTTACTACTGAAAGGCAAATTCCTGTTCTTAAGTGAAACTTTGGTGTGTCCTCTTCCTTTGTCGCTTGTAGGATGACGAGCTCTCCTTCTGCAGGAACCAACAATAATCTCCCATCATATTTGGGTTGAAATTACCTTGGTATCTGTTTTCCATAACTGAGATCTGTTGGTGGAAGCGCTCACCATGCTCGTCACTTACAGCCCAAGGTTGGCCGGGAAGAAGTCAAGATGAGAATGTAAAAAATGAATTTTCAAAGACATTCTGCATCCCATTATTTCATAAGATTTAAGCATGTTTTCTACGAGTTTACGGTGGTTTTCAGCTTTGTGGTTTCCAAGAAAATTTTTGACAACTTCAACGAAAGATGTCCATGCTCCTAGTTCATTCTCATTTAGGTTAGATGGAAACGATGAGTCGTGGATGACACTGCGGATCTGTGGTCCAGTGAAAACTCCAGCTTCTAGCTTAGCATCTGTCAATATTCCTTTGAATTTATCCTTTAAATATTGGAAACCACTACCTTGATGATCCATACCCTTCACGAAATTTTTCATAAGGCCAAGTTTAATGTGAAGTGGTGGAAGATGTACTTTCTGAGGGTCAATAAGTGCTGGGTGTTTCACATTGTATTTACCAACATGATGTTCAGTTCTAGATTGCCAATCATGTTTTTTGTAGTGGTTCTTGTCATCTCTGCTGTTCCATAGACACAAAAAGCACATATGCTTTGTGTAGCCCAACTGTAACCCAAGAAGTAATGATACAACTTTAAGGTCGCCACAAATATTCCATGTGTGGTCCTTATATTTGATGAGTCTTAGCAGCAGTTTCATCGATTCATAAGTCTCATTAAGGCCAGTGGCATGTGCTACAGGTATTGAAGGTTTTTCATTGCCGTTGTGCAGTAATACAGCTTTAGGGCTAGCTTTACTAGAGTCAATGAACAGTCTCCATTCTTTTGGATCATAGCGACAGCCAATCCCTTGCATCAGACCACTGATATCGTGGCAGAAACAAACGTTTTCTTCCTGTAAGTAAAATGATGAAAACTGCAAATGGCGATGGCGGAAATGGGAAACTTTGGTGTTTGGTTGGAGAAGATTAAATTCTTGAAGTCTTGAACCAAGCAACTCTGCCTTTTCTTTTGGTAATTCCAAATCGCGCACTAAGTCATTTAACTCCGCTTGACTTAACAAATGTGGGGAAATATTTGCATCTGGAACATATATGCCATCTTTCCCTGTTTCTATATCACTAGCAGAATCTTCAGATGAACTGCTGTCTGTTATCGTTGCTGGTGGAACTGGTGGTGGATTTGTTTCATCGTGTGGTACTGGTTTCATTGCTGATTCGCAGTTTGGGTACGTGATCTTTGATTTGATTTCTTTGTGAAACCAGCAATCTTTGTCAAACAAAAATAACAATCAGTGAAGTGATTTTTCGGCTCACGCCAAACCATAGGGACTGAGAACGGCATAGCTTTTCTTTTACCATTCATCCAAGCTATTAACATTGCATTGCACTGTGCATAGCAAATATGTGGTGCCCAGTCCCTCTGTTGGTCTCCTAACTTACAGTCAAAATAACACTTGTAGGAAAGTTTAATCTTTGTTGTTATGTTTCTACGTTGTGGCTTAGGTGTATATTGTCCACAGACAAAGCAGATAAATTTTATTTATCAAAATTGTTCGAATTTGTATATAGTTGGCAAAAAAAATTGCTTTAACCTTGAAAAGCAAGTTTCATATTACTGGCATTAAGCCGATTAAAACCAAAATCTGGACGTGGTAGAAAATTTTACTAAAAGTGATTTGCATTTTACACAAAATCTAGACGTGATAGAAAAAATCTAATTATAGATTTGAAATCAGCATACCGAAATTAGCTAGGAGCACCTATTTGGTCTTCTGTAACAAAATCTTTGTTGCCTAGTGTTATAGATGAGGAAATTGTTACAGAAACTGATGCGTTAAATGTTGGTGAAGAGACATATACAGCACTTTTGTGTGAACAAGAACAGAATATTTTTGAAATAGATTCTCACATAAATGAATTATATGCTGCTTTAGATAATCTACCAAATAATTTAGAGGCTACAAATCAAAGTTTGATTGAGGCCTTCAGAAATGTATCCATTTCTAATGATGACAATAAACAACTAAAAGCCAAGTTACCAACATTACAAGTACCAATATTTGAGGGTGATCGAACAAAATTTCAGTCTTTTCTAGAAAAATTTGATAGTTTAATTGGCAACAAAGATTATATATCTGATGTTGACAAATTCAGTTATCTCCTTAATTATTTAAAGGGCCCAGCCCTAAAACTGGTTGATGCCTTACCGGCAATTGGCAGTTCATATAAAATAGCTCTCAAATTACTAGAAAGAAATTTCCTAAATAAAAAAGAAATAGTAAATGATTTAGCAATAAAATTAAAAAATATAAAACCAGCCAAGGATAACCATCAGGATCTGTACAATTTCTATTGTGAAATTGAATGCATGTTAGGTCATCTACAAAATAATGATATAGATCTAGAGAAATCAGCATGGTTTATCCAAGCCATAATATTTGATTGTTTACCTACCCAAATTAGGGATATTTTCCAAAGAATAACGGGAAATACATACCCTACCCTTGATGAAATAAGGAATGAATTTCCAAATGTTTTGTCAATGTACAAATCTTCAAAGATTGATTCACAAACAAAGATTGATTCACAAACAAAGATTGATTCACAAACAAAGAAAATACAAACAAAACCACAATCACAACAAAAAGACAAATCAGAACAAAAAGTGATAGGTCTAACTCCTACACTACGAAATTTTAATGTTACGACAGAATTTGTACGTAAGTGTAAATTTTGTTCGGCTGATGATCACTATAGCACACGATGTACTAAATATGTAGACTTAGAATCCCGGATAAACAGGTGTTCTCAGTTAAACCTTTGTACTAAATGCACAGCTGCAGGACATACTAACAAAGACTGCAAAACAAAAATAAGATTCAAATGTGTTAATTGTGGAAGTTTAAATCATGTCTCTTGTCTTTGTGATTCATTTAAAAATTCAAATAAACAAAACCTAAAGAAAAATGAAAAAACATTTAATGGACATATATCAATAAATAATGTCAATAAAAATTCTAGTGTACTCCTACCTACAATAACCTTGGATTTAAAAAATAAAGAAGGTGGGACAACTCCTATAAGATGTCTAATAGATTCTTGTTCCCAACAAACATTTGTAGATCAATCATTAGTTAATCAATTAGGCCTACAAACTCATAAAAATGAACAAGAATTGTGTATAACATCATTTGTCAAAGAAAATGAACAGAAAGAAAAATAATACAGTCAATTTAGATCTGGATATACCCACAGAGAATAAAACAACAAACATAGAAGTAGTAGTCATTGAACAAGTTGGTCAACAAAAATTTAAAATACCAAATTTAAAAGAAGTAATACAACAACTTAAAAAGCAATATAAAATTGCAGATAGAAATTTAAATGATGATATAATAGATAATGTTCAAATGTTAATTGGAGCTGATTATATTCACTTAATTCAGAAGGGCATAGTCAGAATAGGAGATGGGATTGCTCTAGATACTCACTGGGGTATAGCTCCACTGGGACACATAGATAAATATAAAATAACAATGAAAAATAAAAATATATGACTAACAAACTTGCCCTATTATGACAAGGTCTTACACAACTCAAATAATGACATAAATACTGAAATATTAAATAAATCATTAACAACTGAAGAATTAGATAAAGGTGTACAACAGCTCTGGCTATTAGAGTCAGTGGGGGTGCAAGATGGTGATCATACAGATGAAAATCAATTAATGGCTGAAAATTTTGAAAACACCATCATGTATGAAAATGGCCATTATTCAATTGAACTACCTTGGAAGATCAATAGTCCAAAATTAAATGATAATCTAAAGGTAGCTAAAGGTCATCTCTATAATTTGATGAAAAGATTAAAAAATGACAAGAGAATTAAAATGTATGATGATGTTTTCAAGGACCAGTTGAAAAAGGCTTCATTGAAGAAGTTAAAGATCACCCCTTTAAAAAAGACAACTGCCATTATCTTACTCACACAGGAGTCTATAGAAAGGATGCACCCACAACAAAACTTAGAGTTGTGTATAACTGTAGTCTTAAAGATGGCAATAAGCATAGCTTGAATGACTGTCTCATAGAGGGGCCTAATCTTATTTCAGACCTTGTAAAAATCCTTCTAAGATTTAGATTAGATGACTATGCAGTTCAAAGTGATATAAGCAAAGCTTTTTTGAGAATTCATCTGAAAAATAACTATGACAAAGATCAACTAAGATTCTTGTGGTTTAATGATCCATATGACTTAAATAAAGGGTTTAAAACATTTAAATTTAATGTGGTTTTGTTTGGAGCAAATGCAAGTCCTAGTTTACTGGCTTTAACCATCAAACATCACTTAAATTTGTATGATGAAAATGATTTAACTGTTCAGTTCTTGAAAGATCACTTCTATGTAGATAACCTTGTAGGATCAACCAAAACAGAGTCAGAATTAAATGAAGTTTACATAAAAGCAGATAAAATAATGAAAGAAGGTAATTTTGAATTAAGAGAGTGGATCACAAATAATGAGAGACTAAATCAAAAAATAAAATCAGAAGACAAAGGATTAACAGAACCAACAAACAGGGTGAAAACATTAGGCATGATCTGGGATTTGAACTCAGATTCTAAAGTTCATGATTCACTCTGCACAAAAGGCTACACCTTAGATACAACAGCTAACACAAAAAGAAAGATCTTATCCGAAAGTTCAAAAATATTTGATCCTATGGGTTTACTCCTTCCTTCTACTATCAGATCCAGGGTTCTTTTACAAGAATTTTGGAAACAGAAAGTAGACTGGGATGATCCTATAACCAATAAACAACAAGATAGCTGGAAAAGGTTAGCTAAAGATCTCAATAAATTACAAAACATAAATATTCCCAGAGTTTGTGGACACAGAGATACACCTCAAACCTTGCATGTATTTGGTGATGCCAGTGAAAAGGTGTATGGCTGTTGCGCTTACCTTGTAGGTGAGGATGGCAGCCATTTGATCTATGCCAAGGGGAAAGTAACACCCTTAAAACAAAAGAAAACTATTCCTCAGCTTGAACTACTTGCGGGTTATCTAGCTGTAAAAATAACAGTATTTCTCCATGAAGTCTATTATGATGTAAACATCACAACTACATATATTTGGCTTGACAGTCAAATCTGCTTGGCATGGATCAACTCTGATGAGTTAAACTCAAAAAACATCTTTGTCCGTAACAGATTAAGAGACATTAAAGAAGCTAGACAAAATTTGGACATAACCTTCAGATACATTCCAACAAAACAAAATCCTGCAGACTTTCTCACAAGAGGATTATCCTGTAAATTACTAAAATCCAACAAAAATTGGTTTCATGGACCTGAATTCATTCAGGATGAAACAATGTGGCCAGCAGAACAAATTAATGTAAAACTTAACATGATAACCACAAATAAAGTTGAGCCACTATTAGATTATAACAGTTATTCTGACTTTGGCAAACTTGTAAGGGTAACATCTTACTGTCTCAGATTCATTCACAACTGTTTAAAGAAAATAAATAAACAAAGAAATAATGATAATGAAATGTATACAAGTCTAGCTACCAAATATTGGATTAACCACATACAACAAACAGAATACAAAAATGAAATAGATTTTTTAACAATTGGTAAACAAAGGAACAAAGTACCCTCTGTGGTAATAAACTTGAATCTTTACATTGACAAAGATGGCTTATTAAGATGTAAGGGTAGATTAAACAAATCACAAATCACATATAACAGTAAACAACCCCTTCTTCTTCCTAGGTTCCATCACATTACAACCCTAATTATTAGAGAGAAACACAATGAACTTTATCACATGGGCGTTCCACAAACATTAAATGCCATTAGAAAGTTGTATTGGATACCCAAAGGCAGAATGACTGTAAAGACAGTTTTGAATAACTGTGTCACCTGCAAAAGGATTCATTCCAGATCTTTCAGGAAGACCAATCCTCCTGATTTGCCAACAGAGAGAGTCACCTTTAATAGGCCTTTTGAAACAGTTGGCATAGACTATACAGGAAGTTTGACTGTTGGTCTGGGAACAACAGAACAAAAAATGTACATCATACTTTACACATGTTCATCTTCTAGAGCAGTCAGCTTAGACGTAGTGAGTGATCTCTCCGCAGAATCATTTGTCTATAGCTTTAGAAGATTTTGTGCTAAGCATTCTGTACCCAAAATTGTTTGGACAGATAATGCAACCTATTTCAAGGCTGGTGAAAACAAATAAATGACATATTACAAAATTCACATACCATAACATATCTACAAAATAACAAAATAAAATGGAAATACATCCCTGTTGCCACCATGGTATGGAGCAATCTGGGAAAGGAATATCCAAACAATAAAGAATTGCCTAAAGAAATCAATAGGTAAAAAACAAATTGAATTCTTTGAACTTCTCACTCTCATTAGTGAAATTGAGAATGTTGTCAATAACAGACCTCTTACTTATGTAGGGGATAATATTAATGATGTAGAGCCTCTCACCCCAAATCATTTGATTAAGGGAGAAGTCATTAACCTTCTACCTGATTACAATATCTCCTTGGATGATCCACCTTGGAGTGATAATAATCATGATTTGCAAAATAGATTATCACAAATAACAAATATAAAAACAAAATTTAAAAAGCAATGGAGTGATGAATACCTTGTTGGGTTGAGAGAAAGACATAAATATATACAAAACAAAGACTGGGTTAATAAAATTAGGGTAGGAGATGTAGTTCTAATTAGACAAAATACACCAAGACAGTGTTGGCCATTAGGTAGAGTTTTAGAACTAAAAACTGGGGAAGATGGATTAACCAGGGTTGTAAAACTTAAAACTGCTTCAGGTGAAACTATAAGAGATGTATCACTCTTATACCCCCTAGAAGTAGGACCAACTACTGTTAACAAAAATGATCAAGATGATGAATCTATAATAGATTCTGATGATGATCAAAATTTGACCCAAACTATACCAAACCTAACCTGTTCAATAAATGATGTAACTAGTCCTACTACTACAATAACCTATACCACAAATAGTAGACCACAACGTTCAACTGCTCTACGAGCTAGGCAGATGTTACAACAAAAGATAAGGGCTGGAGTATTGTAATATTTCCTATGGAAAATAAACTAAAATGCAACACCCTTTCATTTTGAAAAGGGTGAGGACTTTATAAAATGCTACACTTTTTATATTAAAAAGTGAGGAAAAACAAAAATGGAATAACAAATAAAACATAAAATATAGGTAATCTAAGATGGGTTAACAAATATTAAAGAAAAAATTGGGTTTCACATGCAATTTTTCCTTTCTGGCTGGCCCCAATGTATGGAAAATTTGGGAGTACCGAAATGGAAGACCCACCTAATCTTGGATAAGCCATATTGACATTAAAATAAATAATAATAATAAAAAATAACTCAGAAGGAGAACATGAACTCTTGCTGAGAAAAATTAAAAAGACACCAACGAAAAAACAAATATGGGATGAAAAGAAAAAAGATCCCATGGCTAGAAATAGCAACACGGTTTTAAGAAGAAGAAGAAAAAGATCGGGATAAGCAGAATAAGGGCGAGAAGCTGAATAAGCATAAGCTGATTAAGCATAAAACAGCGACGGAAAAAGCCGGAATAAAAATGTTTTAGTGGTGTCAAGAGATAAAATTCATAACAGTTTCAAGGTAAGAAGTTCATAAATTTCCCTTCGGTTATTAAATTTAGGTTAAATAAGCTGACATTTCAGCTGTAATTGTTTAACAAAAGAGTATGGAAGTCCTGTTTATGGACAAATAGTTAGGCTGGTTCATCTTTGGCCTAGGTCTTCCATCTTCAACATAGCCTAGGTTGTGTTTAGGCTACTCAGGTTGGAGCAGGACCTATTTTTTCCATAAAGGCACTCTTTTTATATTTTCCATTCGTCGAAGCGTGATCCTGCATTCTAATTAATAACCTTTTAGTTAGACCTCCCAAGGCCACGTTTTCTAGCTGCATCGAGGCAAACCCTGCTGGCACCGTGTATAGTTTGATCTGTACTCTGTTATTTGGGTATTTTACTGTTGCGTGTATTAATTTTTTTTCAATTTCTACATATTTCTGGGAACTTAATTTAACTCACCATACGCGCAGATATGTTTCCATGATGTGAATCACAAACGGTTTTGTGCCCTCTTCTTTATCAGGCCCCAGATTTATGCAGATCTCAGGATTCGTGCGGGTGAGCTTTAACTTTATCCACCCCATTCATAAGCAGTTTCTTCTGGAACGTGAAATCTATATGCAGACGTCCAAAACACTCGTATATCTTATTTTTAGAATTTTAAATTTATCCTTTATACAACTTTCGTATTTAGTCTGAGAATAGCCCTCAGCAGTTAAAAAGGCATCCTTTGCTTCTTTTGAAAAGTTGAGGACATTTTCCAGAGATACTCGTAGGTGATAATAACCCGTTCCTGCCGAGATGTTGACCTGATTTAAATACACCTCACACTGGCTGAATATGGGATGTAGAAAGTTGGTTTCAGGGTATGCAGAGTAACTATCATCGCAGTCCGTTCCATCTGAATAGGCTATGCGCAGTTTAGCGTACATGTGTATGCAGCTTGGGTCAAAAAAGTAAGGGCCTGAGATGGGTATCACGAATTCTATAGGGGCACTCGGTGATCTAATTGTTTTTAATGGGTTAATTGTAATAAAGTCACTATGCTCAATATAAACCTGTGTGGGGGACACATCAAAGAGGACAGCTCCGATTTACAACATTGTGAGCTGAACGGATGGATGAAGCGCGCCATTATGAATCAGAAATAGTGCCACCTCTCTCAACAAGTAGTAATCAGCCTATTATTCGTGAGAGCACTGTCCTCAGCTTATATCAGTTAAAAAAATGATGAGCCATAGGCTTCATTCGCTTAGAACACTTCTTTTTATTGATGTCCTTTTACGTTTAGTGCCAGGTGTTGGTAACCCCTTCTTCCGACAGCCCTCTTCTTCTTTCCGCCACCACGCATTTTTCTCTTTGTATCGTTGATAATTTCGTCCCCTGTACGTCTTAAATGTTTTTTTAGAGCTTCTTTAGGTTTACTTCCTCCCATTATATCTTCTACCACGTTAAAACCTGATTTTAACGCCTCCCTCCCAAGGTATCTAGCACCCCTTTTCAACAATGGGACAGCCGTGCGTTGTATGGTTGAAAAAATGGATCCAAGCCCACTCCCACGCTGATATCTCACCCCTCGATAGACTGTGAAAAGCCTTCGAGTCATTATAACTGAAAGCGACGAAAGTGTAGCTTCTCTGTTAAGCTCCCATCACCGAATGGGAAATTTTTTCCCTCGATCGTTCTTATATATATTGAGATGTTGTTTAATAGATTAGTCGCAATATTCACATAATGGGGCTTGTCATATGTAATGCTCAAACTGCTTCAGCTATCGTTGGGAATGTGTGCAATACGCAGCAGGCGCGTCTGGATATCCCCAACAAATTGATGCTCCAAGATATTGCTGTAAATATAGCACATATCTGGGGATGGATAGCTTTCACCCAACTTCTCCAATTTCAACTGATACATTAAGCTGGACAAGTCATGTTGTGCCTCGTGAAAGCTGTCTCTTTGGATGGCTGCACTAAATCGACCCTCGGCCACAATTGTGAACAGCTCTGTCTTTAATATTTCTACTAAGCGTTGATTTTAACTTCAACGTGCGTGCAGGCGTTTCTATGTTTACGACTTGAAAAAGGAAGTCGTTTGTCAAGGACGACTTTTCAAGGCCCTTGTTTAAACCCGTCAAAATGTCGGTGGCTGTGTCATAATGACCGATTCCTAGTGTTAAATTTGTACTATAGTACTGAATCACATCGAACAGGACTGATCGCATAGTGTTGTCTAAGGTTATGCCTAATTTTTCACACTCATCGACTCTTCTAAGGATCAGAAATATGATCTGATCATTTTCAAGAGTTAAAAATTTGGTGGTTATCTGGTATTTACAAACACCAACTTTGTACAAATGACCTTCCAATTCAATGGGACCATGGAGTTCTGTTACAAAGATGGCAAGGGTGTTGTTAGGAGTTTGTGGATGATAGTGAAACATTGTAAGGAATGCTACATGGTATGTGAGCAGTGTAAAAGCCCCAAATGTGAAGTCGTGTAGTTGAAACCGAGAAGAGAGAATCTAATGTGTGTAGACGTACATTTTTCAATAATAAGTGCTTTGAGCTCCATAAATCAATTGTCACTTGCAAGAAAATGAGAATCTGTGAATGTGGCATGTTTCATATGATGGATAATTGGGGTACGTTTGTGCATAAATGCGATAAAATTCACTGTTCCACATGTCATGAAAAATATAAGGCGGATGGAGTGAAGCATGTATTTTATATGAAAGATGCTGAGCCTAAAAGTAGCCCTTGTATAACCGTGGACTACGATATAGAAATTTACATGAACGCTGAAACCAAAGAGGTTATTCCACATTTACTCGTAAGCCAGACTATCTGTGATGAGTGCATGGATGTCGAGTGTGATGAGTGTCACAAACGTGGTAAACGGACAAACGTTTTTAAAACGATTGCACACGACAGCCCTGTGAAACATTTGTATCCCATATTGTCAAGTTAGCCGACAAGTTATAAAAAATGACTGGGTATATTCTTGCCCATAACGGAGAAAAATTTGACACACAGTTCCTTTATAAGGAGTTGCTTGAACACGAGTCATCTGAGATATTTACAGGCGACCCCTTGAAAAGAGGCAACAAACTTATACAAATGCAGATAAGAGGTAATGTTCAGTTTAAAGACACCCTGCTGTTCTCACCTTGTAAATTAGCCAAGCTACCCATGGTCATGGGCGTAGCCGCTGAAGTTTCAAAAGAGTATTTCCCCTACACTTTCCTCACTAACGGAACTTTAAATTACGTAGGACTGCCTCCCCAGAAACAATACTTTAATTACACCAACATGAGTGATAGTGAGCGTGAAGATTTTGACCGCCACTACAACAGTTTTAATGAAGCTAGTCCATGCAGTATAGCTGATGAATGTGAATGTTATTGCGTGAATGATGTGCGCGTGCTTAGAGTATGTTTCCAAGCCTTTGGAAGGATGTACATAGCCCGTTTCAAATGCGATCCATTGCAAGTCGCACCCACGATCGCCTCATTATGTTTTACGGTGTTCAAGAATAACTTCATGCCTAAAGACACCTTAGCCATCATTCACAGAAACAATTCTCGCAGTTATGGGCACAAGGCTATTTACTGGCTCATACACCTACAGCAACAGACTGGGGTATACATAAAACACCCCCGCAACAAGGGGGAAGTACCCATTAAGGTTAATGGTCGTGTTTTTTGGGTTGATGGTCTAAGTGAGGATCCAACCACTGGTGAAAAGACTGTGTACTCCTTTAACGGCTGGTGGTGGCAAAGATGCCCACGCCCTGAGTGTGCCGTCACAGGGGACCCCCATGGAAGATCCCCCGCCGACAGCCTCGCGTGGAC
The DNA here is from genome assembly GCA_023014485.1 of Bathynomus jamesi. NCBI lineage: Eukaryota > Metazoa > Arthropoda > Malacostraca > Isopoda > Cirolanidae > Bathynomus > Bathynomus jamesi. The sequence goes on from JAJOZX010001345.1 coordinate 530,335, forward strand.
CCGTAACCGCGATCAGCTTATAGGCTCCCAGTTCACTCACAAGATTGTGTGGGAGCATGAGTATGATGCACGGCTGGAAACAGATGGCCAGTACCGTGAAGAATAAGGGTCATCAAACGTTCAATGGTGTTGGATCCCCTCAAATGCGGCGATAGCTTGTTTGGAGGGCGGACAAACGGAGGGCGTGAAGCTCCATTACTACGACTTTTGTTCTTTATATCCCTACGTAATGAAGAACAATCCGTACCCCGTAGGTGAGCCTGAAAAACTAGTGGGCCTGCTATGCCAACCATCGAGGAGTTCTCAGCTAACTTAAGTGAGCGCTACCTTGGACTCTTTTTCGTAGACGTGCTCCCCCCTCGCGATTTGTGGATGCCGATCTTACCCGTCGTTATAGATCAGAAGTTCATGTTTCCCCTGTGCGTGAAGTGCGCAGAGGAGAACAATGAGGATTGTAATCATACAACCAGCCAGCGTAAGATCAGAGGTGTATATACAAGCCCTGAGCTGGCCCTAGCTGTTCGCCATGGCTACAGAATATTGAAGATACATAAGGTTTGGAGGTTTCAGAAGCTATCCAACCTTTTCACACCATATAAAAACGCTGTTTTTTAGGATAAGGTAGAAGCATCGGGGTATCCGCGAGGGGTTGATACCGAAGATGAAAAAACGGCTTATATTCAGCGTTACCGTGCCCATGAAGGTATACAGCTTGATCGTTACAAAATTTTTAAGAATCCTGGCAAGCGCTTTAGTGCAAAGTTGTGTCTAAACAGTCTTTGGGGAAAATTTGCACAGAATACTGGCAAAGGGAACGTTCATTTAGCACAAAGTTATAGTGAAGTCTGGAATTATGCCAACGCTCCCGATAAAGAGGTTATGGAGGTAGGTAATACTTACATAATAAAGTACAACATTACCGAACTGGCCACAGATACCTCACGGGTAACAGACATACCTGTAGCCAGCTTCACAACGGCCTACGCCCGCATGAAGGTTTCGGTACTACTGCACTCTCTTGGGCGGTGGGTGCTGTACGTTGACACAGATAGCGTAATATTCACAGCGAGGGAGGATGAATACATGTCGCCTCTTTGGGAATTCCTCGGAGAGTTAACTGACGAAATCAAGGATGAGTATGGTGATGATGCATACGTTGACTGATTTGTTTCAAAAGGGCCAAAAACTTATGGGGCAGGGGTGAAGGTGGGGGAGGATATGAAATATATCGTGAAGGCTAAGGGTATCACGCTTAACCATGCGAACCGACGAGTCGTTAACTTTGACTGGTTGAAGGGTCTAGTGCAGTGGTGCACAAACTTTTTTGATGTGAGGGCCAAACCAACCATCTGTTTTATATGTAGAGGCCAGATATATAGATATTCTATTTTTTATAAATATGCATTTTTATAACCAGGGGTAATATTTCAGATTTTTCTTTGGGTAGCTACCCTTTTCATGTGAAAAATGTGAATTGAAAAGACCCGTGGGGGCCACATTTGGCCCGCGTGCCAGGGTTTGTGCATCACTGGTCTAATGTGCTTGGAAGATGAGGGCGACCAGCCACCCGAACTCACTGTGTGGACCCACAATTCTCGGCCGCAGAAACTGGTGTGTGTGAAGAAACTTAGGGGACGAAGGTTTGCCATAACACCTATAAGAAACGTTACCAGGTGCCTGGTACCTATGATACCGTACCCTTCGGATACTTTTATCCTTGATTGTATTTATATGTATATAAATATATATATTGTTAACGATATGTTTATTTATTACGTATATTTGTTTCAATTAGGGTTTCATTTTCTCCTTTGTGTGCGTGCGTGTGTACAATCCTAAGCTCCGCCCACTGTGAGCTCGATCATGTGACTCCTACTACTACCTGGGCATATCTCTACCCCTGCGTGCTCAGTTGACCTCTGGAAACCCTGGAGCTCAGACGTGTATTTTCTCACGTAGACGAAAAAATAGTGATGGCTACCTTTGATATTGCGTGTTCGACGTTTATGAAGTGATATTCGGTAAAGTCGGAAGATGTGGTGAATACTGAAAGACGACCTACCCCACCCTCCTTTGATACTTTTAATTAAGGTTACATTGAATCGCGCGAAGGAACAAGATGTTCAAATACTCAACGGATATTCTGGCGAGAGTATTGCCGGAGTATTGCAGTCCCAATCTTCTCCTCCAAAGACACTCCTCCTTTTTCTCTCTCTTAGGTTAGGTATACCCCCTTTGGGGGGCGAGGCCGCCCCACCTTCTCCCCCAAAGAGGTTATTGGAACTCCCCCAGCAAGCGGTGGGAGTTTCCCTTCATTGCATCTTCGGGATAGCTCCTCCCTTTGTTACATAACCCATCCCCCCGTTTTGTTGCACAACCTCTTGCAACATTCCCACTCCCTCCCTTTGCAACATTAATCAACATTTACAATTGCATTGCACTCTAACCTTTTGCGGTCATCCTACTGGCTTTCCATTCAAACTTGGGCAGTTTTCGCCTTGATTCTAATGAGTTTAAGATAAACATTTGACGGTTGTCATATCCTATTCTTTCCTGACATGCCTTTGTTACTAGGTTCACTGCCTTTTGCACACTTTGACTGTAGCATGGAAAAGAAGCTATCTCCAGTGGCTTACATCGAGCCTATAGTAGCTCAGCGTCGCTAAAATTGTTTAGCAGCTGTGGAGGAGTAATGATCTCTTTTTGCCAATCGATCATCTCGGTGCAGTCAGTAGATTGGAAATTGCGGGTTCGAGGCAACTCAAAGTTTCTGGTTAAAAATCCTGTTCTTGAAAGGATGATTTTCTGAATAGCTTGCTCCCTAATTTCTAGTCTCTTGTCAGTTACCATTGATATGAGAATATTTTCTGGGTGGGCAAAGTAGGCGTTATTCCTTTAACATTGGTTCTAGGATTGATCTATGTTGTTCATCTAAATTTCGAAGCAAGCACATTAAATTTCAAAAGTAATATGCACCATCAGTTGCATTAGGATGAGAATTTATCCAAAACCACTCTGCAGCATAGAACTGCTTAATAATCTTGACTATATCTTGATGGTTTTTATCAGGATTTGGCGTTGAGATATATAATCGAAGGACCCTGTTGGCTAGAGTTAGCCAGCGAGCATGGTGAAGGGTACCTGGGGATCGATGGGACAGATCTTGAGAAGTGTCTCCAATTTGCTCTGCCAGACACATAACAGAGATATCTTTGCTCACTGCTTAGCTCCTTCACAACATTTGCTGGAATCTCTTTAATGTTTCCTTTTACGAGAGAATATTTGACTGCCTCCAATTTTGTTAAATCTGTTTTCAGTTTATTCCCATTTGAACCCACAAAAGTATTTGGACCTGTTGTTTTACCATCAATGGCTTTGTAGTCGTGCATGAAAGGCAGCTCATTCAAATGCAAGAGGCACACCAACCACTGCACTGGTCTGTTAAGATGAATTTCAGCCAGTTTTATGGCTCCACCAATTTTTCCTGTATTTACAGGTGTACCATCACACAGTATAGCTTTGATAGTATCTGTGCTGTTCGAGTCTGTAATAATAGTTATCAACTCTTCTGCTATGCAGCGAGCAGTTCCATTACCTGGTGTGACATGGTCTACATAGATGCTTCCAGGCTCTTTCACATTAACATAGTGTTCTTCTTTTATCTTTCCACATTAAGTTAATGTGTTATCTTTCCTTCCATCAAATCCAAGGCACTCCATCTTCAGATTTTCAGATTTAGACCTAAAAGTATTTGTTTCACCCATGCGATTTCTTTCTCTTTCTAATTTCTTTCTGTCAAGCATGTTGGTGTGGTTAATGATCCCCCACATCTTTTGAAGCTGCATTGACTATTGTAGCTGCAGCTCTACAACTTACACGATAACGATCTGCTGTTAATGCTGGGTTTTTATAGGAGTGCCTGTTCCGAATATTCTCAGTCAATTCTAAATCGGCCTCATAATCTACATCCTAACTCCCTGAATATACATTCATGTCTTCTTCGGTATTTTCTATAAATTCTGATGGTAAACCATTGGTGGCCTCAGTCATTTCTCCTTGTGCTTTTAGTTGACGGTTTTGTGCTTCTTGGGCTCTTGCTAAAGATCTCTTCTTTGTTGAACTAGCTATGCGATCAATTAGTCCTAACTGATTTTTTCTTTGTTTTTGACCCACAAAAGACTCCCATTCTGCCATTGACCTGCAAGATTTCCTATCAATTCCCTTATCATAGCATTCACAAGAAGATATATCAAACATTTCATCATACTGAGCTACTTTTAAGGCAAAACTTTCATTTCTTCGATGTAGCGGCACCTTGTTCAATTTTAAGGCTTCTTCTATTAGTCGACTGACTTTAAGATAGATACCTTTGGTGTTAATCGTAGGAAAAAAAATTTCATCCAAATGTCTTCAATATCTTTTGCAACAACCCTGTAACAATCATTAGCAGTGGCTGATCCTTTTGATTTAGCTTCTTCACGACGGCGTACAAGAAGGTAGTGTCTCACAACATCTGCTTTTGAAGGAGTCATGGCTGCTGGGAATTTCGTAAGGATATCCAAAGGCTGCATTTGAGGACTTGCTTCTAGTAGTCATAGTTTATATTGAGAAGTAAAATCAAATTACATTATTATATGTATAATGTATATGTATATATTATAATGTAAAATTATGTAATTTATAATTTATGATAATTCAAATTATAATTAAAGCAAATGCAAATTATTTCTATTTATCTGAAAAATTATTTCTGTTTATCTGAAACATAAAAATATCAAGCATTAAACAAACAACTTATCATGTAACATATAGCAACATTAAGCGTATTCAAATATGAAGGTAAAAAAGGGAGGAGGGGCATGTGATAGAAGTAGTAGGGTAGCACATGCTTGATTTTTAATAGTTTGTTAAAGTGATAAATAAAACCCTTCTCACATAGTGTACTTTTTAAGAAATAACATTTTTTTCCGTTTAAATATATGCAAATATGAGGGTAAAAAAAAGGGGGTGGGTTTGTGCTAAGGGTAGCAGGGGTAGCAAATGCTTGATATTTTAATATTTTGTTAAGATGATAAAATGAAACTTCTCTCACAGTGTACTTTTTAAGAAATACAAAATTTCCCATTTTCGACCCGGCCTACTGTACATCATATAAGTAAATATTATATAATTAAAATTCAAAATATTAAATACGAATACAGTTGGCCGGGTTCATATTTGGTTTTGTTTTACCGGTTATTCTTATTTTTGCTTAGCTATATAGAAATAAGGAAATAAATGTGAAAACAAGAGTATGTATAAGTAGTTTAATTTTGTTAATTGAAATAAGGCAGGCGATATAGTTATGGCTTGTATGAGTTGATGAATTTGTCTTTCAGTTTCCTTTGGAAGATTTTTAATGTCCTAGATTGTTTTATCTCTTGATCAAGTGAATTCCAAAGATTTGGACCAGTTGAGGATAAGGATCGAGTCGCAATCTAGAGTATCGATCGGTTTTCTTATGTACGTGTCTGATTGTCTTGTGTTAAAGCGGTGTTGTATTTGGGAAGTTAATATTTCGTTTTGGATGATTTCTGGTGCAGTATTGTGGACGATTTGATACATATATGAAGCAAGGCACTGTTTAGTTCGTAGATTTCTCCTAGTTTAAGAATTTTAACTAGTGGAGCATTTGATCTGTACTTTCATTATGCTTGCTCGATTTATAGATTTTCCTAATTAATCTCTTGTGCATTACCAACAATGCTGTAGCGAATATTGACGTGCGCTTCCGTAGGCACTATTGCAGTATTGTAAGTACAGTATTGTGGGTACACCATGGTGAGGTATATGGATCGAAGAACCTGTTTTGCGAGTGCCGCACCTGCTTTCGTAATTATGAATGAAACCTTAACTAATTTGTTGCATAGCTATTCAGTGTGCTCTTTGAATGAGAAGTTTGAATCGATGGTACTGTAATTTCCAGAAGTTTGGCCGAGTGTACTCGCTGAACAGAGAGTGTATGCGTAGGTTTAAAGGGGGCAACGATTTATTTTTTGTGATAACTATATAAGCTGTTTTGTTTTTTTAATATTTAAGTATAGTTTGTTGGCATTAAGCCATTCATAAACACTTTGGAGCTCACTGTTGGTGATCGTTTGGAGTGGTAGTGAGTCTATGTGAGGTTATGATTGAAACATTGGCATACTGGTAGCAGGAAAAGTTATTTAGTGACCTGTGAATGTCGTTTATGTAAAGGAGGAACAGGATAGGTGCCAGAATGCTCTCTTAGGGTACCCCGTGGGAGATGCATCTTGTCTGTGAGGTAAAAGAATCCTGTGCTCTAAATTGTGTCCTGTTAGCCAAGTAAGAGTTGAACCATCTTAAGGGTAGTCCCCTGAAGGCGTACTGTTCGAGATTTCTTAAGAGTATGTCATGAGGTACTGTGTCAAAGGCCTTACCTAGATCAAGTAGAAAGATTATTGAAGTTTTTTTCGTTAAGATTGCAATAAAGTTCCCCTAATATTGCGGTTATCGCGTCATTTGTTGTGTGTTTACTTAGAAAGCCAAACTGTTGTTTGTGTATGATTTTGTATGTGAATATGAATTTTATTATTTTATTATATAGTTTTATCACCTGATTTATAGATAGGGCATACTCTAGCCTTTTTTATCTAGTCTGGGAAGACACCATTTTGAATGGATAGGTTTATAAGCTTTGAGAGCGTTGGCACAATTAAGTTTGCACACTCTTTGTAAATTCTGTTTGGGATTGTCTCTAACATACAACTCTTATTTGTTAATTGTTTTATGGCTGTCCTAAAATCGTGTGTCGTATTCAGGGATAGGAAGAAAGAGTACGGTTACCGAGGGCCTAGGTACGTATCGTGAGTGGTGTTTTAGAAACAAGGTTGGTATCTCGAAAGCTTTAGGTTTGGTAATTAATGAATTAAGTCTGTTTCTATAGTGAGTGTAGACTTCCTTTGGTAGTAGACTTTCTTTCACAGTTTATATAGTTTGTGTTTTTGTTTAATAGATGTCTTTAGACGTGGGGTCAACCATGGATTGTTGATTCGAACCGTAGGAATATTTTTTTCAATTTTGGGGCAGGATTCATCTTAAGCATGCCAAAGGGGTTCCTGACACTTCAAATTTGGTGTTCATGTCTATGTAGGTTGTCAATGAAGCCGAAATCTGTTTCGTTTAATTTCATTTTGAATTTATTAAGCTGATTATACTTTGTTCTCCCGAATTTAATATTTATGCACTTTAGGGTGCTTACTGTTGTTTTGACTGTTATGTAATTTGGGAGGTGATCAGTTACGCTTGCAAGAAGTATCTCTGTGTCCTGTATGTAGTGTGGATCTACATCTGACCTAATGTGGCCGATAAGAGAAGATTTGCAAGGTCTGCATGGGGCCGTGTTGGGCTTGTTACGTAGGTCTTATATCCTTGGCTGATCATTGTGTTCCATAATGATTTGGCAATGCAGTCTTTATTTTCGTCAAGTCTACATTAAAGTCCTCGAGGGTGAAAGAGCGCGAGCTTTTCAGGGATTGATGTCCGATTTGATCCTGTAAGGTATTAACGTAGTTTAGTTATTTGCATAACCGTTAGGTTATAAGAGGTTATGATGTTGCATACAGTTAGGTATGTTGCCAGTATGTTGAGAGAGGTTTAGTCAAAGGTATGTTTTACTGAACATGTTTCAATGTGGGGGTTCTACTCTCCATTCTCGGAGAGTAGAACCCCCACATTTTATGGTAATTTTTATGTAAATATGAATGCCACTGCCCCTTATTTCTGTGCGAAAAGTGTCAAAAAAGTGCCAAAAAATCTCTCTAAAGGAAAAAGATGTTTATACGAGTTCTGTATGAAAGTTTCCTTGAGTGTAATTACATGGAAATCCTTTTTAATTAAAGATAATGTATCCTTAAGGTCATCATGATGTTTAGCAAGGTTTCTAATACTAAGGTTTCAAATTGATAAGCGACTATCATTCGGTTTTGTGTTGAGGTCGTTAATAGATAGGTATTTTGAATCGTTATCAATGAAATTGGTACCTATAAAATCGGTCGACCCAAGGGGATGAGTACGTGTTGGAATTTTAAGAATATGCGATAGACAGTGGATATGAGTGAATGTGTGCATGTATAAAACAATAAAATCTGAAAGAGAGAAAGAAAAACTTACACTTAATTATTTTGAGTAACAATTTAATGGGGTGTGGAGATTTAGTTATAACGGGCGCTCTTTGGCATCATTTAGCTACATTTTAGCTACTGAGTTTTGAGGTAGGGGGGAAATATATACTTACATACATATACACAAACGCATGCAAATATATATATATATATATATATATATATATATATATATATATATCATACACACATGCACGTTCGTTGTTTTTCTTCTCTATATTTTCAATTTTTTTTATAAATTATAAATAAATCTCCAAAAGAATTATCAGATTTTTACATAAGGGAAAGTTGGTAAAGACCGCGAACCGAGAAGAGGTCACATTCATGGACCTCAATCTCATACACCTTCTAAAGAAATTCATTGACTGTAATTTTGATTTATTTTGAAAGAGCATTAAAACTGGAAATTTAAAAGCATGTTAGATAGACAAACACGTTAATATACAAATTGATGGATGATAATTTTTATAATCTTTGATTGTTAATCAGGTGGTATAACTATAGTATCAAGGATATATTTTAAAATTAATGAACAATGAATGAGGAACATATGGGAGGGCCGTTTTAGGTATTTTTTTCCATTATTAAAACAATAAATACATGATATAGGACACAGCAATAGTTCAAACTGGGTGAAAAAGGGCTACACATAATAAAAATAAAAAAGAAAAGATAAAAATAAAGGAAAAACTAATCCGATATTACAGCAGAAATTGAATTACAGTTGCCTGAGTTAGATAATAATAGTATTGTTGCATTATTAATAATTACTAACAATAACATACTTATATCGGTTCAATAGTCATAGTTAGTAATAATAATAATAATAATAATAGATCATAACACCAGCAGTTCATAGTGTTGACTAATATGAGAAAAGGAGTAATCTGATTAGTGGATGACGAAGTGGGTATTACCTACATTCGTAACAGCAATAATAATAATGTATAGCCATACCACCACTACTACCAATACCACTAATAATAACAATAATAATAATATAATAATAATAATAATAATAATAATAATAATTATTATTATTATTATTATTATTATTATTATTATAACCATACTAATTGCAATAAAGCGACAATACTGATATTTGCACCGTTAAGAGTAATAAATCCTATATACTATTGAGCTAAAATGTGTCTGTGTGTCTGTGTGTGTGAGTAGTATGAACGCAAAATGGACGAGTGCAGAGATGTTGCAGATATAATGATCAGTGTTGCAAAGGTGGTTGGGTATGTTGCAAAGGGGGTGGGGGAATGCTGCAGGTGCAACAAGGGGTTATGAAACTTGGAGGCGGGTTATCTCCCAAGAGAAAGACAGGAGAAGGAGAGAAAGGAAGAGATATTCACCTGGCAGGAGCCAAGTGCATATTAACACTTCAGCCGACCCGCCGTTCTCTTATAGGCCCCTAATCAGCCAGTTGGCTTAATCCACCAGTTGGCTTAGAAGGCGTAAATGGCTTGTACAGGTTAAGTTGTCACATACCACTTTTTATTTTAATTGTTCAAGTATACATTATTAGGGTGAGTTACTAGATACCACCATTTATTTTATTTCACACGAGTTGCCAGATTGTACCATTTATTTAATTAATTCTTAGCAGTTGGCTTAGAAATCCGTCAGTAGGTTTAGAAGGCGTAACCAGCCATTTGGTATAATTGTTTACAACAAAAAGAATTAAATAAAACAACATTACATCATTCTGTTTATTAAATATTGTAAATATATAGAAAATAAATACACATTGGAATGATCGAAAAACAAAGAAAAATAAAAAATAAGAAATAATATAACCATCAATATAGCAGAAATATACACACACACAATTATGTTAAATAAATAAATACATACACTTTATCTTCTACCGCACAAAATAAAAATAAGAAATACAAAACATATATCCATCAATATAGCAGAAATATATACACACACAATTATGTTAAATAAATAAATACATACACTTTATCTTCTACCGCACAAAATAAAAATAAGAAATACAAAACGTATAGTCATCAATATAGCAGTACAGGCGAAATATATATATTCACACAATTATTTTAAATATATAAATACATTTCACTTCTTTTTCAAAACACTAAACTCGCACTTAATCGAGCCTACAATTACATCGTTATTGCTCTGCATTACGCAGTATACGCGGTTTAATAATATTTCACCGATTAAGGTGAAATATACTCTATATAAAGGGCCTTCATATCGTTCAGTACTATTTTTGTGCCCACTTTACAAAAGGTTGGTAAGTTATTTTTAAATACGTCTAGAATACAATCAAAAGCACGCACAAAGAGGTCATCGTTAGCCACAACATCATTATTAAATACAAGTTTATAAACATTCCTTTCCAATCGAGGGTTTATTCTTACCGACCCGAGCTTTTCAATGGTGAACTCTTCTTCACACTACATAGCGACAGTTGAAATAATCTTCTAAGTCGTTACGACACCTGCTCGTTATATAAAGAAATAGTTCTTCAGGGTGAACGGTGTAGGTGAGCTCAGCCCTGTACCGATCAAGTGCTTTGTACCAAAGTTCATGATATTTCAAAGAGTCTAAACTTTTTAAATAAACGTCCAGCTCTAGATCATTCTCACCTTGTTCAACCCTACACTCGGTAAACCCATCGAGCAGAGCGGTGTATGCGTATTCAAGAGCCGTATCAAAATAAAGCATATCCGTAACACGCGCGTCTAACATAGGCTTCAGCTTGGGGAATCCGACGATTTCAAACATTCTGTCGAGGATGAAACGGTTTCGCGTAGGGACAAGAGCGTTATTATCAGAAGCATTCTTCCACATCAACCGTATATCAATGCATGGCCGATCGTTATTTATACACAACGTATATACAACGGCGTATGAGGGGGAGTCACTAATCTGCTTTCTTCTTGTACCTACACCTGTAGGAATTTTATAACGATCTTCACTCCACTTCTCAACTATCACGAAGATTCTATTCATCTCCTCGACACTTAAATAAACAACATTCCGTTTGTTTGTTTGTCTACAATCCGCTTCCGGTACATAGTTAACGATACCGGATTTACGCCTGAACACGCGCAACGACTTCGCACGGACACTTCGTACACGGCGTTGAGAATGCTGCTCAAAGGAAGTTCCATCGGATTCGAGGAGCGCAACACTCGGCTCAAGCTCTGAGATAACTATGAGGCACATGCAACGCGACGGTTCGACGGGAGGAGTGAGTCACACCATAATCTAATGAAACGTGTACTACGCTGATCCAACATGAATCGTTGTATCGCATTATATTGGGCAGGTGTTTTGAGAAATTTTCCGATACAAGAATTAATTTCGGTTTTAATGTTTTATCACTCCCACTTCCCCGAATACGTACCAGGTATTTTCCTTCAGGGTAATTTTCACGAACTAAACACATTTTACAACGGTTTTAATGTTTTACCACTCGCCATTTCCACAAACTAAACATCTTCACATTCCAGCGCACTATTTGAGAGGAACATATGCCCATATTTTTCCTTTTTGTTTAACAAGCGATACTCATCTCTAAAGTCTGTTAAAAACTCACATAGGGCATTACCCACAACCTCACTACAAACTTCGTCATGATATATATTAATATAATGATAAAAATACTTAAGATTCTCCATGATGACAAGATTTACATTTTCAGTCGCAGGGTACGAGTACTCGGTATGATGCAACATGACATAATAACGCGTCACACCACTCATCAACAACACTCACTATCCATAACCGTTGTTTCTTTTACTTCATGGTATATGTAAGCTTTTATAAAGTTTAGTCCTACAACATAGTTCAACACATCACTTGTCCCACGAAATCCTACAATGCTCTCACCAGAATAGCCATGGAGTATTTGTACATCTTGCTCCTTCGCACGATTCAATATAACCTTAATAGCATCAAAGAGGGTGGAATAAGGAGTTTTTCAGTATCCACTACATCTTGACACTATGCAGAATACCATTTCATAAACGTTGAACAAGCAATATTAAAGGTAGTCATTACTATTTTCTCTCTACGCGGGAGAATACACGTCTAATATCCAGGGCTTACTGCAATCAACTGAGCACGCAGGGAAGCCCAGGTAGTAGCATGACTCACGTTGCTGGTCTTACACTGGGCGGAGCTTAGAACTTTCTCTTGTGTACACACACACACACACACAAAGGAGAAATTGAAACACGATTTATTTAATAAACGAAATATTCAAGATGTATATATATTTACAAATACGTGTAATAAATAAGTTAACAATAGACACATCAAAGATTATATTCAAGGTGAAAATATATTTACAAATACGTGTAATAAATAAGTTAAAATAGACACATCAAAGATTATATTCAAGGCATATATATTTACAAATACGTGTAATAAATAAGTTAACAATAGACACATCAAACATTATGATATCCAAAGGGTACGGTATCATAGGTACCAGGTAGCTGGTAACGTTTCCTATAGGTGTTACGGCACACCTTTCTACCCCTAAATTCCTTCACGCCCCCCAGCTTCTGCGCCCAAAAATTGTGGGTTCCTACAGTTAGTTGGGGAGGCCGATCACCCTCATCATCGTCCAAGGACACGAGATCCTTCAACGATTCAAAGTTAACGACCCGCCGATTCGCATGGTTGAGCGTGATACCCTTTGCCTTCACGATATATTTCATATCCTCCTCCACCCTCACCCGTACCCCATACGTTTTTTGTCCTGTTGAGAAAAAAGTCGTCGTATGCGGCGTCTCCATACTCATCCTTGATCTCATCAGTCAACTCACCGAGGAATTCACCAATAGGTGGCATGTATTCACCATCCCTCTCTGTGAATATCACACTATCTGTATCAGCGTACAATACCCTCCGCCCAAGAGAATGCAATAAGCCCCAAAGTTTTATGCGTGCTTAGGCCGTTGTGAAGATGGATACAGGTATGTTTGTAACCCGTGAGGTATATGTGGCCAATTCGGTATTGTTGTACTTTATTATGTAAGTATTACCTACATTCATGATCTCCATGACCTCTTTATCGGTAGAATTGGCATAATCCCAGACTTCACTATAACTTTGTGTCAAATGAACGTTCCCTTTGCTGGTATTCTGTGCAAATTTTCCCGAAAGACTGATTAGAAACAACTTTACACTAAGGCGCTTGCCAGGGTTCTTTACAATTTGGGAACGGTCAAGCCGTATACCTTCACGGTCACGGTAACGTTGAATGTAGGCCGATTTTTCATCTTCGGTATCAACTCCTCGCGGATACCCTGATGCTTCAACCTTAGCTTTCAAAAAAGCGGTTATATATGGTGTGAAAAGGTTCGGTAGGTTCTGAAACCTCCACACCTCATGTATCTTCAATATGCTGTAGCAATGGCGAACAGCTAGATCCAGCTCTGGACTTGTATATACAACTCTAATCTTAAGCTGGTGGGCTGTATTGTCACAATCACCATTGTTCTCTTCTGCCCACTTCAGGCACAAGGGAAACATGAGCTTGTGATCGATAACGACGGGTAAGATCGGCATCCATAAATCGCGAGGGGGAAGTACGTCTACGAAAGAAAGGCCGAAATAGTACCCGTTCAAATTTCTTGAGAACTAGTCGATGGAGGGTAGGTCAGGTCCCACCAGTTTCTCAGGCGTACCTACAGGGTACGGATTGTTCTTCATCACGTAGGGGTATAAAGAACAAAAGTCGTAGTAATGAAGTTTCACAACCTCTGTAAGCGGAAAGTGTAGCTTGAAGGGATTTTTACGCCATCCGAACAAGCTATCACCGAATTTGAGAGGATCCAGCACCATTGAACGCTTGATCGTGTTTATTTCTTCACGGTACTGTCCATCTGTCTCCATCCGTGCATCATACTCATGTTCCCACAAGACTTTGTGAGTGAACTGGGATCCTATAAGTTGATCGCGGATGCGGGTCTACGCCAGACAGTCGGCAGGAGATCTACCGTAGATATCTCCTGCGATTCCACACTCAGGACGGGGCATCCGTGCCACCAGCAACCGTTAAAGGAGTACACAGTCTTCTCACCAGTGGCACAGTTTTCACTTAGTCCATCAACCCAAAAACACGATCATTAATCTTAATGGGCACTCCACCCGTGTTGCGGGCGTGCTTTATGTATACACCTTTCTGCTGATGTATGTTATGAACCAGTAAATAGCCTTTTGGCCATAACTGCGGGGATTGTTTCTGTGAATAATGGCTAAGGTGTCTTTAGGCATGAAGTTATTCTTGAACACCGTAAAAGATAATGAGGCGATGGTAGTTGCGACTTGCAACGGATCGCATTTGAAAGGGGCTATGTACAATGTACATCCTTTCTAAAGGCCTGGAAACATACTCTAAGAACACGCACATCATTCACGAAATAACGCTCAGATTCATCAGCTATTTTATAAGGACTAGATTCATTAAAACTGTTGTAGTATCGGTTAAAATCTTCACGTTCATCTGTACTCATACATTCATAGTTAAAGTAATGTTTGGATGGAGGTAGTCCTACGTAATTTAAAATTTCGCTAGTGAGGAATGTGTAAGGGAAATATCCTTTTGAGACTTCAGCAGCTACACCCATCACCTTGGGGAGCTTTGCTAATTTACAAGGTGTGAATAATAAAGTGGCTTTAAAGTGTACATTACCTCTTATCGGCATCTGTATTAGTTTGTTGCCTCTTTTCAAGGGATCACCTGTAAATATCTCAGATGACTCGTGCTCAAGCAACTCCTTATAAAGGAACTGTGTGTCAAATTTTCCCCCGTTATGGGCGAGAATATACACAGTCATTTTTTTTAACTTCTCCGCTAGCTTGACAATATAGGACACAAAGAGTTTCACAGGACTATCGTAGCCACTCGTTTTAAAAACGTTTGTACATTTACCGCATTTGTGACACTCATTATACTCGATCTCCATACACTCATCACAGATAGTCTGGCTTACAAGTAAATGTGGAATAACCTCTTTGGTTTCTGCGTTCGTGTATGTTTCTATATCGTAGTACACAGTTATACAAGGGTTAATTTTAGGCTTAGCATCTTTCATATAACATACATGCTTTACTCCATCCGCCTTATATTTCTCATGGCAAGTAGGACAGTGAATTTCATAACCTTTATGAATGAAATTATCCCAATTATCCATCATATGAAACATACCACATTCACAGATTCTCATTTTCCTGCACGTGCCAATTGATTTATGGAGCTCAAAACAGTTATTGAAAAATGTGCGTCTACACACATCACAGTCCCTCTTCTCAGCTTCAACTACACGGCTTTCACATTTGGCACTTTTACACTGCTCACATACCATGTGATAATCTTTACAATGTTTCACTATATCATCCGCAAACTCGATACATCCCTTACACAAATCATGATATAGTCCATATTTTCGACTTTTACCATAACTCGCGTAAAGGTCCCTTATATTACGGATGGGGAGATACGTTCTCCCTGACAGTCCTAAATAAGTAGGGGTCTTGTACGATCTCTCACACTGCTTTTAAAAACATACACAGTCCTACGACGATCATCCATTCCAAATACAACTATACAAACATTCATTTCCTGTTCTACCCTTCTCAGCTCTTCAGGACCCATATTATAGTCAAATTCAAGTTTACAGTCTACAGCTAGTTTACGGGTACGCTCCACTACTGTAGGCAACCAAGTGTTTTTGACCCGTGTATTTAGTACAGTAAACATACAGGCCAAGACTACTGATATAAAGCTGCAACCACGATCGGCATTTATATGTCGTTTATAAATAGCCTGATAATTGAAGTTAAGAGTATAAGGTGTGGCGCTATGACCCGCAACACGGTATACACGGTCAATATTTATCGTGAAGTTGTCCATATTGAAGGCTATACTACTTTGAGAGGCCTGCATTATACGGTGTAATATATACTCTATATCTTCAGCTGCCAAACGTCTGAACGGTATTACTACCAAAAATCATCTACATCTCCGTCATCTGATCCGAATCCAAAAGAGAGCATCGTCCTGACTTCACGTTCGTCGCGGTTCTGAAGGGCAAACTCTACAATACGCTCAACTATGCACCGTAGTCCGTGTTCAACGACATTGCTATACACGGATCTAGGATCAACCCTGACCATATATTGATTTCTAGTCAAGACTGGATTGGGGCCATCGGTACGCACCAACTCCAATGTTATGCCATCCTCAACAGAGCGAGAAGCTGCTGCGGAGGAGGTACATGGATTTGAACAGGAATAACGGGATATATTTTTATTTGAGGAAGGTACTATTGTGGGGATTGTGTCGTAAGACGTAGAGGGTTGGGGCTCTACTACTGGTGGTCTAACAACCGGCGCAATCCTTGCGAGCTTTATGCCTGACGTGTATGGCTCTTCATCATGTCTCCGCTTTGAATTTTTCGCGTGCTACCAGTATCGCTGGTGAGGATTCGTCGGCGGGGAAGGATTCTGTAATCACAACTACACTCTCGTCGGGGTCATCCGTAATGTCGATGATGGGGTGCTGTACCTCATCGTCATTCACGGTTCTGTGGGAGAATAGAAAAACAAGAGTGTAGAATATAAGGAGCAGCACTCAAAATTTGTAATATTTTGTAAATGACCCACTTAGGAGTGTGAGGTGTTAGAAATGGACTCTGTAGAAAAATTCAGGTTCACGAGCCCATCCACATGTATTATAGATGGACCTACAGGATGTGGTAAAACTGTGTTTATGCTTAAAATCATTAAAGAAAAGGGAGAGATGTTCTCAAAATTTGTGCATAAAGTTATATGGTGCTATTCGATGTATCAATCAGTGTTCAACGAGTACCAAGATGATATTTTGTTCCACAAAGGTGTATAAGATGTTAATTCGTTAAAAGGAAATGAACATACAATCATTGTAATTGACGATCTCATGTTGGAGATGGATAAAACGTTTGCCGAGACATTTACAGTATTCTCCCACCATCTTAACATAAGCGTGTTCTTCATGAATCAGAATCTATTTTTCAAAAATAGATACATGCGCGATGTGTCGTTAAATACACAATATCTAGTCTTATTCGGACAACGTAGAGATGTATCACAAATTGGGGTATTAGCCAATCAAATGTTCCCGAATCAGAGTAAGGAGTTTTTGGAAGTTTATAAAGAGGCTACGAGCCCGCGTTACGGATACTTGCTTTGCGACCTTCATCCGCGAAACACGTTTAGGGTGCTTCTAAGAACGAATATATTTCAAAACGAGCCTGAAACGGTGTATATTCCAGAATGACAAAGAGGCTAAAGAAATACCATGAATTAATAAAAATCTATAATCGACTGCCCCGAGCAATGCAGCGGATGTTTATTAAAAATATCGACTCCGACTTTTTAAATGCATCTGTGAAATCTGTCTTAACGTTATAAATTGCAATGTATCAAAGAAACCACCTCAGAAGGCTCGCCTCCGCTGTTACAAGAACATAATACGTGCACTCGCTCGTAAAAGTCAAACTGTGGGGAAGGAAAAACGAATTATTGTGCAAAAAGGAGGGTCAGTCTTCCCCATCTTATTTTCAGTTTTGGCCCCTTTACTTACTAGATTAATATAATGAAGAAAGTGGTAGTGATTCCACACGAGGTGTATGCTTTACTGCAAAGGAACCCAGACACGGATCTAGATCCCCGTAAAAGCAGGCTTAAAAGAATGGAAAGCGAATTGCTCGCCCTATTAAACAGTGAAAAAACACCTGACCAGAAAAGAATCTTATACCAAGAAGCTCTGCAGAAATTTTTTCACGAGTACGAAAATTATAAGAACCCGACAGAGATTCCCGTTTTTATTAGGCACAGCACAGGGAACGGTGGACATGGTGACATAGGACCTGTACCCGACGATACAGCTGACCAACCAAAGATTAAGGGGTCAGCCACACAGAACATTGAGCATGTATTAAAAAGCACCCTCCCAAATACATTGAGGAATAATGGTTTAAGTCTTTATAATCTATTGAATGAGGACCCAGCCATACATTGGGCCGATACATACGAGATCATTGTGGAAGGATCAAAGGTACAGGGATCGAATATCGCATACATTGTTCATGATCTGGTGAGAAAGTGGAATAGGCCCTCACCATCAGGATGGAAGCATATTAAAGCAAGACTATAACAAATAAATGTCCCCAAAACATTGATAGGAACACCCCCGGCGGTAACATCTTTGAAGAGGAGAAAGAAGAGGTTAAACAACGGTTAACCCTACCCACGTGCCTCTAAAATACACAAATGGCTAACATATTAAGAAGACGCTATTATGACATTTCTAACCCAGTCTCCTACGGAGGCGTAGATAGAAGGTACAGAACGCTTATACACTTCATAAACCTGTGAGAAAAAGGTTTAAAACAGCCAAGACAACAGCTGCTTCGATTGACTCTATTTGGCAAGCAGATTTAACAGACATGCAAAGATATTCTGTGTATAACGATGGTTACCGCTACGTTCTATTCATAATAGATGTATTCTCTAGATATCTGCGGCTAATTTCTCTGAAAAATAAATCACATGAAACAGTTGCTAAAGCTACCAAAACACTGATGTTAAAAGAAAACAGGGTTCCTGGCTATTTTTGTACGGATATGGGGAAGGAATTTATAGGCCGTGCTTTTCAGAACATGTTGAAAGAGTTTAATATCAGCTATTACACTATCAATTCTATACATAAGGCTTCTTTAGCTGAAAGAGTTCAACGTATCATAAAGGAACGCATGCACCGTTATTTTACACCTAAAAACACAAACAGATTTCTAGACATTCTGGAATCATTGGCCTCATCCTACAACCGCTCACACCATCGCACGATTGGGACAACACCTAACGAGGTTTTAGAAAGAGGTACGCGCCCAGAAGTGAGAAGAGATGGAACACTACCACCACACTCTGCGCGTTTGAAAATCAATGATTATGTAAGACTGTCGCGTTCGGGAAATAAATTCGCGAAGGGATTTGAGCAAGGATGGACACGTGGGATTTTTAAAGTTAGGGCTATGAGACCTAAAGGTGAGATAATGATATATTACGTTGAAGATTTGAATGGGGGAAGAAATCGCAGGAGGCTTTTACCGCGAGGAGTTGCAGAAAGTGGCATTTAATTTAGGAAAAAATGTGTTTAAAATTGAGAAAATTTTAGGAAGCAAAGGTTCAGGAAAGAGAAAAATGTACCTAGTGAAATGGCTAGGTTACCCATAAAGCTTCAACACCTATATAAAAGCTGATGCAGTAATGAAGCTTAAATAGTATACAACATGGCTCCTAACCATTTCTACGTCACACTCCCGTCCTCCTCGTCCCTGTCTGTACAACCTAACAACACACTAGCCAACTTTGTAACAGAGCTCCACGGACCCATTGAATTGGATCGTGATTCGTATGAGGTGGGGATATGTGAAATTCAGCTGGACACCCTCTTTTTAAATATTGATTATAAAGATACCGTTTTTACGATTCTTAGAGACTGTAATGAGTGTGCAAAAGCCTGGTTAACTCGGGATGAAATTATACGTATCGCCCGGACTAAGGTTGCACGGTTTTACAATACAGACGTAACACTAGGGCCGAGCCGTTATGGTTCGGCTGAGGATGTTGTGAGAGACTTAAACGTAAGTGTAAAAAACTCAAATCTTACGAATGATTTATTATACGAAATCGTAAACAAAGGAAACCCAGCACATACTCTAATCCTAAAATCAAAGGGTCACAGAAATATTAAAGACGGAAGAGTGTTCAAAATTATAACCGAGGGGCGATATCAATCAGCCTTCCAAAGAGATACCTTTCACGAGGCACAGCATGACATGTCCAGGTTAATGTATCAATTGAAGATGGAGAAATTGAATGAAAGCTCTCAGCCCCGAGACATATGCTATATTTACAGCAATATAGTGGGGCACCAGTTTGTTGGGGATCCCCAGGCACGCCTACTGCACATAGCTCACATTCCCAACCATAGAAGAAGGAGTTTGATTATTACATATGACAGACCCCATTATGTGAATGTCGCAACTAATCTAATAACCAATATCTCAATATATATAACAACGATTGAGGGTAAAACGTCCCATTCGGTGACGGGAGCTTAACAGTGAAGCTGCACTTTCGACGCACTGAGTTATAATGGAGAGAAAGCCTTTCACCGTCTATCGAGGGGTGAGATACCAGCGTGGTAGTGGACTTGGGTCCATTTTTTCAACCATACTACGTACGGCTGTTCCTTTGCTGAAGAGGGGTGCCAGATACCTCGGAAGGAAAGCGCTAGAATCAGGTCTTAGCACTGCAGAAGACATATTGGCTGCGGCTAAACCTAAAGATGCTCTAAAAAAACATTTAAAACGTACACGGAACGAAATCATCAAAGATGCAAAGAGAAAAATGCGTGGTGGTGGGAAGAAGAAGAGGGCTGACCGGAAGAAGGGATTACCACCACCACGTAGCATTAAACGTGAAAGGATACCAAAAAAGAAGTGTTCTAAGCGAATGAAACCTATGGTTGACCATTTTTTTGACTGATATAAGCTAAGGACATTGATCTCATGAATCATAGTTTGTTTACTACTTGTCGAGAGAGGAGGCACTATTTCTAACTCGTCATGGAACGCTTCATCCATCCGTGTTTCTATTGAATAGAGTGACTTTATTACAATTAACCCTTTAAACACAATTAGTTCCCCGAGTGCTCCTATAGAATTCGTGATACCCACCTCAGGCCCTTACTTTTTTTGATCCAAGCTGTGTGCACATGTACGCTAAACTACGTATAGCCCATTCTGATGGGACGGACTGCGATGACAAATATGCTGTATACCCTAAAACAAACATTTTGAACTCCATATTCAACCAGTGTGACGTATATTTAAATCAGCTCAAGATATCGGCAGGAACGGGGTACTATCACCTACGAGCCTATCTGGAAAATGTCCTCAACTTTTCAAAAGAAGCGAAGGCTACCTTTTTAAGTCCCGAGGGATATTATCAAACTAAAGACGAAAGTATTATAAAGGACAAATTTAAAAATTCTAAAAAGAAGATATACGAGTGTTTTGGTCGTCTGCATTCAGATTTCACATTCCAGGAGAAGTTGTTTGTGAATGGGGTGGATATGAAAATAAAGCTCACCCGCACGAGTCCTGAGATCTACTTTAATCTGGATGCTGATCAAGAAGAGGGAGCAAAACCCGTTGTGGTTCACATTATGGAGACATACCTCCGCTTACGGCGAGTGAAATTAAGTTCGCCAAAACAACTAGAAATTGAATAAAATATACTAAACGCTACAGTGAAATACCCTATTAACAGAGTACAAATCAAACTATATACGGTGCCTGCAGGGTTGGCATCGAAACAGATAGAAAACATCGCCCTGGGAAATCTTCCTAAAATGATATTAATCGGAATGCAGAAACATGCTTCGGTGAATGGAAAATATAAAAAGAGTGCCTTTAAATTCGAGAATTTCGGACTTAAAAATATAACTCTATATGTTACTCGCATTGCGTTGGGCGGAACATTGGATACGGATTATTCATCAGACGCTGTGTTACCTCTTTGCGCGAGAGTTTATAGTAATCTGGCCTATAATGCAGGTGATTCTGATGAGCTCGGTAATGGTGTAACGCAGAAAGAATTCATTGATCAATTTAACCTTTATCCGTTTAACATTACACTTCACTTCTCTGCTAGCGTAAATACGCCTTTAAGTCCACAACAGAGCGGCAACATCTCAGTGAGGTTGGAATTCACCAAGCCTATAGACACGCCTATTAGTGTACTAGTATACCTCGAGTCGCAAGCCCTAATAGAAGTAGACAGATTTAGGGGCGTTATCACTGACTTTTAAAATGGATGCGAATACACTTCAGAGAGTAATGAATAGTGAACGAATCACATGTTCCAAATTTATCGGCGTGTTTGCTAAGAAAGGAACATTGAATTTGCCAACTACGCAAGAATGCGGTAGTCTTATTGTG
The DNA here is from genome assembly GCA_023014485.1 of Bathynomus jamesi. NCBI lineage: Eukaryota > Metazoa > Arthropoda > Malacostraca > Isopoda > Cirolanidae > Bathynomus > Bathynomus jamesi. The sequence continues at coordinate 552,563 of JAJOZX010001345.1, forward strand.
AACACAGATGTCAATGGTAATGAAGGGATTCATTGGTTTGCAATCTATTTTAAAAATAGGCACCGCCTGTACTATTTTGATTCACTCGGTACTCAACCCTGGAGCGACCCTGTTACTGTAAAATTTCTCGATCAGTTACATATCCCCGAAGTTGTATGGAACCCATTCCGTTTATAAGGATATTTTAGTAATACTTGTGGAATGTACTGCATTTCATTTCTCATGCTTATGTCACGTGGTAAAGAATTTATAAATTTTTAAAAAAATTTCGACCCGTGTCACACTCAACGAAACGATGAAATGGTATGCAGACATAAAAAGCCATTTTCCAATTGTGCGTGCTCGTTGTATAGTATGTTTTGTTCGTGTGTATATATATATATTTGTAACGTTAGTTTGTATATTCTGTAGTTTAAGCTGGTTAGTGTACTAAAACATGATTTCTTAATCCATCCCGATTAATCGCGTTAAAAAGATTAATTGTAGACAATGCTACAATGTCACCATCTTGGTATAAGTCCGGATGGCTATAAATTTCTTGATTCATGGCGGAGGGAATGTTTACTCACTGGCAGAGGGAATGTTTATGCACTGGTGAAAATAACTACTGTCACTCCCAGCTGGAAATATTTCCTTTTAGATGTACGATCACCAAGTTCCCCCCAAAAGATTAAGAGTCGATTCGTAATGATTAGTTTTTACTGTAACTGGGCAGGGTTATGATAAGTTTGTGTACCAATCGTAACACCGATATAATGGGTTCAGGCTTTGGACGACTAACGGTGTCTTTATATTCTCTCCGTAGATTTAATGCTCGTATTACCCCTTGCTGTCTCTACCACGACAATATTTGCATCCATACTTGGTTTTTCCCAACCCACCCCTTTATGCAATAACCCTCAAAACAATATTTTATTATTTTGCGGCCCTACTAATTGAGTCTCAATTTTTCGGATGCAGTTCGTTATAGGAATATATTCATCAGATTGGCACAGCTCAGTACCGCAGGAAACAAAATTAGCGCAGCTACTCTTCATTACTCTGACATTAACAGCACAATAATATTCTATGACATAAACATCAAATCTAGAAGATTATTGTGCATTACTATGTTTTGCACCCATACTAAACTCAGCTTTCCCAAGATTCTTGACTTGTGGATTTTTACTTCTCGCGTAGATGTGAGAATAAATAACTCATGAAAATGAATGTCTGCTTGGGTTGGTTGATAAATGGGTACCCTAGGTGTCCTAATGGATTAGCCGGCGGGTGATGGTTGAAAGATCAGGCGTTGACAATGTAATTTCACCCCGTCATTGCTGGAGCTTAGTTCGGATTCCACGTTAAACTGTAGGTCTAAGGCGGATTGAAAAGCTTGACCAGTGTTAGAATGAACAATTCGGTGAAAAGGAAATCTGAGTTAGTTATTATTATTATTACTGTAATTTGCACCACCCTATATATATATATATATATATTGTTGTTGCATATGGAAATATGATAAGGAAATTCATTACTTAAAGGGATAATTTAGCCTATAAATAATTTGGAAAACAATCACGAGTTGCTCTGTGCCTGCAAAATGGTGGAAAACACATGCTGTAAATCAAAAGGTTATGTAATAAAATCACTAAATCATGGTTGAATGAAAATATTGTAGTTTTTCATTTTCCTGTGCGTTTAACATTGCACTGCGGAGAGGCTTTTCGAACACACTGTAGAATAAACAACACTTTCTTTCTTAACTTCGGTAGTGATGGTGATGACGAATTTAATATTTGAAGCGAGAAGAGGAAATTCTGTAGAGAAGGAATGAATTTAGGTCAAATGGGCCTTTACGGTCAGGTTTTGCGGTTAAGCGAGGCGCACCTGCTCAGAATTTTTTTTTCAGAGAAGCTTTTAAAGAAGAAATGAAATGAAATGAGTGAAAATGATATGAGATGAGTGAAATAAAGTGAGATGAAATGGAAATGAAATGAAATGAAGAGGTTTATTGGCAGACTATAGTCCTTATGACAATAAACACTTTAGGTAAAGTTAGTTAAAATTGTTTTCCTTTCTTACTTCTTTCACTGAAGAACTTTAAGGAGAAAGTGGGTCAAATACAATTTTGTGTGTGATTGTGTGTATTTCACCTGTATTGATGTTTATACATTTTTTTTATTTTTTGATAATTCCATCGTGTGTAAATGATTGTCAAAGTAAATAGAAAGGCGTTTAAATAATTAGTTTTTCTTATATATATATATATATATATATATATATATAAGAAAAAGTGTGTAATGTTATTTTTCTGAAGGATGGTCATAATTAAATAGACAGAGTTAATATCGGGATTCGTTTTAATAACTGAAAGAAAGTAAATCGAACGGCGTTTAAAAATTAGTTTTATATATATATATATATATATATATATATATATATATATATATAAAGGCGTGTAATATTTTTCTGATACAATTTGTTTTTCAATCGCAAGAAAGGATTGTTATAATTAAATAGACAGAGTTAATATCGGGTTTCGTTTTAGTAGTTAACTCTCTTTCTGATTATTGATTTTCTTATATATATATACAGTATATATATATATATATATATATATATATATATATATATATATATATATGGTAAGGAGAAAGTTCACTTGCTTTGGTAACTCGTGTGAGTTAAAATAAATGGTAGTATCTAGCAACTCACCCTAATAATGTATACCTGAACAATTAAAATAAAAAGCGGTATCTGGCAACTCAACCTTCCTCTATATAAGACCTGCCTGGCTTCGGGACCTTCAGAATGATGCGAACTTCTGCGGAATAAAGATCTCTCCTTCCTTCTTAGGTTAAGACTTAGGTTAGTTTCTCCTTGGGGGGTAAGAACATCCCAACTTCTCCCCTAAAACCCTCCTCCGTCTCTCCTTTCTCTTCCTCTCTTGGTTTCAGGCTACCCCTTTGGGGGGAGGGCATCCTCCCTTGTCCCCCCGAAGCTCCCTCCCCTCTCCCCCTTGGCTCCTTCTAAGCCAACTGGCTGATTAGGGGCCTATAAGAGGACCGCGGGTCGGTTGAAATGTTAATATGCACTTGGCTCCTGCCAGGTGAACACCTCTCTCCCTTTCTCTCCTTCTCCTGTCTTTCGCTTGGGGGATAACGCCGCCTCCAAGTTTCATGATCCTTGTTGCACCTGCAGCATTCCCTACCCCCTTCATTGCATACCCCCTCCCCCTTCATTGCGCACCCCCACCTCATTTGCAACATTGCAACATTGATCATTATCTCTGCAACGTCTCTGCACTCGTCCATTTTGCATCCACACTACTTGTGTGTGTCTGTGTCTGTGTGTCTGTCCGCTTTCTTTGGAACTGTGCACAGACTAAACGGCACATCGGAAAATTCTGCAACTACCACCAACTGATAGCCCTTGAGCTGCCGATGTGCTCTGTCAAGTTTCCCTGTCCTAGGTCACAATTACTGGGTCCGAAGACCCCAGCACCGCGATAAAACTACAGAAAAGAACGCAGCCGTGAAAATCTTGAGCTTCACATTGTGTGACATATACTGCTACCCGCTCTCCGGGTGGGTAGCAGTATATGTCACAGTGCTACCCGCCCGGGGGTAGTGGGGGAGGGGGTGGGGTAATTGGGAGAGTGGGGGTAGGGGTAATGGGGAGAGGGGTGGGATTAATGGGGGTAATGGCGTTTCTTACTTTTGTGTGTGGGGGTAATGGGGGAGTAGGGTGGGAATGGAGAGAGGGGTGGGGGTAATAGGGGAGTAGGGTGGGAATGGGGGAGAGGAGTGGGGGTAATGGCGTTTTTTAAAATTTTGTAGCTGCATCGCGAGCGATAGCGAGCTACCGCTTCTAGTTACTATTTGGAGTTATTCGATTATTTGGTAATAATATTAATGTTGAAATATTGATATTAATATTCAAATAATAACAATAACAGTGCTAGTAGTATTTATAATTCTATTGTTATGGAGATTTGTGTAAGATAAAGGAAAATAAGTATAGGATTCTGTGGTAAATAAGGGGCTTATTTTATTTATTTAGTTAAATAAGGGGCTTACCAATTACCATGTACTTCGAGGAAATATGATAGTTATTTAGATCTGTTTCATTAATCACTGGTCTACAAATTTTGAAAAAGTTTGTGCTTCGGAGATAAAATGTGCTTCCTATTATGGATTTTGGGGTGCTGAAAACGAATATGACCATAAAAACAGTCGATTGCCTACAGTTTCCAAGAAAATTTAAGTTACACATTTTGCGTATATGTATACCATATATTAGTAACATACCTGTATAATGCAGTCGCTTATATTGATTCAACCCGTCGCTTCTTTGCTTGTCTCTTGTATTCAACTTCTGGAGCATCTCTTGTTATTGTCCAGCAGTAGTCTGCTAACAATGATGGACTCCATTTCCCCTGGTAGCGTTTCTCCATCGCTGAGATATCCTGGTGGAAACGTTCACCATGTTCATCGCTGACTGCTCCGCAGTTGGCCGGAAAAAATTCCAGGTGCGAATGGAGGAAATGTATCTTTAAAGACATACTGCAGCCCATTTGTTAATAGGACAACAGCAGGTTTTCCACCAGCTACTTGTAATTGTCAGCTTTGGTATTTCCAAGAAAATTGGTTGCTCCTAACCGGAAAGCATTCCACGCTGTCTTCTCCTCACCGCATAGCATACGGTCGAACTCCTCATCTCTAAGAAGCTCGCGGATCTGTGGACCAACAAATACACCCTCCTTGATTTTTGCTTCACTGCGTGGAATTTACCACCGAGGTACTTAAAAGCTGCCCCCGTTTTATCCATACCCTTAACAAAATTTTTCATGACGCTCAGTTTGATGTTTAAGGGTGGTAACAAAATTTTGCTCGATTCTACAAGTGGAGGATACTGAACATTTTTTGTTCCAGGTTCCAATGAGTGTCGGAGTGACCAATCCTTCTTGATGTAATGATAAGTCCTAGCCCGACTATCCCATTCACACAGAAAACAGCAATACTTAATGCAGCCCGGCTGCAGTCCAAGCACGATAGCAACAAGTTACGTCCATCAGTCTAGTCGAATTCGACCATATAAATAGATAATATTGATAATGCCGGCAATAATTAATCTCCTGGCAGCCTCGCAGATGTTACGAAGATATTATAATTTACGTTAATGTGATTGGCCAATCATTCTTGATGGAATGAAAAGTCCTAGCCTGACTATCCCATTCACACAGAAAACAGCAATACTTAGTGTAGCCCGATTGCAGTCGAAGATCTATCTACAACTTTGAATTCACCACAAACCTGCCACTGATGTTTGTCATAGTTTATGCAGTTCTATAAGTTGCAGTTTCATGTTGTCATATGTTTCCTTCATGTGGACTGCATGACCAACTGGAATTGATGGCAATACGTTGCTAACATGCAACAAAACAGCTTTTAGACTCAACTTCGATGAATCAATGAACAGTCTCCACTCATGAGGACTGTGAATAATGTTGAGAGCTGCCATCAGACCATCGATGTCGTTGCAAGCTACAAGGTCACCTTCCATGATGAAGAATGGGACAAAATCTTTTTGACGGTCACGAAACTTACACACTCTAACATTTTCAGCGAGGAGATTCCAATGCTGCAATCTGGAGCCCAACAGCTCTGCCTTACTCTTTGGCAGTTCTAAATCTCTGATAAGGTCGTTTAATTCATTCTGAGTTATCATGTGCGATTTAGAAGATGTGAAGTTATAAACAAATTCAGGGTCTTATGAAGTTGAAGGCTCACAAGTTTCGCAGGTTCCTTCATTCTCCTCGTCCTCTGACTCCAGGGAGAATGAGTGTTGGGGCTCAGGGACGGGTAGTCCTTCGCCGTGAGGTACCGGGCGTATAGCAGAGGGTATATTCGGATATTGTATAATCCACTTTTTCTTCTTGCAAATACCTTTCTTGACTGGAGGCACCATGCAGAAGTAACAATTGCTGACATGATCTCTTGGTTCCCTCCACACCATTGGCACTGCAAAAGGCATAGATTTCCTTTTCCGATTCAACCACTGGCGAAGGTTTGTTGCACAAGTATTGCAGCATATGTGTGGGGTCCAGCTCTTGTCTTGATCTCCAATCTTACACCAAAATAAAGGTGATAGGCTTTCCTAATCACGGCGGTTATAACACGCTTTTGTGATGCAAAAGTCAATTCTCCACAAACATAACAGAAGTTATCTACACTGTTCACGGAATTACGAGGCATCTTTGTTCAAATTAGGCTGAAAAAAATTCAGTTTCAAAAGCAAACACTAAAAAGAGTTTGACAAGGGTGCACTGTATGACTTCCGCGAATGAACTGATGCTGTGGCGTAATATGTAGATGCCTGTGACACATCGACGCCTTGACTCAACTGCGCATGCGCGTAGTTATATAGTTTTTCATTTTAATAAATTAATGTAATTACATTGCATTTTAATAATTTTAAATTAGGTAAGGTTAAGTTAAGTTAGTATTCCATTTATAGGAAGCAATATATTAAAATGATCCAATTTATTTCTTAATAAATAATTTACAAATACATAATGTAATAGATAAATTTAAAATTACATTTTATTGTATGTATATGTATATATTTACATTAATTTATTAAAATAAAAAATATAACTACGCGCATGCGCAGTAGAGTCAACTCGTCGATGTGTCACAAGCGTCTATATATTACACGACAGATGCAGTCCAGTTAGTAGGGTGCAGGGTTGCCTGATATCTTTATAAATAGAGCCAATTGGCAATTTTAGGCATCATTTTCATATTCAGTGACCCAAAATTAGTAAAGATTGACTACTTTTATTTCCGAAGCATTTTTGCTGTAGACCAGTGAATTATTAATCTGCCGTCTTTGACCGATGTGCGATTTTTCAAGTAAATAACACAATTGCGCAAGTAATATAAGTGGAATTTGGGTGATCTTTTTTTAATTTTCGAACTCTTTTGAACGGATCTTGCTTAAATTTTGTTAGGTATTAATTCACGTAAACAGTGGGCCTTTTTGTATACATTATGACACAATTTTCTTCCTTACGTCGGCACTCTATATTGAACTAATTCGGCCTTTTTGAGGTTTGATTTGGCCTCCCTAATTTTGGATACTTCACGAATCATATCTTCACTGATGGAATAATTGAGTTGGGTCTGGAGAGTCCCAACCACTATCCTTTGCAGTCTTAACCCTGGACTTCCGCAGGGAGAGAGGGACCACTAATAACTATCATATTAATGTGTTTATCCTGGAGCAGACGTTCCATCTTCGAGTGCTGATCGTTTTGTTTCAGTTCCATATGATCCACTTTTTGCTTCAATTCGATAACCTCTTGTTTAAGTTCGGCAATCTCTTCATCTTTTTTAACGAGTGCTTAGGATTGCCGTGAGGAATTTGATGATGGTCTTTAGTAGAATGGGCGCAAAAGGAGAGAGTGCAGTGCAATGATGCAATGTTGCAATGAGTGACAGTGCCAATCCCTCCCCCTTGTTGCAAGACCCCCTCCCCCAGTGCCAACCTCAAGGTGCCAAAAAAAGTGGGGAATGAGTATCGAAGGGATTTTGCTTTAACTCATTATTTACTTGATATTTGTCTCGTATGGTTGGAGGTTGTTCTCGGAACTTAAAAGTCCCAGGTTCGATTTTCGCCGGTGCCAAAAGAAGTCGCAGCATTTATATTCGCTTGAAGTTATTTCAGGTTGAAGGGTTTTGAGCTATCCCGAAGGTGCTCTCTTAATTTAGGTGTTTTAAAGGGAAGAGGATGAACGCGAAGGTGTCCTTTTTCCCGGCCTTTTATGTACCGGTAAGGGGTATCCCAGTTTCTTTACTCTTCTTAGTGTAAGTAATGATTAAGTAATCACCGAAGTGGTTACTGGTCTGACCATGAATCGCTTAGTTAGTCCTGGTTTTACTTTTCTGAATTGAGAAAGGTCTGAAAACATTACTCTGGTTTCTATTCTAGTTTTTCTTATGCGTTTTTAATAAATATGGAGGGGTCATAGTCAGGGTTAGCCCGATATGACCCGACCTAGTTATCCCCGGCGCTTTTTTTTTCCCCAGAACCCCCCCCACACACACACACACACATACACACAAAACTCACGCAACCGAGGTTTTTTTTTTTTTTTATAAATTAACAAGTCGCTAATAAAATAATGTAATAGATTAATTCTTTCACAGTACTCATTACTTTACTGAAATACTGAAATATGAAACATGGATCAATAAAAGATTACATATTCACAAACATATAGCTACCAAACTGCCCAATGAAAATACAACGCATGGTAAATAGTTATTTTTGTAATGAGCTCTCATTATTTTGCTCTATTCTTGTACTATTTTGTGCATTGAAAATATGAAAAAGTCTGATAAAACCTGAAAACCCAGTTGGGTTGGGGTTTTCCAATAAAACCCGGGTTTTTGCCAACCCCGGTCGTAGTGGATTTAGTTTGTCCGTCACTCTTTCGTGTCCGCGCTATAACCTTTGAACCGCTCAACATAAAACGACGGAACCCCTCCTCCCCGGTGTTGTGAACAAGAATCAGGCCCATACATGGAAGGTCAGTGTCAAATTGTGGTCCGCCCCATAACTTTTGAACCCATCAATATAAATTGATGAAACTTCAAACACATGGATCCTCGCATGACGATGCGTAATGAGCAAGAATCAGGTTTCTACATCAAAAGTCAAGGTCACAGATATAGGCGGGAACATTTATGTCGTTCAAACACAGATCCTTTCTTAACTTTTACTGCAGTTGGTGCAGTTGTACATAATTTTATAAATTTTTACAGCACAAGTTTTTTATTTATAAATTTGTCGCCATGAATATTATTCAATTGTAATCCAGTTTATGAATGAATTATTTATTTACTCTTTATTATCTTTTATGCCAACTGAAAGGAGAGCTGATTTGTGCACGTTTCATCCTCTGTTGAATTGGATGAAACTATTTCAAAGCACATTCATAAGTAGTGCCCACTTTGCCAAGAATGTAGATAGGCAACCCCCATTTTGTAAAGGTTAAAACACGCTGGACGTCGGTTAGACCGCGGAGATTTTGAGTACAGCTCAAGTTTAAAGTAGTGGAGTGAAGAGCGTCTCAACTTCTGTTCGTGGAACCGAATGTGAACAAGTAGAAGAAGGTAACACGTAATACGTACGGACTCCCCCATCAAGCTGGGGGAGTCCACTTAACCTCTTTGGGGGACAAGTTGGGAAGGCCTCACCCCCAAAGGGGTATACCTAACCTAAGAGAGAAAGAAGGAGGGAGGAGTGCTCGCTTGGCTCCTGCCAAGCGCATACTGAAAGTTCATCCCAGCGCTTGCGGTCTTATAAGATCCTAATCCGCCAGTTGGCGTAGAAGCCAGTGCCTTCAGGCATTATCAGCCAGTTGGCACAGTGTATACAACGTTTGGACAGCCAACAAGAAACGCACACAAACGCACGTACACCCCCGACTATACGCCCATAATCCCCCTATTATCACACACACACAAATATATGCACGATTATATGCACCGGGTTCGAGTCCCGGTGACGGCGCGCAGCAATACTTCCACACAAATGGATGGTAGATAAATGGGAACCCTTGGTATCCTAGTGGTTAAGACGCTGGGCTGGTGGTGGTCCGGGCTAAGCTGTAGGTCTAAGGTGGAGTGTAAACATCCTTCCACACAAATGGTTGGTAGATAAATTGGAACCCTGGGTATCCTAGTGGTTAAGACGCTGGGCTGCTGGATTCCCCGTTAAACTGTATTCCAATACTCGGTCATGTTTGTCTGTTTATCTGTTTGTTTATTTCCCTCTCTCTCTCTCATATATATATAACACACACACACACACACACACACACCAACATATACACACACACACACATATATATATGTTATAACCCCTCCGTCTATGGCTCTGGGGTGGTTCGAATCGACGGGGGTTCTGGTTGGGAGGCAGCAACGGATATTTTCTCGCGATACTTTTCTTCTACAATATTCAAATTTCTTTCTCTCGCTATAGGGTCGACAGTTGTTAATTCTTCTCTTTTTGTAATAATCTGATACTTTCTCTTGGTACTAAACTTATCGACTTTACTGACTAAATTCCTGAAAAGAACAAGGCTCGAAGGAAAACATAAAAAACTTTCTTTGACTGTAGTTTACTTCTAAAATGTACAGGTAGTGCTCTGAATTTACAGGGGTAGAGGTTCGACCTCTTTCGACCATGGCTCAGGTCGGAATCTAAAAATTTAAGGAGGCAAGGGGCCTCTGCCCCCTCCTCGCAGCGAGGCTGCTAACAAGGGAGTCTCGTAGTAATGACCAAAGAAGAGTGAAGTAATGAAGTGACTTTTACAATTACATGCTTTATACATATAATCTAAATTTTGGGGGAATGCAGTTTGAAGGTTAAGTTTCCCCCCTTTTAAACACATGATCAGATGAAAGATTCCAAATAAAAATAAAAAAAAATAAAATAAATCTAATCGTATTTTCGCCGAATATACATTTCTGAAGGCGATATAATTTCGTAGTAGTACATCAGTACAATCTAAGTACATCATGGAGTACGTTGTAATTTTGGTTCAATACAATTACGATTACATTTACCAATTAATTCACATTCGCTTATTATCGTTAATTATCGTTATTAAAGTACATTACATTATATTAAATTATTACAATTACAATTTTATTAAAGTACATTAAGTCGTTTACAATTCGTACAGTGTTATGGTTATTATATATGGTTATTATATATGGTTATTAGTACAACACAAGGTACATGGGCACATACAAGATAATTTATACACAACATGACACACATGATTATAAGTTATAAATCTGAAATCAGAGGGACAAGAGGTCTTTCGTTTTCAGATGTTCGATTTATGCTGCGATGAGCAGAATGTGATCACTTGCCTCAGCATTTTCGGGTTCATTGCGGGAGGCGAAATAATTAAAAATAAAAAGTAAAAAAATAAAAAAAATAATACACGAGAACGTATTTGCGCGTTTTCGAACGAACAGATACGAATGCATAAAGTTTTGCATTTCATAGACTGACACGAGTAAAATGAATATTTAATAGAATTGATATAGGATAATGGTCAAGATAAGATATGGACGTATGGGCGAATATGGTTGAATGATAATATTTATACTACATAACACCACAATTAAATAATAACGTATAGAGAATGAAGTTTTTTTTATATTAAAGAATTTACCATACATTGAATACGGAAGATGTCCAAATACTAAACACGTGATTCAGTGTTCAAGGTATGTAAACCGTGAAGGAAATTTAAGTTATTTTATTTGATATATCATAGTGTATAAGTCATTATTGGGAGGATTTAAAGGAAACGAATTAGAGAGAAAGAGTGGGTATGAAGGACTAAGAATTACAACTACGGGTTCCAATCCTGTTATATGCAATGTGTATGCATAATCTAGGGACGAGAGTGAGATGCAAAACAACCATAATTAATTATAATAAATTCTATAACAAATGAAAAATGGAAAATGGATACGACTAAACCGTAGAAATGGTAGATCGTAGGGTTGTGACACAAACAAAAATAGAAAGCTACAAATAAAGTTTTTATCCAAAATCGCATCAGGCGATTCTGGTTTCTCATGTAAAAATGAATATGGATTATTCATTGTTCATTTTTACACACACACACATATATATATATATATATATAATTTAGGGTGTCACTTTTTTCACTTTTTTTAAAAAAGCCAATGTCCATACTTTTTTCCTTGTTAGAACTGGTCTACTGAATACAACCATATCAAAATAAAATCTTTTTCTGAATTTTAGGGGTCTCCCCCTCCCCCCTCGAAATATTTTCGCTCTCGGAATGCAAAAATTGGCATTTTTGGGAGTACATTTGACACTGATGAGCCAATTATGATATTTATACAACACCTAAGGGATTCCAAAAACCCTTAGCCCCCGTCCCCCCATTTGCAGCTTACATGTTTACTTATATCGAAATAGTTTTTAGTGATTATAAAAATATATAGAATTCTTTATTTATTGTAGGTATTAAAATTATTCTAGCTGATAAAGTGATAATATAATGGCTTCTCAATTAATTGGTGATTCGGAGAGGCAACGTGTGATAGATCGCATACGAGCAATAACATTTCGGGAAGCTCATGATGCTGGAGCCACCTTAACACGTTCATGGGTTGCCAAAAAGTTGCGAGGAAGTGAGGACTTCGTCAAAAGAAATTGGAGTAAAACTTTGGATGAATGTGAAATGGATACAACCAAATCTGGGCGCCCAAATTTGCCATTCTCTCAGGAAACAAAGGACATCATTGAAAGCGGTACGCGTAAGCGGAAAAACAGCTGTGCTAAACTTTCTAGACAGATCGAAGTGTTGGGAGGAAAGATCGTTAGTGGTGAGATCATTCGACTGTACCATCATAGGCAAGGTTTAAAGCCTTGGCATAAACTTCCAAAGCCAAGAAAAACTCAACTTAACATCGATGACAGAATGTGGTTTGCCCATTATCTTGAAGATTGGGATGTGGATGATTTCATGCATTTAGCTGTCTCCGATGAATTTTTTGTTTACGTAACACGTCGGCCTAACTACCAAAATGATCGAGTGTGGGCCACAACACCAGATGAAATCGATGACAATGAACATTATCGCGAATTATTAAAAAGTCCAGACTGTGTTGGTGTGTTTGAATGTTCACTGCAAAGAAGCTCATGTGGGCGCTGAAGCCAAATGGTCAGAGTTGGGATGGACAGTATTTTCATGATATTATTCTATCCCAGCATGTCACTCCTTTTCTAAGAAACCCAAACAATGTTATGGATGTCGACCAGGTCACACTTCTGCACGATAAGGCCCCCTGCTTTAAGGCATTAGCCACTCAACAGTTGTTGCGGAACCATGAGATCGATTTCTTTGGAAATGAAGAATGGCCAGGAAATTCTCCTGACCTGAACGTCTGTGAACACATCGGATCAATTATAAAGGACAAGGTTGAATGTCTCTTGTTTCAAGAACCTGCAGCAAATCGATTTTCGAAGGATACAATGACGCAACACATTGAAACTGTTTTAGCAAATTTGCGTAACGATCAAGATCTATTCACGTCACTTTTGCCAAGCTACCCAAAGCGAATTCAGGCTGTCTTGGAAGCCAATGACGGGAACACCAAGTTTTAATTGTTTCTCATTAAATGCAGGATTAAATTCTCTTTTGTCAGGTATGTTTAATTTTACTGTATCTCTAAAGGGTTAGGCCATGGGCGGAGGGGCTAAAGTTTATTGGAGCCCCGTACATATTTGGTACAAAATGATAGCTACATTCATACACCTAACATTAAATCACCCATTGGAAGTGTTTAATAAATGAAAAAGAATTTGTACATCAAAATCGATTCATTACAGGAACTTTTTACCACAAAAATGTTACCTCATGAAAAATCACGGGTAATTTTTACAAAAATTATTGGAAAGTTTTTTCTAATATGTAATTTTTAACACGAGTGTTACCGCCACTCATAGAGCATCATTCCAATGCAGCTCCACGGCGATGGGCTTTGATAAGATAGGATGAAAAATCGAACAAAGATAAATTCAACTTATGCTATCAAAGTGGGAACAACTTTGCAAATACAGAAATTTGCAAAGCCCCATCGTTTTTTTTTTATTTTTTAATCATTGCATAAATCAAAATATACTTTTACAAGAAAAAAGGGATAAAGTTAATGAAATACAAAATATATAGCTTTCCTATATACAACTGAAAAGAAACACAACATTAGAATGGTATATTACTTAGGCCTAACTAGTCTTGTCTTTTTGTCATATTGATTAATATTTTCTTTGAAACAACAGGGATCATACGCCTGTTTTCTTCAACAACCTGTAGAAGTTCCTGAATTTCATTCTCATCCTTGCATGTGCCATAGAAATCATACATCAATTTAACTTCCCGCTCCGCCGTATCATTAGCAACTTTTGCAAAAGAAATTATATTCTTCATCCTGATATAATCTTCATCAGTTTCCCACATAAGAACGGGATTTTTAAGCCAGTCGCCTGTTGAGTCTAGTTGGCGAAAGAAAAACCAAGATTTGGAACCAATAAGTCGGTGGAGCTTAACATTCTGTTTCAAAATGGGGAAGACAGGTTGGCCTATATGAAAGTCTTTAGGATGGACAGAATGTAATAGTTCTTTTGCCATCATGCTCTTATTTTCATTGCTCAAAGAACCAAAGAGAGCCATTGGTGTAAGTTCCTCAGTTAGGTGCCAATAATGACTTTTAAAAGTGTTTAAAGCTGTTTCAGCGATATCACTGTCTATTTGCTTGTAGCGAACCATTTCCCTGTAAAAGTCGAGATCATTTACAGGGGCATCAACTGCGTTTGTGCACGAAAGCCAATACTTTCCATAGAAAAGTGTCGTAAAAGTACACATCCTTTCATGCTTATAAATGGTCATTGAGTCAAACCCAACTTGATTGCAGAAAGCATATATTTTATGTATATAAAGCGTAGCTGCCATCCATCTTGGGTGATGAAATGCCCCAGGCTTCATCCAGTGCGTTCCTCGTGAAGGGACTACGTCAAGAATCAGAAGTGTTGTTTCATCAACTTCCCTATAGTCATCTCGGGGAAGACTCCTTTTATTGTTAAGGACATCTTTCATATATTTGATGTTTTTCTCTTTTAAATTCTGCAGATATCGATCTTTTATTTCAAGATGCTTATGAGGTTGTTTGGTGTCAATATTCTTCCAATCGTTTTCTTTGAATTTCTTGAAATCTTCATTTACTGGAGAAGTCGTCTTACCAAATATTTTCAAATAGACAGCCGATAAAATTCTTTCAGCCATGTGATAACGGCAGGCCATCCAGAACAATTTTTTCCTGAGTAGGTCTTCTACTTTTATGGAAGCTCCTTTTACTCAGCCAAAATTGGAAGCAGTGGTATCAAAAACCATGCCATACACATTATTCTCCAATTTCCAGCTAAACATAGACTCTACAACTGCTGATGCTTGTGTCAGTCCTGTTGTATTTTCGATTTCGGCACGGAGAGTAACTTTCCTACATCCCTACCTCCAGTAACAAGAATCGCCAATCTCTCTTCTTTCTCATTTGATAGATCACCAATCATTTTGCTGTCCCAGTGAATCAAAACATATTCAGGAGCAATAAATTCCTCTCTGATGGATTCTGCCTTTCTTTTCCTTGTTGTTTTAGCTGCTCTGCTCGACCTGCCGTACTTTTTGAAATACTCATTTCTGCAATATTTTTCCCACACTCTGCTGCAACTACTGAAGCAAAGCCACTGCGTTGTAGTAATGAAAGGCCTAGGCGATCTGCTGTATTTGATATTAGGTTTGACTTAAGCACGTTTACAGCCTTCTTTGATGGACCTGGCTTGGGAGAGAAGTCTTCATCTGCCGCGTCATCTCCAGAATCACTGTAGATGTATCTTCGCGCTCTTCACCCTTACCTTTTTTTCCTAAAGATTGGCGTTGTTCTTCTTTCATTGTTCGATTTTTCTCTTCACGAATCCTGGCCTGTTTTCTGAACACCTTTGCAACGTATCCTTTGTCAATTGGACCCAAAGCAGTATTTCCTCTCATCTCGCTGATCTTCTAAAAATGTGATATCTTCAATCTTCTGATCTGTAGATTTCATTGAATCCTTTCGAATTTCTTCAACAGCATTTTGGGTCGAAATGTCGAATAATTTGTTCATATGATCCAAGAAATTTTGCTTTTCGCACTCATATTTTTTTCTATTTCTATGTTTAATCAAGTTATCATGTTTATTTATTAAATCAAGTATCATCATTCTTGGTGATTTATGTTTAGCGATGTCTTTCCAGGGAATGCCTGCCTTACTCCAAATACATACATCTAACTTTTCGTAAAACAATTTTTATATTTCCCTCCTTTGAGACATTTCTCTGATTGATTTGTTGTTTTCTCAGAAAGAAAAAATATCTTGTGACATCACCATTTGTTGGAAGCATGCAGCCTTCTTCAGTATGTATATCATCTTTGAGTTTACCTAATATTGAATCATAAGTTGTTATATCTTTTCTGAGCACTGGCTTACTACTAGTCATATCTAAAGTACTGTTGTGAACCTACAAACACACAGCACTTCTACAGGACAACAACTGACAACACAAACACTGTGTGTTGAGCAGAAACGCCACGAGAGGGCAGTATCATAACAGTACTACGTTATCTCCGCAAATTTTTTTCATAAAACTGAAAAATATAAATTTAATATATATTACCTAAATTATTAACAATACTGCATAGAACTACATAAATAAAAATATATAATAAATAATAATTTATTGGAAATATACAGTAAATAAACATAGGGAGCCTACCTAAAAATATTTACCCTTAATTCTGACCTACTATAATGAAAGAATATTAATTATAAGTACATATTCATTTATTAAACACTTTTGATGGATCTTAATGTTAGGTGTATGAATGTAGCTATCATTTTGTACCAAATATGTAGGTGTTATATAAATAATTGGCTCCGTAGTGTCAAATGTACTCCCCAAAATACCAATTTTTGCATTCCGAGAGCGCAAAATATTTCGAGGGGGGTTGGGGGTGCCCTAAAATTCAGAAAAAGATTTTTTTTTGATATGGTTGTATTCAGTAGACCAGTTCTAAGGAAAAAGTATGGACACTGACATTTTTAAAAAAAGTGAAAAATGGGACACCCTAATATATATATATATATATATATATATATATATATATATATAGAGAGAGAGAGAGAGAGAGAGAGAGAGGAGAGAGAGAGAGAGAGAGAGAGAGAGAGAGAGAGATAATATACATTTCACAAAATATCAAATACTTGTATTTTAAAATTATTAGTAGCATTTTTACTACAGTATTAAATTTGACTTTGACTCAATAATACTTTCCTGTTCCGAAGGAATTAGATTTTTGCTGGACTCGAACTGCCAGCTCATTTTTCTAAAACTGCTAATTAAATTTGTTTACACGTATTTTACAATCAGCGAGACTCAGTTTGGCGGAAAACGATAGATAATATCGATTTTTTAAAATTTATTTCTAGTCTCTCGACACCATAAACTTTAACCGATCACCCCGTCTCGGCCAGTTAATTTCTTTAAAAGCTATTTTCCAGGTTTATGGCGATTTATTTTTCAGAGGAACTAACCACAGATATCTAGAGATGGGTGTAAATCCTTTCATATATATATATATATATATATGAGGGGAGTCCCGCGTCTTACGGTACCTAAGCGCCAAAATTAAAATTCGCCACAAATCGCCCCCAAAGTTCAGAAATATTCTGGCAATAGTATCTACGTTATTAATTGAGCTAGAACGTTCATTTTTTGGCTAAATTAGAGTTATAAGTATGCTAATATTTTATATATATATTTTTTAATTTTTTGATTTTTTTCTTATGCCGAACTTTGGGTGCGATTTCTGGCACAGAATGAAGTGAAAAAAGTAGTTCGCTTCATAAGGTTTTCAACCATACTTCTAGTGTCGTAAGGTCATTATAACCCAAACCACGCGATAGAGGAAGGGTGAAAATAGTGATATCCATCAAAAACACGTTTTCGCCTGTGGTGGCGCTTAGGTACCGTAAGACGCGCAACCCCTCATATATTGTCACAGATGAAGCAATAAAAATGGATATTTATCACATGCGATCTCTGGATATAATAAAGTTTAAACTTAGACGTTTATCGTAAGGCTGCCCTCCCGTCACGGGCAGTTAATTTTTTTAAAAACTATTTTCCTGTTTTAACGCGTCTCTTTCTCTCATTTTAAACCTACGAGAATTGTCACCGAAATCCAAATTTATTTTCGATTGTCACTAAGATCCCTCATACTACCTTTTCTGATTACCCGACAGTGTTACAGGTAAGGTCGTAAAACTTATGGCCCTTTCCGTCATGGGCAGTTAATTTTGTTAAAAACTATTTTCCTGTTTTATGGCGAATGTATATATATATATATATATATATATATATATATATATATAGTATATGCATATGTATTAGAACAGGTAAGATAATAAAAGGGTGCTTATTATTTGTTCAAATTTCCCTTCCCCCACCCATCTCATCAGCGCCCCAGAGAAACAAGATTTATTTTCGAAACAAAGCGATTCTCTCTCTCCACGGATCTGGAAGAAATCTATGGAACGGGCAAGATATATTTGACACGCCCCAGATTTCACGGGACATACAATTACAACCCAGTGGGCGGTGCCCCATGACCTCTGGTAGGTGGATGGCAGCACTCACACGTTATGTTCCACCTAAATTTCTCCGACGGCCAATAGGAAACTCGTGATTGTGGGTGTTTACCCACTCGCTATTGTGGGTGTTTACAATTACGACCGCGTCTATAAAAGGGGGCATTTTCATCTGGAATCCTCATCCTTTGCATTACCAGTGAGTACTACAGAAATATCTCGTCATGAGTCAATCACAGCAGTCTTACATCTTCCTGAAATTGTTTGACGATAAAGATTTCTACGCAGCGGCAGCGATTCATCTTTTCGCAGCGGCAGACCGGAACGCCCTACTTTTAACGCAATCCATTGCAGAAATTTGTGACGGTGAGAAAGAATCGACCATTGAAGACGACATTAAAATGTAAGTAATTAATTTAGTTTATGATTCGGGCTATATACATCGCATCATTCAGTGCCGGTGTCAGTTAATTTATAAAAGGCCATAAAAAATGTGTTTTGAAAAAATAGTTTGTGATTATAATTTGCTGGGCGTTTTCTCTTATTGTAGCTGTCTCTCCATATATATATATATATATATATATATATATATATATATATATGGATGGATGTGTTAACAACCGGGCTCGTTACGGGGCATAATATAACCTAATCTAGCACAACTGAACCTAACCTGAACTAATTTAATAATCCGAAACTTGTATCCGTTCTCGATAGAGGTGTGATATTTTTTTATTTTTTATAATACGCAAATTTAGTGAACGTTACTTCGCAAGATCTTAATGGAGGACTCTATCTCGTTTATAATTTATTTACTAATCTCATTTTATCCTTTTATTTTGGGTTTTTCTTGGCCAAAGTTTTTCTACATCGAAAATTATTTCCAGGACTCTTTCTCGTTTATAATAATATAACCTAACCTAGCATAGCCTAGCCGGGTATAATATAACCTAATCTGGCGTAGCCTAACCGGACATGATACTCTCTGACGGTGCTTAGTCATAAAACTTTTAAGAATTGCCTGCGGACCCTGGCTCGAGACCCGATAACGGCAGACGATACGTAGCACACCCATCTAATCAATAACGTCATTTAGACAGCGAAATTTATTAATTGAAAGTGAAATTTTATTACACGCTTGTTACTGATAAATTTATAGAAAGTTCTACAGCCAGGATTTTAGAATTATTAAAAACTTTTAAGATTATCCGGTGCTTACTTTTGAAACCTGCCAGGATATGTGCTTTGTGATTATAATTTTCCAGACGTCCTAATCGGCATTTTCTCTTATTATAACTCTATAATTAAACTTTAATTTAATTTAACTTTAAATAAAAAAGTTTCAGTATGAACTAAACATGTTAATTTCTCCTTAACGGACCAATGCGGAACTTGATCGTGTTATAGCAACTTTTCACGACAACTTTGATGAAACGCGAATAAATGGTTTGGAGGCTTTACCACACAGCCAACCCAGTGACCTGAATACCGAGGTCGAGGTATTGGCTCACATCAGGTCCAACGAATGCCAGGTCATCGAGGAACTAATGTGAGTTTTTGTGGTGGTTAAGAACAAAACACATTGTATTTTCATTTAATTTATTAAATGGTGGAAAGCATGTTTTAGTACAATTCAGCTTACAGAACTAGCGTCCATTAAATAAGACTAACATAATGGAGATACTTTACACAATATAGTTACAATTATATACACACACGTAAAACTTTACACAATACATCGAGTGCTCACAAATGGGTAACATTTTTTTCTCTCTGCATACCAACTCGTCATTCATCTCAGTGTCGCATAAATCGAATAATTTAAAAAAAATTATATATCCCCTCCCACGTGACATGTGCAGGAGAAATGAAAGACAGTACATGCCACAAGTATTATTAAAATATCCTTGGAAGCGGTAAGGATTCCAGACAATTTCAGGGACATGTAGCTGTTCGATAAATTGTACGACAAAAGGGTCACTCCAGGGCTGAGTACCGAGTGAATCAAAATAGTACATTCTTTCCCTATTTTTAAAATAGATTGCAAACCAATGAATCCCCCCACCCCTCACAATGTCGGTGTTGAAAATAAGGCTATACCAATCTCTCGTAGTTGGCAAATTCATTGTTTCATTCTTCGCAAACACACCGATAAATTTTGAGCGTGTGATTCCGTCACTTTTCATTACTCTCTCGAGTGTATTCGCATCCATTTTAAAAGTCTGTGACAACGTTCCTGAAGCGGTCAATTTCTATTAGAGACTGTGATTCGAGGTACACGAGTAAACTAATAGGCGCGTCTATCGGGTTGGCGAATTCCAATCTGACCGAGATGTTCCCACTTTGTTGTGGACTTAAGTGTGTATTTATACTAGCAGATAAGTCAGGGGTAATATCAAATGAGTAAAGGTTAAATTCTTCGACAAATTCTTTCTGAGTTATGCCAAACCCAAGCAAGTCACAGCCACCGGCATTATGGGCCAGATTGCTATAAGCTCTCGCGCAGAGCGGGAACACAGCGTCTGATGAGTAGTCCGTAACCATACTCCCCCCCATTACAACGCCATTTACGTATAGAGTTATATTTTTAAGGTCGAAATTATCGAATTTAAAGGCGCTCTTTTTATATTTTCCATTCGTCACTGCCTGGTGCTGCATTCCAATTAACATCCTTTTAGGTAGAACTCCCAGGTCCACGTTTGCTAGCTGCTTCGAGACCAACTCGGCTGGCAACGTGTATAGCTTGATCTGTACTCTGTTAATTGGATAATTTATCGTTGCTTGTATTACTTTTTTTTCAATTTCTACATATTTCTGGGAACTTAATTTCACTCGCCTTACACGGAGATATGTTTCCATGATGTGAATCACAACGGGTTTTGCGCCCTCTTCTTGATCAGGTCCCAGATTTATGCAGATTTCAGGACTCGTGCGGTTGAGTTTTAGTTTCATGTCGACGCCGTTCATAAGCAGTTTCTCCTGGAACGTGAAATCTGTATGAAAATGTCCAATACATTCGTATATCTTCTTTTTACAATTTTTCAATTTATCGTTTATACTTTCATCTTTAGTCTGATAATAGCCCTCGGCTGTTAAAAAGGTGTCTTTCGCTTCTTTTGAAAAGTTGAGGACATTTTCCAGATAGGCTCATAGGTGATAATAACCCTTTCCAGCCGAGATGTTAACCTGATTTAAGTACACCTCACAGTGGTTAAATATGGAGTGTAGAAAGTTGGTTTCAGGGTATGCAGAGTAACTATCATCGCAGTCCGTTCCATCTGAATGAGCTATATGCAGTTTAGCGTAAATGTGCATGCAGCTTGGATTAAAAAGTAAGGGCCTGAGCTGGGTATCACAAATTCTACAGGGGCACTCGGTGAACTAATTGTGTTTAATGGGTTAATTGTAATAAAGTCGCTACACTCAATAGAAACCTGAGTAGGGGGTATATCAAAGAGGGACAGTTCCGATTTACAACATTGTGAACTACACGGACGGATGGATGAAACGCGCCATGACGACTGAGAAATAGTACCACATCTCTCGACAAATAGTAATCAGCCTATGAATCGTGAGAGTAGTATCCTCAGCTAATATCAGTTAAAAAAATGATCAGCCATAGGCTTCATACGCTTAGAACACTTCTTTTTTCATTTCGTTTTACGTTTAGCGCCACGTGTTGGTAACCACTTCTTCCGGACACCCCCTCTTCTTCTTTCCGCTACCACGCATTTTTCTCGTTGCATCTTTGATGATTTCGTCCCGTGTACGTTTTAAATGTTTTTTAGAGCTTCTATAGGTTTAGTTCCACAAATTATGTCTTCGACCGCGTTAAAACCTGATTGCAACGTCTTCCTCCCGAGGTATCTAGCACCCCTCTTCAACAATGGGACAGCCGTGCGTAGTATGGTTGAAATAATGGATCCAAGCCCACTCCCACGCTGATATCTCACCCCTCGATAGACTGTGAAGGGCCTTCGGGTCATTATAACTGAAAGCGACGAAAGTGTAGCTTCACTGTTAAGCTCCCATCACCGAATGGGAAATTTTTTCCCTCAATCGTTCTTATATATATTGAGATATTGGTTAATAGATTAGTCGCAACAGTCACAAAATGGGACTTGTCATATGTAATGCTCAAATTGTTTCCTCTATGGTTGGGGATGTGTGCAATCCGCAGTAGGCGCGCCTGAGTGTACCCAAGAAATTAATGCCCTATGATATTGCTGTAAATATAGTACATGTCTGGGGATGGGCAGCTTTCACCCAATTTCTCCATCTTCAGCTGATACATTAAGCTGGACAAGTCATGTTGTGCCTCGTGAAGGTATCTCTTTGGAAGGCTGCACGATATCGACCCTCAGCAAGAATTGTGAACAGCTCTTTGTCTTTAATATTTCTACTAAGCGTTGATTTTAACTTCAACGTGCATGCAGGCGTGTCTATGTTTACGACTTCAAAAAGTATATCGTTTGTCAGGTACGACTTTTCAAGACTCTTGTTTAACCCCGTCAAAATGTCCGTGGGTGTCATAATGACCGATTCTTAGTGTTACAATTGTACTATAGTACTGTCCCTCACCGAACAAGACTGATTGCATAGTGTTGTCTAAGGTCATGCCTAATTTTTCACACTCATCACACTCATCTAAGGATTAGAAATATGAACTGATCATTTTCAAGAGCTAAAAATTTGGTGGCTAGCTGGAATTCACAAACACCAACTTTGTACGAATCACGTTCGAACTCAATAGGCCCATGGAGTTCTGCTACAAAGTTGGCCAGGGTGTTGTTAGGAGGTACAGACAGAGAAGAAGAGGACGGGAGTGTGACACAGAAGTGGTTAGGCGCCATGTTGCATACTATGTCACCTTCTGCAACTCGTCGCCGTAAAAGCGTCCAGCGATTTCTTCCCCATTCAAATCTTGAACGTAATACATCATTATCTCACCTTTAGGTCTCATAGCGCTAACTTTAAAAATCTCACTTGTCCATCGTTGCTCAAATCCCTTCGCGAATTTATTTCCCGAACGTGATAGCCTTACATAATCATTGATTTTGAAATGTGTAGATTGTGGTGGCGGTGCCCCATTTCTTTTCACCTCTTGCGCGTACCTCTTTCTAAAACTTCATTAGGTTTTGTAGCAATCGTACGATGTTGTGAACGGTTGTATGACGAGGCCAGTGACCTCAGAACGTTTATATATCTGTATGTGTTTTTATGTGTAAAATAGCGATGCATGCGTTCCTTTATTGTACGTTGAACTCTTTCAGCTAAAGAGGCCTTATGTATACAACTGATAGTAACTGATATTAAACTCTGATAGCATGTTTTGAAAAGCGCGGCCTATAAATTCTTTCCCCATATCCGTTCAAAAATAGCCAGGAACCCTGTCTTCTTTGAACATCAACGTATTGGTAGCTTTAGCAACTGTTTCAGACGATTTATTTTTCAGAGGAATTAGCCACAGACATCTAGAGAATACATCTATTATGAATAGGATGTAACGGTAGCCTTCGTTATACACTGAATATCTTTGCATATCTGTTGAATCCGCTTGTCAAATAGACTCAATCGAAGCCGCTGTTGTCTTGGTCGTTTTAAACCTTTTCCTCACCGGTGTGTGAAATGTATAAGCATCCTGCTCCCGCAAAAGCCTCTCAACATCTTTTTTCCATACTACATCATTGTAAACACCTCTTCACAGTCTATTAACGCCGCCATAAGAGGCGGGGTTAAAAACGTCATAAAAGCATTTACTTAATATATTAGCCATTTGCGTATTTTAGAGACACGTGGATAAGGTTGGCCGCTTGTTCTCTTCTTTCTCTTCTTCAGATATGCTACTGCAAGGGGTGATGGAGTAATCAGTTGTGACACATGTGAGACTTGCTCCAAGTCTTTTAACCTATTCAGATTTCCTATCAATGTTTTGGGGACATCTCTTTGTTGTAGTCTTGTCTTAATATGTTTCCATCCTGTTAGTGAGGGCCTGTCCCACTTTCTCAACAGATCATGGACAATGTCGACGATATCGGATCCCTATACCCTTGTTCCTTCAACAATGACCTCGCCTGTATCGGTCCACTGTATGATGGGGTCCTCACTCAATAGATTATAAAGATTTAAACCTTTATTCCGCAATGTATGTGGGAGACTGCTTTTAAACGCATGCTCGATGTGTTGCGCTCCGTTATTCTTTGTTTGGTCATCTCTAACGTCGGGCCCAGGTCCTATGTCGCCATGCTCAGTTGCTCGCGCTGTGCCTAATAACCACGGGGAGCTCTGTCGGATTTTTATAATCTTCGTACCCATGAGAAAATTTCTGCAAAGCCTCTTGATACAAGATCCTTTTCTCATCAGGTGACTTTTCACTGTTTTATAGGGCTAACAACTCGCTTTCCAATCTTTCAAGCCTGCTTTACGGGGTTCTAGAGCGGTGTCTGGAATCTTTGAACTTTGTAATGGAGCATACACCTCGTGCGGAATCACTACCACTTTCTTCATAATATTAATCTAGTCAGTAAAGGACCCAAAACTGAAAATAAGATGGGAAGGAATGATCCCCCTCTTTGTACAATAATTCGCTTTTTCTTCCACACAGTTTGACTTTTACGAGCGAGTGCACGTATTATGTTTTTGTAACGACGTAAGCGAGCCTTCTGAGGGGTTTTCATTGGCACATTATATTTTATGACATTAAGACAGATTTCACAGATGCATTTTAAAAAGTCGGAGTCGATATTTTAACAAACATCTGTTGCAGTGCCCGGGGCAATCGTTCATAGATTTTTATTAATTCACGGTATTTCTTCAGCCTATTTGTCATTCTGGAATAAATACTGTTTCAGGCTCGTTTGGGAATATATTCGTTCTTAGAAGCACCCTAGACGTGTTTTGCGGTTGAAGGTCACAAAGCAAATATCTGTAACATTGACTTGTGGCTTATTTATAAACCTCCAAAAACTCCTTACGCTGATTCTGGAAGATTTGATTGATTAATACCGCAATTTGTGACACATCTCTACGTTGCGCGAATTAGACTAGATCTTGTGTGTTTAACGACACATCATCGCGCATGTATTTATTTTTGAAAAATAGATTCTGGTTGATGAAGAATACACTAATGTTAAGATGATGGGAGAACACTGTAAATATCTCGGCAAACGTTTTATCCATTTCCAACATGAGATCGTCAATTACAATGACTGTATGCTCAATTTCCTTTAATGAATTAACGTCATATACACCTTTGTGGAACAAAATATCACCTTGGTGCTCGATGAACACTGATTGATACGTCGAATAGCACCATATTACTTTATACACAAAATTTGAGAACATCTCCCACTTATCTTTAATGATTTTAAGCATAAAGCAGTTTTACCATATCCTGTAGGACCAGATATAATACATGTGGAGGGGCTTGTGAACCTGAATTTTTCTACAGATTCCATCTCTAACACGTCACAACCCTAAGTGGGCCATTTACAAAATATAACAAAATTTAAGTGCTGCTCCTTATATTCTTGTTTTTCTTCTTCCACAGAACCGTGAAAACGACGATGTACAGCTTCCCATCGTCGATATTACACAAGACCCCGATGACTGTGTAGCCACAGAATCCACCCCCGCTGACGAGACCTCACCAGCGATACCTGTAGAATGCAGCAATTCAAAGCGGAAGCATGATGAAGAACCCTCCCTGTCAGGTATAAAGCGTGCCAGGATTGCGCCGGTTGCAGGAACCCCAGTAATAGAGCCCGAACCCTCTACGTCTTACGACATAACCCCCACAATAGTACCTCCCTCAAATATACCCCTTTATTTCTGTTCAATTCCGGGTACTTCCTCCACACCAGTAGCAGCAGCAGCAGCAGCCACTTCGCGTGCTGTGGAGGAAGGTATAACATTCGAATTGGTGCGCACCGCTACCCCCATCCCTGGATCCCTGTATACCAACGGTGTCGGACTGCGACGCGTAGTTGAACGTATTGTGGAGTTCGCCCTTCAGAACCGCGACGAACGTGAAGTTCGGACGAGGTTAACCTTCAGGTTCGGGTCAGATGACGGGGACGTAGAAGATTTTTGGGTAGTAAAACCGTTCAGACGCTTGGTAGCTGTAGACAGAATATATCTTGGGCCGAATAATGCAGGCCTGTGAAAGTAGTACAGCCTTCAACATGGACAACGACATGATAGATATTGACAGAGTATTCCGGGTTGCAGGTCATAGTGCCACACCTTATACGCTTAATTTCAATTCTCCGGTTATTTACAGAAAGCATTTAAACGTCGATCGTGGTTGCGGCTTTATAGCAATATTCTTAGCTCATATGTTCACTGTGCTAAATACAATCGCGTATAATATCTGGCTGCCTACGGTAGTGCAGCGTGCCCGTAAACTGGCTTCAGATTGTAAGCTTGAGTTTGAGTGTAATATGGGTCCTGAAGAACTGAGAAGTGTCGAGTAGGAAATAAATGCACATATAGTCGTATTTGGAATGGATGATCGTCGTAGGACTGTGTATGTTTTTAAAACTGTGTGAGAGATCGTACGAGACCTCTACTTATTTTAGGATTGTCAGGAACATCGTATATCCCCATCCGTGACATAAGGACTCTCTACGCTAGTTATGATAAAAGTCGAAAATATAGAAAGCATCATGATTTGTGTAACGGATGTCTCGAGTTTGCTGATGATATGGTGAAACATTGTAAGGATTGCGACATGGTATGTGAGCAGTGTAAAAGCACCAAATGTGAAAGTCGTGTAGTTGAAACTGAGAAGAGGGCGTGTAATGTGTGCAGACGTACATTTTTCAATAATAAATGCTTTGAACCCCATAAATCAATTGGCACATGTAGGAAAATGAGGCTTTGTAAGTGCGGTATGTTTCGCATAATGGATAATTGGGGCAATTTCAAACATAAATGCGATGAAATTCACTGTTGTACATGTCATGAAAAATATAAGACGGATGGAGTGAAGCATGTATGTTATATGAAAGATGCTAAGCCTAAAAATAACCATTGTATAACCGTGTACTACGATATAGAAACTTACACGAACGCTCTGAAACAATGAAACCAAAGAGGTTATTCCACACTTACGCGTAAGTCAGACTATCTTTGATGAGCGCATGAAGATCGAGTGTGAATATGGCAAACGGACAAACGTTTTTAATAGGATTGCACACGACAACCCTGTGAAATTCTTTGTGTCCTATATTGTCAAATTAATGGACAAGTTAAAAAAAGGGACTGTATATTCTTGCCCATAGCAGGGCAAAATTTGACACACAGTTCCTTTATAGGGAGTTGCTTGAACACGTGTCGTCTGCGATATTTACAGGTTTGTTGAAAAGAGGTAAACTAATACAGATGCAGATAAGAGGTAATGTACAGTTTAAAGACACCCTGCTGTTCACACCTTTTAAATTACAAAAGCTGCCCAAGGTCATGGGCGTAGCCGCTGAAGTTTCAAAAGGGTATTTCTCTTATACATTTTTTCACTAGCGAAACTTTAAATTACGTAGAACTACCTCCACCCAAACCTTACTTTAACGACACCAACATGAGTAAAGAGCGTGAAGATTTTGACCGCTACTACAACAGTTTTAATGAAGCTAGTCCATACAATATATCTGATGAATGTGAACGTTATTGCGTGAATGATGAACGCGTGCTTAGAATATATTTCCAGGCCTTTAGAAGGATGTACATAGCCCGTTTCAAATGCAATCCGCTGCAAGTCGCAACCACGATCGCCTCATTATGCTTTACGGTGTTCAAGAATGACGTCATGCCTAAAGACACCTTAGCCGTCATTCACAGAAACAATTCCCGCAGTTATGGGAACAAGGCTATTTACTGGCTCATGCACCTACAGCAACAGACCGGGGTATAAATAAAACACGCCCGCCACACAGGGGAAGTACCCATTAAGGTCAATGGTTGTGTTTTTTTGGGTTGATGGCCTAAGTGAGGATCCAACCACTGGTGAGAAGACTGTGTACTCCTTTAACGGCTGATGGTGGCATGGATACCCACGCCCTGAGTGTGCCGTCACAGTGGATCCCCCGCCGACAGCCTCGCATGGAACCGTATCTGCGATCAACTTATAGGGTTCCAGTTCACTCATAAGATCGTGTGGAAGCATGAGAATGATGCAGGATGGAAACAGATGGCCAGTACCGTGAAGAAATAAGGGCCATCAAACGTTCAATGTTGTTAGACCCCCTCAAATGCGGTAACAGCTTGTTTTGAGGGCGGACAAACCCATTCAAGCTATACTTTCCGCCTACGGAGGGCGTGAAACTCCATTACTACGACTTCTGTTCTTTATACCCCTAAGTGATGAAGAACAGTCCGTATCCCGTAGGTGCGCTTGAAAAACTGGTAGGCCCCACCATGCCAACCATCGAGGAGTTCTCAGATAACTTGAGCGGGCGCTACTTTGGACTCTCTTTCGTAGACGTGCTCCCCCATCGCGATTTATGGATGCCGATCTTACCCGTCGTTATAGATCACAAGCTCATGTTTCCCCTGTGCGTGAAGTGCGCAAAGGAGAACAATGGGGAATGTAATCATACAACCACCCAACGTAAGATCGGAGGTGTATATACAAGCACTGAGCTGAAACTAGTCGTTCGCCATGGCTACAGAATATTGAAGATACATGAGGTGTGGAGGTTTCAGAAGCTACCCAACCTTTTCCCGCCATATATAAACACTTTTTTAAAGGATAAGGTAGAAGCATCGGGATATCCGCGAGGAGTTGATATCGAAGATGAAAAAACGGCTTATATTCAGCGTTACAGTGCCCATGAAGGTATACAGCTTGACCGTTCCAAAATTGTTAAGAAACTGGCAAGCGCTTTAGTGCAAAGTTGTTTCTAAACAGTCTTTGGGGGAAATTTGCACAGAATACTGGCAAAGGGAACTTTCATTTGGCATAAACTTATAGTGAAGTCTGGGATTATGCCAACGCTCCCGATAAAGAGGTTATGGAGATCGTGAATATAGGTAATACTTATATAATAAAGTACAACACCGAACTGGCCATAGATACCTCACGGGTAACAAACATACCTGTAGCCAGCTTCACAACGGCCTACGCCCGCATCAATCTTTGGGGACTACTGCACTCTCTTGGGCGGAGGGTGCTGTACGTTGACACAGATAGCGTAATATTCACAGCGAGGGAAGGTGAATACATGCCAGGTATTTGGGAATTCCTCGGAGAGTTAACTGATGAGATCAAGATGAGTATGGTGATGGTGCATACGCTGAATCATTTTTATCAACAGGGCCAAAAACTTGGGGAGGGTTGGGGAGGATATGAAATATATCGTGAAGGCTAAGGGTACCACGCTTAACCATGCGAACCGACGAGTCGTTTACTTTAGTTCTTTGAAGGATCTAGTGTTCTTGGAAGATGAGGGCGACTAGCCACCCCAACTGATAGTGGGGACTCACAGTTTTCGGGCGCAGAAACTTGGGTGTGTGAAGGAACTTAGGGACACGAAGGTATGCCGTAACACCTATAGGAAACGTTACCAGGTGCCTGGTATCTATGATACCGTACCCTTTGGATACCTTAATCCTTGATTATATATATATATATATATATATATATATATATATATATATACACACACATGTATTGTTAACGATATGTTTATTTATTACGTATATTTGTGAATATATACACTTTGATTTATTCGTTATTAAATAAATCGTGTTTGAACTAGCGTTTCACTTTCTCCTTTCTGTGTGTGTGTGTGTTTGTGTGTGTGTGTTTGTGTGTGCGTGTGTGTGCGTATGTACATGAGAAAGTTCTAAGCTCAGTCCACTGTATGATCATCACGTGACTCCTACTTCTACCTGGGCATATCTCTTCCCTGCATGTTCAGTTGTCCGCTGCAAGCCCTGGATCTCAGACTAGTATTTTCCCAGGTAAACAAAAATTATTAATGGTTACCTTTAATATTGCGTGTTCAACGTTTATGAAGTGGTATTCGGCAAAGTGTGAAGATGTGGTGGATACTGAAAGAGTCTATTCCACCCTCCTTTGATACTTTTAAGGCTATTGAACTTTGCAAAGGAACAAGAGGCACAAATACTCTACGGCTATTTTGACGAGGGCATTGTAAGATTTCGTAGTACAAGCGATGTATTGAAGTTTGTTGTAGACCTAACCTTTATAAAAGCTCACATATACCGCGAAATAGAAGAAACAACACGTGCAGAAGATAAGCAACGATTATGGATAGTGAGCCTTGTTGATGAGTGGTATGACAGGCGATATTATATCATGTTACATCATACCGAGTACTCGTACCCTACGGTTGAGAATGTAAATCTTGTCATCATGGAGAATCTTAACTATTTTTACCACTACATTAATATATATCATGATGAGTTTTGTAGTGAGGTTGTGGCTAAAGGCCTTTGCGAGTTTTGAACAGAGTTTAGAGACGAGTATCGTCTGCTAAGCAAAAAGGAAAAATATGGGCATGTTTCTCTTATATAGTGCACCAGAGTGTGAATAAAATGTGTTTAGTTCGTGGAAATGAACGAAAATGTCTGGTGCGCATTCTGGGAAGTGGAAGTGATAAAACATTAAAACCGGTATTGCTTCATGTTCGGAAAATTTCTCAAAACACCTACCGAGTATAATGGGTTTCAAGTATTCACGTTAGAACAACGCCGTACACGTTTCAACAGCTTATGGTGTGACTCACTCCTCCCGTCGAGCCGATCCGCCCGCCTGTGGCTCATAGTCACCTCAGAGCTTGAACCGACTGGACGTGCACTCTTCGAATACGGTGGAGCTTCCTTTGAGAAGCATTCTCAACGCCGTGTACGATGTGTCCGTGACGAAGTCATTGCGCGTGTTCAGGCGAGAAACCTGTACCATTAACTATGTACTTGAAACGACTTGTAGGCAAGCAAACTCTGGTAAACGTAATGTTACTTACTTAAGTGTTGAGGAGATGAATAGAGTCTTCTTGATAGTTGAGAAATGGGGTGAGGACCGTTATAAAATACCTGCAGGTGTAGGTACAAGAAGAGAACAGATTACTGATGCCCCCTCATATGCCATTGTTTGTATGTTGTGTATAAATAACGATCAGCCTTGCGTTGATGTACGACTGATGTGGAAGAATGCATCTGATAATAACGTTCTGGTCCCTATGCGAAACCGATTCATCCTTGACAGAATGTTTGAAATCGTCGCATTCCACAAGCTGAAGCCTATATTAGACGCTCGTGTTACGGATATGATTTATTTTGACACGGTTCTTGAATACGCATACACCGCCCTGTTTGACGGATTTATCGAACATAGGAATGAACAAGGCGAGAATGGGTTAGAGCTGGATGCTTATTTAAAAGGTTTAGACTCTTCGAAAATATCCCGAACTTTGGTACAATGGACTTCAGCGGTACTGGGCTGATCTCGCCTACACTGTTCACTCTGAAGAGTTGTATCTCTATATAATGAGTAGCTATCGTTACGACTTGGAAGATTATTTCAAATGCCGCTATACAGAGTGAAGAGGAGTTCACGGTTGAAAAGCTATCACGGTAAGGAAAAACCCTCGATTGGAAAGGAGTGTTTATAAACTTGTATTTAATAATAAGGTGATGGCTAACGATGCCCTCTTTGTGCGTGCTTTTGAGTGTATTCTAGCTGTGTTTAAAGATACTTTGCCAACCGAATATAAAGTGGGCACAAAAATAGTATTGAACGATATGAATGCCATTTATATCGAGTGTAGGCGCCCGCACACCTTGAGCGGCGAGAAAATGTCAAATCGTATTTACCGCGTAGTGCAAAGCAATAATAATGTGACTCTAGACTCGATTACGTGCGAGTTTAGTGTTTTAATTAAGCACAGTAGAACATAAAGTATTTTGATGTATATTTATTTTTCAATATATTTAATTGATATAATTGTGTATGTATATATTTTTTTCTTGTACTAATATGTTGATGATTATACTCCTTCGTTTGGTATATTATTATTTTTATTTTCAATATATTTAATATTATTTTCAATATATTTAATTATTTAATATAACTCTATTGATATATATATTTTTCCTGTACTAATATATTGATGGTTATACTCCATCGTTTTGTATATTATCATTTTTTATTATATATATATCTTTCTCGTTCGTATTTCTTATGCTATTATTTTTTATTTTATTTTTTGATCATATATATTCCATCGTTTTATTGTATATTTATTTTCTATATATTTCATGAAATTGATTCCAATAATTCTTCTAAATAAACAGAATAATGTAAGTGTTTTATTTAACTCTTTTGGTTGTAAACGATATTATTATTTAATTATACCAAATGGCTGCCTTTTAAACCGACTGACGGATTTCTAAGCCATCTGTCAAGAATATCTGAATAGCGCAATCTAGCAGCTGAAAAGATAATATATATATACACCTGCCTTCTAGGTATTCTACGTCAACTGGCTGTTTAAGACAACTGGCGGATTTTGCCAACTGGCAGAATGCCAACTGATGAGAATATATGATTTAATTAATTAAATAGGGCAATCTGGCAACTCAACCCTAATAATATACACCTGAACAAGCCATTTACGCCTTCTAAGAAGCCTTCTAAGCCAACTGGCGAATTAAGCCAGCTGCTGATTAGGAACTTATTAGACAGCGGGCGCTCGGATGAACTCTGAATATGCGGTTGGCAGGAGCTGAGCGAATACTCCTCTCCTTCTCCTTTCTCTCTTAGGTTAGGTATACCCCTTTGGTGGTGAGGCCATCCCAACTTCTCCCCCAAAGAGGTTAGGTGTACTCCCCCAGCTTGCTGGGGAGTTCCCCTTCATTGCAGCTTTGAGGATAACCCCTGTCCCCTTGTTTCATAACCCCCTCCCCTTTGTTGCATAACCTCTTGCAACATTCCCCCTCCCTCTTTTTTGCACACATCTTGCAACATTTCCCCCTTCCCCCACTTTGCAACATTGCTCGACATTTGCAATTGCATTGCACTCTCTCCTTTTTCGCCCATACTACTGCTTTTCCCTCCATGCTCAGGGAGGCGAACAGTTCTTGCTGATCGTCAGCAAAACGGAAACTACTTCTCTATGATATTATGGATACAACATTGGTCTCTCAGGAGGCGTTGCTAGTTCTGTTGTTTCTTCTGTGGGAGTGTTCTGTTGATGGGCCAGGAGCAGCTTGCAGGTTAATCGTTTCAGAGTGATTTATGTTTTCTTCGTTCGTTGTCCCAGTAGATAATGAATTTCTTGTAGCTCTTGTTTCATGTGGCATGATGGAGAGTGACTCTCTGTCGGAGATGTGGTAAATCTTAGTTTACCTTGACCTGTCGAAAGCCTTTAATACGCTCTCACATGATAACTTGCTGTACAAATTAAACACATATGGCAGAAGGGGAAATATGCTAAACTGGTTTAAGTCATATCTCTCTAATCATCACCATTCACCAGTATGTTAAAGTAAATGACATTTCATCAGAATATGCTATATTGGAAAGTAGGGTTCCACAAGGATCAATTCTTGGACCCTTACCCTTCTTAATGCATGTAAATAATTTTTATCGATCAACAACATTAGACTGTATTCAATATGCAGATGATACAACACTCACTTCTACACACCACGATATCAATTACCTAATGAACGAAGTGAACAGGTAATTAAATCATGTCAGTAGTATGATCGCAAAATGGACGAGTGCAAATCAATTGCAATGTTGCAAAGGGGAGTCGGTTCGCACCCATGGGGGTGAGGGGTTGAAACCCATGGGGGAGGAGGTATGCAAGCAAGGGGAGGGTGTTTAGTTCCCAAGGGGGGGTTGAAGTTTTATTGGACACTCAGTCCTACGACTGCCTCGTCGTTGGAAAAGTGATGAGTTTTTCTTTTTCTTTTGTGTGTGTGTGTGTGTGTGTGTGTGTGTGTATGTGTGTTGGTAAGAATAAGCCTTCTATTTCCAACATTTAAATGATAAAGCTATGAGAAATGTTTTATACATTAATACATAATAGGGTTTATTGTATACAACACATTTTTACATTATTTAGCTTTAATTGTTCCTCACACGTATAGCGGTGACAATAACCTCATTTTTATACATTATATACAGGGTGTCCCAGAATTAACTATCTATTTCAATGAAATCGGAAAAAAAAATTAAAAACACTTTTATTTATGTTTATCATGTTTAATATGTGTTAAAAATGTATAAATTTCTAAATTTTTTTCATAATTTTATTTTCATGATTTTTTCATTATCTGGTCCAATGAAAGACCGTCTGAAGT
This sequence comes from Bathynomus jamesi, assembly GCA_023014485.1. Classification (NCBI taxonomy): domain Eukaryota; kingdom Metazoa; phylum Arthropoda; class Malacostraca; order Isopoda; family Cirolanidae; genus Bathynomus; species Bathynomus jamesi. The sequence continues at coordinate 587,182 of JAJOZX010001345.1, forward strand.
CATAGAATGGCAAAGAGACTCTCCAAAAGTTAACGTGTGGCTTGGAATGACCAAATCCAAAATTTATGGCCCATTCTTCTTTGCGAGAGCAACTGTAACAGGTACCGTCTACCTTGATATGCTTCAGCAGTTTCTCGAACCACAGCTTCTTGATGATGGCATTCTTGATAATGTTGTGTTTCAACAAGATGGAGCACCATGTCATTATGCTCTAATTGTTCGAGAATACCTCAACAGACGCCTTCCGAATCGGTGGATTGGACGTGGAGGACCTCGACCTTGGCCTCCGCGTTCTCCGGATTTGACACCCCTGGATTTCTTTGCATGGGGTTTCATAACAACAAAGGTTTATCGCCAAAAGATCAATAGTTTAGCTGAACTTAAAGAACGCATCCAGTTGGCAGTGCGGGAGATAACACCTGAAATGCTTCAAAATGTGTTTCGCAGCGCTGAGGATAGATTTGAAATTTGCAGAGATACAGACAGTGCACATGTTGAAACTTCTCAATAACGTTTTGACCTATGATTTATAAATCTATTTGTTTTTGTATCATAATTTAGTAATAAACACAAAATTATGTCAGTTTTTATTAAATTTGTCCGATTTCATTGAAATAGATAGTTAATTCTGGGACACCCTGTATATCCAACTTAATTTAATTACAGAATTAGTATCCATTTCACTTTTAAATAAGCTACAGAACATAAGCCGCCTTCTTAAATGCCACACAAACTAATGTTATTGGTACATTTTATAATTTTACACAATATTGCTACAATTGATGAAGCTACAATTATATATATATATACGCGTAAAACTCCACACAATACACCGAGTGCCTACAAACGGGAACCGGTTTTTTATGTGGTGCATACCATTTCATCATTTCGTTCAGTGTCACAAAAATCGAATACTTTTTAAAAATTTGTAAAATCGTTCCCGCGGGCCATATGTATGAGAAAGGATAGGCAGTACTTGCCGCAAATATTGCTATAGTACCCCTGGAATCGGTAAGGGTTCCAGACAATTTGGGGAATGTGAAATTTCTCGAGAAATTTTACAATAATAGCATCATTCCATGGATGGCCCTCCCCAGTGAATTACAATAGTACATTCGCTCTCTATTTTTAAAATAAACGGCTATCCAATGAATCCCTTCTCCGTCACTAACATCCATATTTAGAATAAGTGCGCAGCAGTGTCTCGTAGCTGGAAGCTTCAGCGTTTCATTCATCGCAAACACACCGATAAATGTGGAGCATGTAACTCGGACACTTCATTACTCTCTGGAATGTATTCGTATCCATTTTTAAAAGTGTGTGACTACACCTCTAAACCTATCAATCTCTATTAGAGCTTGCGATTCCAGGTAAACTAGTACACTAATAGGAGCGTCTAGCTGCTTGGGGAATTCCAATCTGACTGAGATGTTTCCACTCTGCTGTAGACTTATGTGCGTGTTTATACTAGCAGATAAGTCAGGCGAGATGTCAAACGTAAGGGTTAACCTGTTCGACGAATTCCTGTGTTACGCCGATTCCTAATACGTTGCAAGTACTGGCAATATGTGCAAGATTGCTATAAGCTCTTGAGCAAAGCGGGAACACGGCTTCTGTTAAATAATCCGTTTCTAATGTCTCCTAAAGCGACTCCCTTGACGTATAGGGTTATAATTTTAAGGCCGAAATTTTCGAAATTAAATGCGGTCTTTTTATATTTTCCATTCACAGAAACGTGCTCCTGCATTCCAAATAATAACCCTTTAGGTAGAGCTCTAAGAGGAACACTTTCTATCTTCTTCGATGTTAGCCTTAAGGGCACCGTATATAGTTTGATCTGTACTCTGTTAATTGGGTATTTTACTGTGGCGTGTAATAAATTTTTTCAATTTCTATTTGTTTAGCCGAGCTTAATTTCACTCGGCACACGCGGAGATATGTCTTCATAACATGAATCACCACAGGCTTTGAGCTCTCTTCCCGGTCAGCCCCCAGATTTAAACAAATCTCAGGGTTCGTACGAGTGAGCTTTATTTTCATATCGACCCCATTAACAAGCAGCTTCTCCTGGAATGTGAACTCTGTGTGTAGGCGCCCTAAGTATTGATATATCTTCTTTTTAGAATTTTAAAACTTGTCCTTTATACTGCTTTCATATTTAGCCTGATAATAGCTTTCGGCAGTTAAAAAGATATCCTTCGCTTCTTTTGAAAAGTTGAGTACATTTTCCATATAGGCTCGTAGGTGATATTACCCAGTTCCTGCCGAGATGTTGACCTCATTTAAATACACGTCACACTGACTGAATATGGAGTGTAGAAAGTTTGTTTCTGGGAATACACCGTATTTGTCTTCGCAATCCGTTGCATCTGAATGTACTATTCGTAGTTAACGTACATCTGCACACAGTTTGGATAAAAAAGTAAGGGCCTGAGCTAGGGATCACGAACTTTATAGAAAAAATCGGTGAGATAATGATGTTTAACGGATTAATTGTAATAAAGTCACTGTGCTCAAAGGAAACTTACGTTGGGGGCATGTCAAAGAGGGCCAGTCCGATTTACAACATTGTGAACTACACGGATGGATGAAACGCGCCATGACGAGCTAGAAATACACTACGTTCCAAATTATTAAGCAGATTGCATTTTGTCCAAAGTTTGCAGACGTTTTTCACCGATTTCAATGAAATTTATAGCAAATAATTACTATATATAGAAGCACTGATGGTATTCATTTCGATAAAATATTTTGATAATTAAAATAATTATGTCTTTTTATTGAAAAATATGTAAAATATGATGGTCCGAATTATTAAGCAAGTATTCTATTTACAGATCTAAATGGTGAAAATGGGTAAGAAGAAGGATTTAACACCAACTGAGAAAAGAAAAATAGTCAAGCTACTCGCTGAAAATATAAAATCTACTGAAATTGCGAAGCAGTTTCGCAGGGTTTATCGAACTGTAAACAAGTTTGTAGCGGATTGTACAAAACTGAGGCAGCGAAGTGATGAAGGAGCTATAAGAAAAGTGACAAAGCGGCAGATATCTGTAATAGGGTGTGTCAATTTTGTCAACTTTTTTCAAATCAATTTTGGTAGTGAAAATATAGTCTTTTCATGTCAAAACTTGAAATTGGCCAACCAAAATTAAATAAAGTAACTCTTACCTACATCAATTTTACCTTAAAGTTTCAGAAATTGACTCTTTTACTAAATAATAGGACATAAATTGATTAACTATTCACCTGTTACAGAATTATCCCACTCATCGCATATGAAGTGTTTTCAAGGTCATATAGTTGTTGTACAATGTACAAGTCACAACATGAATAGAACTGTCCCTCACTCTCAGTCCTCAGTTTCCTCTTAGATGTCATAGACGGTGGTTTGCTGTTATTGCTCTTGTACCTACTTCATAGTTATTCTACTAGACGAATACTACAGTTTAACTGTAAGTATGGATTATTGATTATTACTATTATTTATTATTATCATATTCTTGTCTAATTATGTTGTAATCCCATGAAATATTTTTTTATTGAATTTTAGAACATCAAATGACTAAACTTTGAAACATCGTAATTGATATAAAATACTTAAATGTTTTTCTTTCTTTTCAGATATTCCTAAGATGCCAAATTGAAGACAAGAGGTCAGTCGTCATGCCACTTGAGCCTGTTAGTCGGTACAGGCAAGGAGCTTCCCGTATCAAAACTACCAACAGTGCGAGACATGCTGAGACTAGGGTTACTCCTTCGTGAACAAAATACAAAGAATAGAAGGAACTACATAGATAAAGAGCTCATAAGGGACATGGTTCCCCCTCTTCTGCATCAGTGGAAAAAAGCTAATGTGTTATTCAAACCACCTGTACTCAATCAGAATAGAACTATTGAGCTAAAATTAACAAAGCTGTGGCACAAAGCAGTTGAGACATCACTTGGTAAAGGAAAACTAGCACAGAAAAATAAATTTCTGCACACACTTCATACTCTTCTTGACATTTTTAACTGCCAGTGTCCCATAGAGTTGTGTTCTGAAGCCAATTGTTCTCCCTCATGCAGAAGAGAACCTCACCCTCACATTGATTGTCGCTGTTCTCGTGAGAAGAAGATCCCAGTTTTGGAGCTGGCTTTCATAAAGGCGCAGAGAACAAAGGCAGGAGGCCAAGGAAGTATGCAGATTGGTTCGGCAGATTATTCAGAAACCAAAAAACAGATTGTTATTGCTAAGAAAAAAGAGAAAATCAGAGAGAGGGAAGAAAGGAAGAAAAAGAAGAGTGAAGAAACCACCCAAAGAGATGAAGAGCTCTATCAAGAAGTTTCTCACTTCTTTGAAAGCTCTTCAGATGAACAGAAAGAAGCAACATCAGATGATAGCTCCAAAATGCCATCTGAACCTTCGCCGAAGAGAATAAAATGAAACACTAAAGCCATCTCAAACATTGCCCTTGCCAGTATTCGCCACCAGACGGGGTTACGAGAGACTGCAGAGATTGCCACTGCCGCTTGGATAGATGCAGGCCTCATCAGCCGAGAGGATACATCCTTAGTGATAGATCATAATAAGATAAGAAGAGCACAAGAAAAAATAATGAAGGAAATATCTGATCAGCATGAAAAAGATTTGAAGGAGGAAGGTCTCTTCTTGACTTTTGTTTGATGGAAGAAGAGATGACACAAAAGTTCTCCTAGAGGTAGAGGGGATGGACAGAAAGTTTCCCGGTCTCATCAAAGAAGAACATTACTCTGTGTGTTCCGAACCTGGTGGCCGCTATTTGTTTCACTTTGTTCCTGAAGCAGAAGTAGAAGGCAAGAAACATGCAGAGGCAATTGCTGATCAAATAATATGTTGGTTTCAAGAAAGAAGACTTGACAGTTCACTGCAGGCCGTTGGTGGAGACTCAACTGCGGTGAACACTGGATGGCAGGGCTGTGTTATGACGCATTTAGAGAAAAAACTTGGAAGAAGGCTTGTTTGGATTGTATGTGATTTGCACACAGGGGAACTACCTCTTCGTTGTCTCATCCAGGTACTTGATGGTCCTACAAAGAGCAACAAGTGGTCAGGCCCCCTTGGCAACATGCTAGATGAAGCAACGGAATTAGAAATAAATACAAAATTTCCAAAGGTCGAAGTAGGCCCTCCCCTTCCACTGTTGTCTGAAGAAGTTATGAAAGACCTCAGCACGGATCAATCTTACACTTATCGTATTGTTCAAGCAATCAGATCAGGAGAGTTGCCTCAAAATCTGGCTCTCTTGGAGATTGGACCCGTAAGTCACAGTCGTTGGTTAACTACAGCGATTCGTTTCTGCAGGATTTGGGTTTCCAAACATGCACTGAAGGGCAAAATGCTACAGAATTTGATGTTGATTGTTGAATTTATTATTGGGTTTTATCTTCTTCACTGGTTCAATGTAAAACTTAATCCAATGTGGATGGAGGGGCCCAACCACATCTTGTTTCAATTACAGCTACTGAGAACCCAAAGGAAAGTAGTGGTCGACATCGTGTTACCTGTGGTGAGAAGGTCCGCTTGGTATGCTAGGCCAGAGGCAGTTTTTGCAGCAAGCAATACTCTGCAGCGACTCAACTCTTGTGCAGTCAATGTACCAACGAGAGCGTGGAAATCATTCTAAAGCTTAGAGGAACATCACTAGATGATGACCAGCTGGGAGACTGCTCTGTTCAGACAAGGAAGGTACCTCCGATAAACGTCAATGCCACGAAATTGTCAGAATTAGTTAACTTGAGTTCGTAAGTTTTGGAGCTACCACTGACAACATGTATAACAAACAAAGATTTAACAAAACTTAAAGAGGCCCCAATGCAAGTGCCAAAGTGGCCTTCTTACACTCAGAGTGTGGAGAGATGTGTGGAAATGGTCACAGAAGCAGCTAGTCAAGTTTACAGTCACGAGAGGCGAGAAGGCTACATCAAAGCGCAAGTAGCAAGCCGAATGCTGATATCAAGGAACCGCAGCAAAAAGGACATGACTGCATTGGTTACTTTCAAATAAAGACTCTGAATGATATCTTATTGCCACTTTAAATGTTGATAGGATGTTTGCGCACATTTGTTATTTTGTTACGAATTTATGGAAAAATTGAATTTTTTAATTAAAATTGATGTAGGTACGAGTTATTTTTTATTGTTTTTGAAGCAAGGATATTATTTTGTATGCCAAATGATTACATTAAATTGCTACCAAATCACATGCTTTTCAATTTAGTCATTTCACCCCCAAAATTGACACACCCTAATCTGTAATCAAGCGCAAAGTTGCAAAGCATCCATTGTCCTCAAGTAAAGAGGTTTTTGAGCAGGTTGGCATACATAATTTACCAAGAACATCTCGATGTGGAATCCTCCAAACAATTGGCAAGACGTGTAAACCTACGATTCAGTCACCATTAACACCCAGGTACAAGAAGCAGCGTGTTGAATGGGCGTGTCAGTACGTGAAAACAGATTTTAATACTCTATTGTTAACAGATGATGAAGAGCAACCCTTCAGGGATCTGATGGTTGGTCAAGAAGATGGATTGCGAAGGGTCAATCTCTACCATGGAATGAGGTTTTCTTTTAGAAAGGTTGTGTAAGACTGGGCATTCGTTTTTACACCATCAGGCACTCTGTTTGGGACAGCTACTTCATGCCTATCAATCCTGCCCAAAACATGACACCACCTCCACCTTGTTGGCGTCTTAATCTTGATGGTAGAAATCGGCTCCCAGCAATCCATCTTCTTGACCAACCATCAGATCCCTGAAGGGTTGCTCTTCATCATCGGTTAACAATAGAGTATTAAAATCTGTTTTCACGTACTGACACGCCCATTCAATACGCTGCTTCTTGTACCTGGGTGTTAATGGTGACTGAATCGTAGGTTTACACGTCTTGCCAATTGTTTGGAGGATTCCACATCGAGATGTTCTTGTTAAATTATGTATGCCAGCCTGCTCAAAAACCTTTTTACTTGAGGACAATGGATGCTTTGCAACTTTGCGCTTGATTACAGATATCTGCCGCTTGGTCACTTTTCTTATAGCTCCTTTATCACTTCGCTGCCTCAGTTTGGTACACTCCGCTACAAACTTGTTTACATTTCGATAAGCCCTGCGAAACTGCTTCGCAATTTCAATAGATTTTATATTTTCAGCGAGTAGCTTGACTATTTTTCTTTTCTCAGTTGGTGTTAAATCCTTCTTCTTACCCATTTTCACCATTTAGATCTGTAAATAGAATACTTGCTTAATAATTCGGACCATCATATTTTACATATTTTTCAATAAAAAGACATAATTATTTTAATTATCAAAATATTTTATCGAAATGAATACCATCAGTGCTTCTATATATAGTAATTATTTGCTATAAATTTCATTGAAATCGGTGTAAAACGTTTGAAAACATTGGACAAAATGCAATCTGCTTAATAATTTGGAACGTAATGTAGTGACACCTCTCTCGACAAGTAGTAAACAGTCTATGATTCATGAGAGCAACGCCCTTAGCTTATATCGGTTAAAAAAGTGATCAAACATAGGTTTTACGCGCTTAGAACACTTCTTTTTTCATGACCTTTTACGTTTAACGCCACATGCTGGTAACACCTTTTTCTTCCTCCGGACAGGACTTTTCTTCTTCTTCCCACCACCACGCATTTTTCTATTTGCATCTTTGATGATCTCGTCCCGTGTACGCTTCAAGTGCTTTTTTAGAGCTTCTTTAGGCTTAGCCCTAGCCATTATGTCTTCTACCGTGTTAAGACCTGATTGAAAAGCTTTCCTGCTGAGATATCTGGCACCACTCTTCAACAAGGGGACAGCCGTACACAGTATGGTTGAGAAAATGGATCCAATACACTCCCGCGCTGGTATCTCACCCCTCGATAGACTGTGAAAGACAGAGAAGAAGAGGACGTGAGTGTGACGTAGAAGTGGTTAGGCGCCATGTTGCATACTATTTAAGATTCATTATTGCAGTAGCTTTTATATAGATGTTGAGGCTTTCTGGGTACTCTAGCCATTTCACCAGATACATTTTTCTCTTTCCTGAACCTTTGCTGCCTAAATTTTTTTCAATTTTAAACACATTTTTTCCTAAACTAAATGTCACTTTCTGTAGCTCCTCACCGTAAAAGCCTCCTGCAATTCATTCCCCATTCAAATCTTTAATGTAATACAGCATTATCTCGTATTTAGGTCTCATAGCCTTAGCTTTAAAAATCTAACGTGTCCAAGTTTGCTCAAATCTCTTCGCGAATTTATTACCTGAGCGCGAGAGCCTTACATAATCATTGATTTTGAAACGCGCAGAGAGTGGTGGCACTCAATAAATGTCCTTTCTCACATCACATTCTGTATGCATACCTCTTTCTAAAATTTCGATAGGTGTTGTATGGTGGTATGAACAGTTGTAGGAAGAAGCCAGCGAATCCAGAATGTTTATATATCTGTATGTGTTTTTATGTGTGAAATAGCGATGCATGCGTTCCTTTATGTACGTTGAACTCTTTCAGCTAAAGATGCCTTATGTATAGATTTGCTAGTATAATAACTAATGTTAAACTCAACATGTTCTGAAAGCTTGGCCTATAAATTCTTTCCCCATATCCGTACAAAAATAACCAGGAATCCTGTTTTCTTTCAACATCAGCGTTTTGGTGGCTTTAGCAATTGTTTCAGGCCATTTATTTTTTAGGGAAATTAACCACAAATATCTGGAGAATACATCTATTATGAATAGGATGTAGCGGTAGCCACCATTATGCACCGAATATCTCTGCATGTCTGTTAAATCCGCCTGCCAAATAGAATCAATCGAGGCTGCTCTTGTCTTGGCTGTTTTAAACCTTTTTCTCGCCTGCTTATGAAGTGTATAAACATCCTGCTCTCAAAAAATCTCTCAACACCTTTTTTTCCCCACACCACCTTTATAAACGCCTCTGTACACTGTATTAATGCTGCCGTAGGAGTTTGGGATAGAAATGTCATAATAACGTCTTCTTAATATGTTAACCATTTGCGTATTTTAGAGTCGTGCGGTGAAGGTTGGCCGTTGTTGTTTGGTCTCTTCTTTCTCCTCTTCAGAGATGCAACCTCTGGGGGCGAAGGCGTGCTCAGCTGTGGTACATGCGAGACTTGCCCCAAGTCTTTTAACCTATTCAAAGTGCCTATCAATGTTTTGGGGAGATTTAGTTGCTGTATTCTTGCTTTAATATGTTTCCATCCTGCTGGTAAAGGCCTATCCCACTTTCTCACCAGGTCATGGACGATGTCAACGATGTTCGAACCCTGTGCCTTTGTTCCTTCTACAACAATTTCACCTGTATCGGTCCATTGTAATGGGGTCCTCACTCAATAGATTATAAAGTCTTAAACCTTTTTTCCTCAATGTATGTTGGAGACTTCTTTTTAATGGACGTTTGGTATGTTGAGGAGTCGCCCCGTTGTTCTTTGATTGTTCGTCTCTTGTCTCGACCCCAGGTCATATGCTTCCATGCTCAACGTCGTCTGCGCTGTGCCTAATAACTACGAGGACGTCTGTCGGAATCTTATAAGTTTCATATTCATGAAGAAATTTCTGCATAGCTTCTTGGTATAAGATTCTTTTCTCATCAGGTGACTTTTCACTGTTTAATAAGTCAAACAGTTCGCTTTCCATTCTTTTAAACCTGCTTTTACGTGGTTCTAGAACCCTATCTGGACTCTTTGAGCTTTGCAGTGATGCATACATCTCGTGTGGAATCACGACTACTTTCTTCATTATATTAAACTATTCAGTAAAGGTCCTAAAATTGAAAATAAGATGGGAAGGAATGAACCCCCTCTTTGTACAATAATTCGTTTTCTCTTCCCCACAGTTTGGTTTTTACGAGCTAGTGTGGGTATTATGTTCTTGTAACTGCGTAGGCGAGCCTTCTGAGGGAGTTTTATTGGTACATTACATTTTATAGCGTTAAAACAAATTTCAGAGATGCATTTTAAAAAGTCGGAGTCAATATTTTCAACAAGCACCTGCTGCAGTGCCCGTTGCAGTTGATGATAGATTTTTATTAATCCACGGTATTTCTTTAGCCTCTTTGTCATTCTGGGATATACACCGTTTCAGGCTCATTTGGGAGTATATTCGTTCTTAGAAGCACCCTAAACGTGTTTCGTGGATGATGGTCACAAAGCAAATATCCGTAACGTTGACTTATAGCTTCTTTATATACTTCCAAAAACTCCTTACGCTGATTCGGGAACATTTGATTGGTTAATACCCCAATTTGTGACACAACTCTATGTTGTGCGAATAAAACTAGATATTGTGTATTTAGCGACGCATCGCGCATGTATCTATTTTTGAAAAATAGATTCTGATTGATGAAGAATGCGCTTATGTTAAGATGGTGTGAGAACACTGTAAATGTCTCGGCAAACGTTTTATCCATTTCTAACATGAGATCGTCAATTACAATGACCGTATGCTCATTTCCTTTTAATTAATTAACGCCATATACACTTTTGTGGAAAAAAATATCATCTTGGTACTCGTTGAATACTGACTGGTATGTCGAATTAGCCATTTGACTTTATGCACAAATTTGGAGAACATCTCCCCCTTATCTTTAATGTTTTTAAGCATAAATACAATTTCACCACATCCTGTATGGCCAGATATAATACATGTGGATAGGCTCGTGAACCACACCTTATACTGTTAACTTCAATTCTCAGGCTATTTACAGACGGTATATAAACACCGAGCGTGGTTGCGGCTTTATAGCAGTAGTCTTAGCTCATATGTTTACCATACTAAATGTATGGATCAAAAAAATTTGATTGCCTCCGGTTGTGCAGCGTGCCCGTAAACTGGGAGCAGATTGCAAGATCGAGTTTGACTGTAATATGGGTTCTGAAGAGCTGAGAAAGGTAGAGCAGGAAATGAATGTTCGTATAGTTGGATTTAGAATGGGTGATCGTCGTAGGACTGTGTATGTTTTTAAAAGCAGTGTGAGAGACCGTACAAGACCTCTCCTTATTTTAGGGCTGTCAGGGACAACGTATCTCCCCATCTGTGATATAAAGGACCTTCACGGGAGTTATGATAAAAGCCGAAAATATGGAAGACATCACGATTTGTGTAAGGGATGTCTCGAGTTTGCGATTGCTATAGTAAAAGCTCCAAGGTGAAAGTCTTGTAGTTGAAGCTGAGAAGAGGGACTGTAATGTGTGTAGACGCACATTTTTCAATAATAAATGCTTTGAGCTCCATAACTCATTTGGCACTTGCAGGAAAATGAGAATCTGTGAATGTGGTATGTTTCATCCGATGGATAACTGCGGGAAATTCATGTATAAATGCGACGAAATTCACTGTTCTACATGCCACGAGAAATATAAGGCTGATAGTATAAAGCATGTATGTTATATGAAAGATGCTAAGCCTAAAAATAAACCTTATATAACTGTATACTACGATATAGAAACATATACGGCTACTGAAACCAAAAAGGTTATCGCACATCTACTTGTAAGACAGACTATCTGCGACGAGTGCATGAAAATCGAGTGTGATGAGTGTCACAAATGTGTTAAACGAACAAACGTTTTTAAAAAGATCGCACACGATAACCCCTTGAAACTCTTTGTATTTTATATTGTCAAGTTAGCAGAGAAGTTCAAAAAATTACTGGGTATATTCTTGCCCATAACGGCGCAAAATTTGACACAAAATTCCTTTTTTAGGAACTGCTTGAACACAAGTCATCGGAGATATTTACAGGCGATCACTTGAAAAGAGGAAACAAACTAATACCAGATGCAAATATGAGGTAATGTTCAGTTTAAAGACACTTTGTTAGTCACACCTTGTAAATTAGCCAAGCTACCCAAGGTGATGGGCGTAGCCGCTGAAGTTTCAAAAGGGTATTTCCCTTACACTTTCCTCACAAGCGACACTTTAAACTAAGTTGGCCTACCTTCCCCCAAACATTACTTTAACTATACCAACATGAATGATGGTGAGCGTTAAGATTTTGAACGCTACTACAACAGTTTTAATGAAGATATTCCTTACAATATAGCGGATGAATATGAGCGTTATTGCGTGAATGATGTGCGAGTGCTTAGAGTATGTTTCCAGGCCTGTAGAAAGATGCGCATAGACCAGTTCAACTACGATCCGCTACAAGTAGCAACCACGATCGCATCATTGTGCTGTATGGTGTTCAAGAACAATTTCATGCCTAAAGACACACTAGCCTTCATTCACAGAAACGCCCCACGCAGTTATGGGCATAAGGCTATTTACTGGCTCATACACCTACAGCAACAAACCGGTGTATACATAAAACATGCCCGCAACACTCGGAAAATGCGCATTAAGGTCAATGGTCGTGTTTTTTGGGTGGATGGTGTAAGCGAAGACCGTGCCACAGGTGAGAAGACTGCGTACTCCTTTAGCGGTTGCTGGTGACATGAATGCCCACGTCCTGAGTGTGGAATCATAGGAGATATCCATGGGAGATCTCCTGCCGACAGTCTTGCATGGACCCACACCTGCAATTAGCTTATAGGGTTCCAGTTCACTCACAATGTCTTGTGGGAGCACGAATATGATGCACGGATGGAAACAGATGGGCAGTACTGTGAAGAAATAAACACCATCAAACGTTCAATGGTGTTGGATCCTCTCAAATGTGGCGATAGTTTGTTCGGTGGGCGTACAAAAACCCTTCAAATTATATTTTCCATCTGCGGAGGGCGTGAAACTCCATTACTACGACTTCTGTTCTTTATACCCCTACGTGATGAAGAACAATCCGTACCCCGTAAGAGTACCTGAAAAACTGGTGGGTCCCGCCCTGCCCACCATCGAAGAGTTCTCAGCTAATTTGAACAAGAACTATTTCGGTCTTTCTTTCGTAGATGTGCTCCCTCCTCACGACTTATGGATGCCGATTTTACCGTCATTATAGACCACAAACTCATGTTTCTCCTGTGCGTGAAGTGCGCAGAGGAGAACAATGGGGCCTGTAATCGCACAACCAACCAGCGGAAGATCAGAGGCGTATATGCAAGCCCTAGCCCTAGCCGTTCGCCACGGTTACAGAATATTAAAGATATATGAGATGTGGGGGTTTCAGAAGCTTCCCAAACTTTCCACGCCATATATAAATACTTTTTTGAAGGATAAGGTAGAAGCATCAGGATACGCGCGAGGAGTTGAGACCGAAAATGAAAAATCGGCCTATATTCAGCACTACCATGATCGTGAAGGGATACAACTTGACCGGTCTCAAATTGTAAAAGTTGTGCTTAAATAGTCTTTGGGGAAATTTGCTCAGAATATAGGCAAGGGGAACGTCTATCTAGCTCAAAATTATAACGAGGTGTGGGATTACGCCAGTTTCCCGATAAAGAAGTCATGGAGATCGTGAATGTGGGCAATACGTACATAATAAAGTACAACAGAACCGAATTGGCCACAGATACATCACGTGTTACAAACTTCACTGTAGCCAGCTTCACCACAGCGTACGCTCGCATCAAACTTTGGAGTCTACTGTGTTCGCATGGGCGGAGGGTTCTATACGAAGACATAGATAGTGTGATATTCACGGAGAGGGAAGGTGAATAAATGCCACCTATTGGGGAATTCTTCGGAGAGTTGACTGATGAGATCAAAGATGAGTATGGAGATAGTGCCTACGCTGATTCTTTTGTCTCAACAGGTCCAAAAACGTATGGGGCGCAGGTGAGGGTGGGGAAGGAAGTGAGAAATATCGTGAAAGCTAAAGGCATCACGTTTAACCAGGCGAAACGGCGGATCGTTAACTTTGATTCGCTGAAGGAACTACTGTAGTGAGTTTAGAAGATAACGGTGACCAAGCACCCTAACTGACTGTAGGGACTCACAATTTTCGAGCACAGAAACTGCGGGGCGTGAAGGAACTTAAGGGGACGAAAGTGTGCCGTAATACTTATAGGAAACGCTACAAGTTTCCTGGCACATACGATACCGTACACTTTGGGTACCATGGCCCTCGAATTTATTGATATATATATATATATATATATATGAAAATTCTTTCACGAAAGTAACACGTCAAAAATATTTGTGATGAATAAAACCACGAAGGAAAGGAAACACAGAGTGGTGCTCAAGCGCTTTCGTCTAATGACATCCTCAGGAACACTGAAGTAAATAAAGAGTTCAAGACAATATATAGGTTACAAAAAAAAAAATATATATATATATAATAATAATAATAAATATAGAAATAAAAACTGTGGGAGAAGCATACAAATTTGTAAGGAAAACTACCAATTTTAGACCTTTGCCCGAATTCAAAACAAGATCAAATGGATTGTTTACAACCAATTTTATAGATAATGCCTGAATGATATATAGGTCACAAAATTTTTTTTTAAAAAAAATTGAAAAATAAAAATTGTAAGAAGCGCATACAAATTTACAAGGGAAAATTACCAAAGTTTTAGCACTCTGCCCTTCTTGTCTAAATCCATTTTGAACGAATTCAAAACAACGGGATCGAGTTGAAAAAGACCTTTGCTCATGTTAAAGTTATTTGTAAGTTGGATAAGAGCACACTCAAGAATATTTCTATTAACAATGTTACTAGTGTGAAACAAAACTGAAGCATTATTCCAATCAATACAATGGGATAACTCTGACAAATGAACAAAAAGGGCACTGGACGACTCTCCCATTCTAACGGAATATTGATGCTGACACGCGTGTGCAAATCCTTTCCCGTCTGACCAATGTAAAAGGAATCACATTGTTTACAACCAATTTTATAGATAATGCCTGAATTATTGGTAGGGCTATTTTTTACTATGCTATTTTTCACAATATTGTTATATGAAAATACTACTATCCAAAAGTTTAAGTACATTAGCAATGCCTAAAAAGCCCGAGAAAAATGGCATTGCTAATGTACTTAAACTTTTGGATATTAATGTAGTATTTTCATATAACAATATTGTGAAAAATATCATAGTAAAAAATAGCCCTACCAATAATTCAGGCATTATCTATAAAATTGGTTGTAAACAATGTGATTCCTTTTACATTGGTCAGACGGGAAAGGATTTGCACACGCGTGTAAAACAGCATCAATATTCCATTAGAACGGGACAGTCGTCCAATGCCCTTTTTGTCCATTTGTCAGAGTTATGCCATTGTATTGATTGGAATAATGCTTCAGTTTTGTTTCACTCTAGCAACATTGTTAATAGATATATGATAATTAAAACCCACTCTAACAGACAGAGTTTATTTCCACAACAGTTTCAATGCCCACTGGCATCCTCTTCGGGTGGATACAGAAAAACGAATGAACCATAAACAAGAGGGAAAACAGTCCAGAGACCTAAGTTAGAGCTCGTTCTCCCGACACTGGAAGGGCATTTTTATCAAAGGGACCCGCTTATAGTACATTCGCACAAATTTAAAACTATCTTCTTGTACTATACATAGAGATTCTATTATTTTTTTACATAAGTATTACATTTATTATAATGGTCTCTGGATTGTTTCCTTCTCGCCGTTTTCATTCGTTCTTCGGTTTACAATTTCTCTATAATAAACAACAGTGTAATATAATTTCTGTAATAAATAATAATGCAATATTAAATGTAATAAATTTAATAATAAATGTAATAATTATGTAAGAAAAATAATAGAATCTATGTATAGAACAAGGAGATAGTTTTAAATTTGTGCGAATGTACTTATAAGCTGGTCCCTTTAATAAAAATGCCCTTCCAATGTCGGGAGAACGGGATCTAACCTAGGTGCGAATTTCGTAATGGTCCCTGGACTGTTTTCCCTCTTGTTTTTGGTTCATTCGTTTTTCTGTATCCACCCGAAGAGAATGCCAGTGGGCATCGAAACTGTTGTGGAAATAAACTCTGTCTATTAGAGTGGGTTTTAATTATCATATTTTGACCTTCACGTAGAAAAAAGTGAAGTTTTTTACATCTATAATAGAAATATTCTTGAGTCTGCTATTATCCAACTTACAAATAACTTTATCATGAGCAAAGGTCTTTTTCAACTCGATCCCGTTGTTTTGAATTCGTTCAGAACGGATTTAGACAAGAAGGGCAGGGTGCTAAAACTTTGGTAATCTTCCCTTATAAATTTTTATGCTCCTCTTACAATTTTTGTTTTCAATTTATTTTTATTTTTATTTATTTTTTGTGACCTATATATCATTCAGGCATTATCTATAAAATTGGTTGTAAACAACACATTTAATCTTGTGTTGAATTCGGGCAAAGTGCTAAAATTGGGTTTTCATTACAAATTTGTATGCTCTACCCACAATTTTTATTTTTGTATTTATTATATATGTATATATATATATATATTTTTTTGTAACCTATATATTGTCTCGAACTCTTTATTTACTTCAGTGTTCCTGAGGATGTCATTAGACGAAAGCGCCTGAGCACCACTCTGTGTTTCCTTTCCCTCGTGGTTTTATTCATCATATATATATATACAGTATATATGAATGTCTCTTTACTTAATGACGATATGTTTATTTATTTATTACGTGTATTTCAAAATATGCCATGAATTAGAGATTAATTACTTGTTGACGATGTGTTTATTTATTAAAACTAAATCATGTTTCAATTAGTGTTTCATTTTCTCCTTTGTGTGTGTGTGTGTTTGTGTGTGTCTGTACAGTAAAAAACCTAAGCACCACCCACTGTATGACCAATCAAAGGGGTCACGTGACTCCTGCTAGTGGCTGGTTATATCTCTGGCCTACTTCCTCAGTTGGCCTCAACAAGCCGTAGATCTCAGACGTGTACTTTGAAGATTTCTCACGTAGACGGAAAATAACGATGGCTACCTTTGATATTGCGTGATGTCTATAGATGTGGTGAACACCCAAACAATCCCTAGTCCTCCCTCCTTTGAGGCTTTTAAGGCCCTACTGAACGAAGCGAAGCGTGAGGAGCAGGCGGTCCAAATACTCTACGGATATTTTGGTGAGAGCAATGCGGGATTTCGTGGCTCAAACGATGTAATGGACTACGTCATAGGACTAAACTGTGTAAAGGCGCACATACACCGCGAAGTGGAAGAGGCATCACGTGCAGAAGAGAAGCAACGGGTGTGGGTTATGAACCTTGTTGTCGAATGGTGTGACAAGCGTTATTATGTCATGCTACATCACACCGAGTACGCACACCCTGCGGCTGAGAATATAAATCTTATCATGGAGAGCCTAAAATATTTTTATCATTACATTTATATATGTATATAATGATGAGGTTCGTAGTGAGGTTGTGGCTAAAGGCTTGTGCGAGTTTTTAATAGAGTTTAGGGATGAGTATCGCTTGTTAAGCAAAAAGGACAGATATGGACACATGTTTCTGTCAAATAGAGCGCCCGAGTGTTAATAAAGTGTGCGTAGTTCGAGAAAATGCGATGTTGAATACCCCTGAACGAAGATGTCTGGTGCGCATTCTGGGAAGTGGGAGTGATAAAACATTAAAGCCGATATTACTTCATGTATCGCAGATGGGAAATTTGTCTAAAAGATTGCCCGATATAATGGGATATAAGTATTCTTATGATTCTTTCATGTTGGAACAACCCCGTACACGAATCACTAACAGTTGGTATGACGCCCAGGTGTGACTCGTTCCCCCACACCTCCACCTCCCACAGAGCCAAACCGCGCACAGGCTGCTCATAGTCACCTCAGAGCTTGACCAGACTGGACGTGCACTCCTCATAATAGAAAACCAATATACAATGCAGCTTACTTTGGGCAGTATCATCAATGCCGTATACGACGTGTCCGTGACGAAGTCAGTGCGTGTGTCAGGCGTAAAACCGGCACTGTTAATTATGTACTTGAAACGGGTTGTAGACAATCGAACTCTGGTAAACGGAACGTAATTTATTTAAGTGTTGAGGAGATGAACAGAATCATCGTGGTGGTTGTGTATAAATCGAGACCAGCCATGCATTGATATACGGTTCATGTTGAAGAATGCAGTTGATTATAGCGTCCTTGCCACGTGTATATAGATTTCTAATGTACTATTTTTATTATTTAACCTTAGAATACATGCCCCTTTAATTTTACATCAATGCATGAGCCGGGCAGAGGCCCGGGTTATGCATTCAAAAGTTAAGAATGTATATATAATAATATATATATATATATATATATATATATATTCCTTGCTTTACATTTAAGAATGTGTATATATATATATATATATATATATATATATATATATATATATGATACACACAGACCGTGCATGGAACAAGGAACTCTTCTGGGATAATTAAATCCACTATAGTCCGAATAAGTAATGGTAAATGACAAATACCATAGTTTTTCTTTTCATGATGCAAGCCCGACGTGGGCAACGGGTCTCTCGCAAAGAGGTCCCATAAATATAGCTTCCCTCACCAGCTATCTGCAAAGCAGACAGGATCCAGCTTTGGGACATGGATCTAGGGTATCCTGTCTGCTTTGCAGATAGCTGGTGAGGGAAGCTATATTTATGGGACCTCTTTGCGAGAGACCCGTTGCCCACGTCGGGCTTGCATCATGAAAAAGAAAAACTATGGTATTTGTCATTTACCATTACTTATTCGGACTATAGTGGATTTAATTATCCCAGAAGAGTTCCTTGTTCCATGCACGGTCTGTGTGTATCATAAAAAACTCAGGGAACCATTCTTAGTTCATTCCCATATATATATATATATAATATATATATATATATATATATATATATATTCCTCACTTAAAGTGTGAATTTTGGGTGTATAAAGATTTCTTCTACTATTATTACTATTTTGATTGTAGTATGTTTATCTCCTACATATTTCAAATAAGTGTATGTTAAATAATTGATTCCATGTTAAATAACTCGACTAAATAAACAGACTGATGTAGTTGTGTTTTATTATTCAAAGTATGTGATATTATTTGATTATTCTACGCTAAAATTAATGGCACGACAAAAGTTATATATATTTGCATTGACTTCTAAGCCGACTGGAACTGTCAAGAACTTCATTATACGTAGAACATCTCTTCTCCATTAAATATATACAAATTAAATAAATAGTGCAATCTGGCAACTATTCTTATGGACTGCATCGGATAAATAAATAAATATATATATACCTTTCAACCTTTCAAAGGTTCGCGTGATGATTCCTCATTTCACGAAGGACAAGCTTGTCGCCCCTCCTCTTGAGTTCGCCTGGTTGAAGTAGTGAGTTAGGTTCTTGTACTCTCCACCTCACATAGCCAGGTACGCCCCGGCTCATCGAGGACTGTTCTGAGCCAGGCGTCTAATCTTCTTTTGAAGATGTCTACTGCAACACCATGCGTGTTCCTTAGGTCTTTGGGGAGCTCATTAAACAGTTTTGGTCCTCTCACAACAAAATTATTTTCTTTCAGGGATAAGGATGTTCCTTCTCTCGCCTTTAATTTGGGAACGCGACACATTCTTCCTTTTCTACCGATTGCCGGTCAGATATGATAACCACTACACCACAGGCCTCACCCAAACAAATGCCGTAATTCCTCTATATACGGCGCAGAAACCAATGCCCCAAAGGGGCACCTCCCGCATGCCGTAACATATATACATTATAACTGCAAACACGCAGTATAATTAACGTAAAGAACGACGCTTTGTATAGGAGAATTATCCGCGCAAGATGAGAGCGAAAGAACGAAACAAATGAAAAAATGAGGTACCCACCAGGGTATATATATGGGATTTTATCATAGATTCCGAGTTCTGCAATATCATGAATATTGGTACTAAATTATGTTATCCTATTTCATTTTTAGATAACTGTATTATGAAAGCCAAGAATAGGTATTATAATAATGTAACTGTAAAGGAATTTCAGCGTAAAAATATCCATGGCCTACCTTACCATGTTAATTTTCAATATCTCCCGACTTTACTTAAAGCAATTGGCATCAATGTAGTCTTTAAGTATAATAACACTGTTAAATCATGCCTAATAAAGAATAGCTCGGAAAATGTTATTGGATGTGTGTATTCGATTGGATGTACACAATGTGACTCAGTATATATAGGCCAAACGGGTAAAACGTTAGATATTAGCGTAAAACAGCATAAATATGCGTGTAGAACAGCTAATAATTCCAATGCTTTGTTTAACCATATGTATAGATGTAATCATAGCATCAAGTGGGATAGTTCTAAGGCGCTTGTTAAAAACAGATATAATAGAAAGAAATATTCTAGAATGTGCATTTATTCATTTTGAAAACAATTTCAATATCAGTGCGGGAATGTATAAGATTGACAATATCCTGTTAAAATCCCTTCTGCCTCTCATTAATTCTTGTTAAGTATGTGTTAATTGCTTTGGTTTCCGCTACGTTGTATATATTTATGGGCACCTTGTCTTCGTCTTCATTCCCTGACGAGGTGTAGCTCTGAATACACGAAAGGCCTTGGAATCGTTTTTCTTTTTTCCTTGTGGTTTGCAGCATATATATATATATATATATATATATATATATATATATATATATATATAATATATGCACTAGAATCACAAAATAACACGTGACCTTATTAATAAGCAAACAACCACAAGGAAAAGGAAACACAAAGTCCGAGCGCTTTCGTGATATATTCACATTATCAAGGAAGAACAGAAAATAGACGGAGATTACAAAGTATTTGAGTTAAATAGACAAGCAAAAAATTCACAATTGGCACCTCAAATTAAAGGCCTTAAAGCCCTCTAAAGATTTTTTTCCCCAAATTGATAACATAATCTGTAGGCAGCTAAATAACTGAATAAAAATATACTGTATAGATGAAATTAGACAAAAAGAAAACCAATACAGAGAACAAAAATTATTATAATGGTTATTAACATTTAATTAAAACAGGCAATTAATAGGCAAGAATTTAATGAAAAACAAATAGATGACGTAGATACAAATAGAAAACATAATCTGTAGGCTGATTAATTACTATACAGATGAAATTAGACAAAACACCAGTACAGAAAACCTAAAAAAAAAAAAAAAATAATTATTATAATGGTTATTAACACTAATATTTAATTGAAATAGGAAAAATTACAAGGCCCGAAATTAATGAAAACAAAGGGAAAGTTACCATCGTCTTACAGAATTATTACAAAATTTCAACAAACAATCTGGAAAAAATAGTTATCCCAACAGCAACCCACTTCAAATATCCAATAAACCACCCAGCAACCAAAGATTATACACGAAAGAAATATTACAATTAACTAGACACATAAGAATGTTAACAGTTCTTACAATAATATTATTTATTTAACCAGGGCAACCATTAAGAGGCAAAAATGCAATTAAGAAAACAGTAGGCCCATCGCCAACTTACTGACAATATACGAATCTATTTGTACAACCCAGGGCTAATATTAAAGACCAAATCCGCATTATTCTTGATCACACTTGATTCCATATATTTCTGCTAACAATAGATTTACTAAAACCTTAATTTAGAAGCATTTTTCCAATCATGGGATGATTAGAATCTCTTACGTGAATGAAAATGGCGTTAGATTCCTGACCACTTCTTATACTGTATTGATGCTGTTTAATACGTAACTCAAGAGTCTTACCAGTTTGGCCAATGTAAAATTTATTACATATTGTGCAAGGGATTTTATATACACACCCATGTTCACTTATAATAATTTTTGTTCTCTGTATTGGTTTTCTTTTTGTCTAATTTCATCTATACAGTATATATTTTTTATTCAGTTATTTAGCTGCCTACAGATTATGTTATCAATTTGGGGAAAAAAATCTTTAGAGGGCTTTAAGGCCTTTAATTTGAGGTGCCAATTGTGAATTTTTTGCTTGTCTATTTAACTCAAATACTTTGTAATCTCCGTCTATTTTCTGTTCTTCCTTGATAATGTGAATATATCACGAAAGCGCTCGACTTTGTGTTCCTTTCCTTGTGGTTGTTTGCTTATATATATATATATATATATATATATATATACACGGTGAACCAAAAGTAGTGGACAGTAGGTTGAATACGGTTTGTGTATATTATATTATAACTATTGTTCATTATAACTATGGTGTTTGTGTTTTATTATATTAAATATTATAACTAAATTTATTTAAATTTTATTTTGTATTATAGTATACAAAAAAATTAAATATGTATTCTCAAAATAAACGTTATCATTTACTGTCCACCTACATTTGGTTCACCCTATATATATAGCCTTGTAAACAAGCCAAACTTTTTTTGTGGCCGAACAACTATTCCATTAATATATATATATATATATATATATACTCCTTCTGGTTATGCCAGATTAAGCCAAATGGCTGATTAAGACTTCTAAGCGAACTGAGCCTATTAAGAACTTCAGTATGCGATGAGATATGCTTGCAAAAAGTTCTCCTTCTCTCCTCCTCTCTCTCCCTCTTAGGTTACCTTCCTAGGTCAGGTTAGGGAACCCCTTTTTGGGGGAGGTCATTCTCCTGGACCAACCCACTCTCACCCTTCATGCAGCTTGGGGGCTAAACACCCATCCCCTTTGCTTGCATACTCCCCCATGGGTGTCAATCCCCTCGCCCCATGGGTACCAACTCCCCACCCCCATGGGTGCCAACCCTCCTCCCCTTTGCAACATTTGATCAACATTGAAATTGATTTGCACTCGTCCATTTTGCGGTCATATTAATCATATTTATAAATGGATGTATGCAAATAAGCTTTCACTAAACTTGAAAATTCATTATATATGCTTGTAACTAAAAAAACTGCAATCGTGCACACACCATTAATAATTGGAAATACTCCTCTTTCAAAAGTAAATGAAGTTAAAGGTCTTGGCATCAAGTTAGATGAAAAATGTTTAAAGTAATGTTTAATGTAAAAGAACAATTCCTCAAAATACCCTCCTCACACTGTATTACTCATTTATCCATCCCCACTTGCAATATGGAATCACAGCATGGGGTAGTACAAAGAATTATATACTGTATCTGCTAGAAGTAATCCATAAAAAATGTTTACGAACTCTCTCAGACAATGATAACAGACGATCTCGTACCTCTCCAATGTTCAGAAACTTAAATATTCTAAAACTAAATTACCTGGATAAACTTACTGTCGATATCAGTATGTACAAAGTTACTAATAATAGAAACTATACTTCGCCCATTCACAGGACGATTACCCCCCCCCCCCCAACGACATCAGATCAACCATAATCATAATCCCAATGATTTCATACATAAACCAAATTATTCAATGCAAATTGCAGGAAATGCTCTCTCTCCTACAGAAGGGCAGATATCTGGAATGCTATACCCATAAACATCAGACAAGCACCATCACTAATATCGTTTCGCAACTCACTAAAGAAACACTATAAGAGCTTCTCCCATTGTATGTGTGTATATATGCATATATATTGCAATTTGAAAATATAACTAAACAATGAAAATTACCTATTATATATGGAAAATACACAATCTTAAATGGGTGCAATCATAAATCATATAAATTAGATGCTAAAACTTTCCAATATATTACGCCATAGTTGTCATCTACCTTTCTCATCTGTGTCTTCGTAACTTTAAGACTGTATTATGATTTGTATTGTTCACCATTTTTCTTTTCTATTATTTCTATTATTATTTGTATTATCATTTTCTATAATTTCAAAGATTATTTCAATTTTCATTTGTAATGAGAGCGTTAACTAAATGCAACATTATTTTATTTTCCACAAATTCTATTTACATTTGACATTTCCTCATGTAAAAATAGAAATGGTGCCGGTTAAGTGTGCGGTCTACCTACGATTGGTTAGGTTTAATCATGGTATTTTCGTTAAAACTAACGAAAATATCATGACTAAACCTAACCAATCGTCAAGGGCGATTGACAATGGGATGTAAACAAACAATTAGTAAACAAGATAAGAAGCTATAATTAAAAGGTAGACCGCCGAATCGTAGGTAGACCGCACACTTAACCAGCACCAATAGAAATAAATCTCAAAGACTTTTGCCTGAAAAGCTGTCATGCTTCCTAATGGCATATTCAGATAAAAATACTGTAATTAAACTACAAAAATTAAACGTTAATCCCAACATTGTGTACACCATTATGGATGTAATGTAAATCTTGTGTAATGTGTTCTTTTTGAATAAATATTATTATTATTATTATTATTATTATTATTATTATTATTATATATTTTATATGATACAGTAGTTTCACTGACGTGAAGGATTCTTTACTTAAAACGTGAATTATTTTAAGTGTATAATACAAGTTTATTTGCAACTCGACTTTGTCCTTTTCCAAGCGGCTGTTGGCTGAGTGTTATATTTCTTTTAAATTTAATTATAATAAACATCAGAAATGGAGAGTGAGTACCAGGGTACTGGCGTGGGTTGAGGAATGCACTCTTAGCTTCATACTATTATTCTGTGTATAATACTTTGAGAATTTTTTTACATTAAAATGATGGGTCCTCAACTTCCTATATATATATATATATATATATATATATTTGAATTTATGTGAAAACAAGCTCACGCACGCGGTTATCAGTGATAGGTAAACGTAATCGTAAGTGTAAGAATCTATAATAAATAAACAAACGCGCTGGCTGACGTTCAACCGGGTTTATTATAATTATTATTATTATTATTATTATTATTTATACTGGGTGATCCAGATAAATGGGACCCATAAAAAAAAGCCAAATATTCTTAATATTTAATTCCTTTCATAAAAACTATATATCATTCGAAAGAGTAGAGTTACAAGTTTATTATGAAATATTTATTTTTTAAAAATGACTCCTTTCAAATGTGCTCCATTAGTTGCCAAGCATTCCAGTGTTCTCGCTTGTAAGTTCTGCATCACTTTTGCAAGAGTGTGCGGTGGTATGGCCTGTATCTCATTTGTGATGGCGGCCTTCAATTCTTGCAAGGTCGTTGGGTTATTTCTGTAGACCCTACTCTTTAAATATCCCCAGAGATAATAATCTAAGGGAGAAAAATCCGGAGACCTTGCGGGCCATTCAACGTCTCCAAATCTTGAGATTAACTCGCCTGGAAACGTTTGACGCAAAACTGCCATGCAGTTCCTCGTGGTATGGCAGGTAGCTCCGTCTTGTTGGAACCAGTGGTTTTCTAGACAAAGATCTCTTAATTTAGGAATAAGGAAATCGGTCAACATTTTTTCGTAGCGATCACCATTTACAGTGACCGTGTTTCCGGTGGAATCCTCGAAAAAGTACGGCCCTATGATCTGAGATGCAGTAAGATCACACCAAACAGTTACACGCTGACTATGCAACGGGACTTCGGTAATATTCAATGGATTTTCTGTTGCCCAGAAACGACAATTTTGTTTGTTTACAGTTCCATTCAAGTGAAAATGGGCTTCGTCTGACATAATCAAAGTTGCTAGAAAATTGGTGGTGTCATTTACCTTCTGTTGGATCCATTGACAGAATTGTCGTCTTCGTGCGAAATCTCCATCGTTTAGTTGTTGCACTGTTTGAATTTTATATGGAAAGAGCATTAAATTTTGCTTGAATATACGGTGTGTTGTTCCATATCCAACTCCTAACAGCTGAGAAGCACGTCTGATGCTTATGTTAGGATTATCCTGTACAATTTCATGAGTTCTGTTAATGATCTCGTCTATCCTTGCTGTGCGCACTCTTCCAGTTGGTTTTCTTTTTCCAATGCTGCCAGTTAGGGAAAAATTTCTGACACACCGACGGATTACTTTCTTAGAAGGTGATTTTCACATCTGAAAATTTGTCTTGAAAGATCTTTGAGCTGAAACTACACTTCTTCCATGCTCATAATATTGCTCAGTTATGAAACGCAGCTGTTCCACAGTCCATGCAGTCATCTTGAAGGGTTAGTTTTAACTAACACTTTTATTTTGTTTTGTATCTTATCTTGTCTTGTATTGTCAAAACCTATACAATCCTGTACAAACTTGTAACTATCCTCTTTCGAATGATGCGTATGATTTTATAAAAGGACTTATACTTTAAGAGTTACAGGGGTTTCTTTTGGGTCCCATTTCTCTGGATCACCCTTTATATGATTTTATTATTATTATTTGGTAATTTGTGTATTTTTGTGTGTGTATGTGTGTCGCTGTTCTGTTTTATCATTCTTTGGCACTGGTGTGTGTGTGTGTGTGTGTGTGTGTGTGTGTGTGTCTGTCACCGCGCTGCATCAGCTGTGGATAGCCCCTAGACTTTATGTTTACGTGTAGGAACGCACAGTGAGTGAGGAAGGAAAGGAGGAACTGTATTGAGTTCGCACGTGGTGCCCAAAACTCGTCGCATAGCAGTTCTTCTCGACGAATGCGCTTCTGCCGAAGGGAAAGAAAAAACGTTGTTCATAGAAACAAGCAGAAAGAGGGGCATTCCACGGAGTGATGCAAAACAGACAGTTGAAGAAGGCAGGGGGCTGCTACCCTGAGCCAACTTTGATGAGTGACTGTGCTTGCAGTCCCAGGTTGCGCGGATGCGTGCGTGCTTGATTGCGTGCATGCTTGTTTGCTTGAAGAATGCTTTTCAAGGCTTTCCGTAGGAATGAGGGGAAAACACCACGTTGTGCTTGAGGGATGGGCTCGACGGTAGAGTTAGGAGTCGACAAAAGGGTTATTGCCAAATGATTTCACGTACAGCGGCCAAAGAGGACCATTGATATATTTGGCAAAAAAAAAGACGTTGACGAGAAAATGCGCAGGACACTTTCCTTAGAACGAGGGAAACTTGGAAGTAGAAATGGGTCAACCGCTAGCCGGGCAGAATGTGAGGGGGTTTTTCCTCCTTGCAAGGCGGAGGGAGTCGCTGGCTGCAGCTCGAACCGTTGGATGATGCCGACCCAAGTGGCAAAAATTTTTAAATTTGGTTCCTTTCCTTCTGCAGAAGAAAACTAAATCTTAAATGCACTGTTTGTTAAAATGTCACTTAAAAAAAATGTTTGCACCGATTTCACTTTTGATTTGGCTGGGTATTCGTTTATCACTCCGGGGTCATCAATTTATAGCGGAGGTAATATTGATAATAATGATTATGGTTACGATTGATTGTTAATAATTAATTGATGCTGATGGTTGATAGAACTTGCAGACCAAATAATGTTATTAATTAGGTTGATTGATAGAATTTTCTTCCTTTATTAAACAAAATAAATGATTTATGAATAAGACAAAATAAAAGTTGATTGTTTACAGTTGAAATTAAATGTGCACTTGAATAATGACTTCATTACAATAATGACGTCAATATTTATAACGCGCGAAGTACTAATTAGTAGGGTGGAGCGAAAAATACTTTTTTTGTAGTATGAAGTTCTAATAGTGATTAGAAGTTGCATTTAGTGGACAAAATATGCCTGCCAAAATATGAGTTCATTTGTTTAAAATTTTCAGCTGCCACCAGGGGGCTAAAGTTAACACAATTTTGTGTAAAAAAAAAAATGCTTCTATTTTAGGTTTGTCAAACTATTATAAAATTTTATCTTAGAATTATCTAATAGGTTGATTAAGATTCTTAAATGATAGGAATTCGTTTTGTAAAAATGCCTTTTCATATGCTTAATATCTTCAGCTGCCACAAGAGAGCTGAAGTTAACACAATTTAGAGTAACTGAGTCATGTTGAGACTACACTGAATGTTGTGGGGGAGGGTTTGGGGAGGGTTTTGGTGGGAAGGAATTTCTTTCTGTGAGTCATTAGAACAGTGTGTTAACACTTTCCTTCTTAGGTAGTAGGCCTAGTCGCTCAGTTGATCGGAGAGTTTTTTAATATGATCGGAATATTATAAAACTTTATTTTAAAGTGATTTATATAGAGATAATATTGATTTTATTATAAAATGCTTGTTATAATGTATTATATAATTTTAGTTTATTTATATAATATATTATATTTTATAAAATATTATATATACTTATAAAATATATTATATATATTAATTATATAATGTTTTGATGTTACAGGATATTTTGTGATTGTGAATTTTTCTTAAAAATATTATGGCATCAAATACTAAATATAAACATTTCACTAGAGAACATATGAAGTGTGCCATATTTGAAGTACCTTGTGAGATGAGTGATATGCAACTACCAACTTATAACTGCATTATGAAAGATTACCTGTTCACAAAACATTTAGTGAAGGAGCAGATGAATAACAAGGAGCCTTCATTTTCTGAAATAGCAGAGGCAGTTTCCAAAAAGGTAGAAAATATTTGGAAGAAGGCCTCTTTGCCAATAGTTTCACATACACGCGTTTTACAGATGATGCGAGTGTACCATGATAAATACAGGTCCTTATTAAAGCCATACAAGTCACGCAAGGATCAGCCTAAGTACAAAAATCAGCTTGAAGAATTTGAAAACTCTTCAAAATGCACTTTGTTTGACATCCGCACCTGCAAATGTAAGGAGTTTAGGAGATGCTCATGTGAAAAGAGTAAGAAAGTCCCTCCAAAAGAGCAGGATTTTTTAAATGACCAACGAACACGCAGAATAATGGTGATAGGAAGCATTGACATAGCACACACAAGACGATTACAAGCAAGAGAACATCGAAAGGAAATGGAAAAAGCACGTCTGGAATCCTCACAAACAACTAGTGCTGCTATAACCAATACGTCCAACTTACAAATCGAAACAGAGACAAGTGAACTTCAACAACTAGAAGAGATATCTGAAGATAATAAGGAAGATACAACCTCGACTCAATATGTAATATCAGAACAACAGATGCGTGAGCCACTGCCTTCATTAGCAATTACTTGTGATAGATTTAAAATGTCGGACAGAGCTGGGGCTGCTATTGCTTCTGCAGTATTGGCAGATCTTAAAATTGTTACTCCCGAAGACAAAGGGAATATTATAGACAGAAGTAAGCTAAGACGTGAAAGACAAAAACAGAGAAAGGAACTACAACAGATAGGAGAGCCAAAAACCATGCGGGGATTATACTTTGATGGCAGAAAGGATAAAACAATGATTCAAGTCCAGGAGAGTGATGGCTCTAACCACCAAAGAACCAAACGCGAAGAGCATATCAGCATAATATCTGAACCACACTCTCTGTACTTTGCACATGTGACACCTTCCAGTGGCAAAGCTAAATACATTTGCACAGCGCTAGTGAATTGCTTGAAAGAAAGGAATGTTGATATAGGAAACATCGTTGCAGTTGGCTGTGATTCGACAGTGGTTAACACTGGTAGTATTGGAGGCACAATAAGATTACTGGAAGAAGCCTTTAATAAGCCATTGCAGTGGCTGATATGCCTTTTACACCTTAATGAACTTCCATTGCTCCATCTGTTTCATCACTTGGATGGTACCACTACTGGACCAAGAGCATTTTCAGGAGAAATTGGCCGAGCACTTTCAGACTGTGAAAAGCTTCCCATAGTTAACTTCAAACCCACTGAAATTCAAGAGGACATGTGTGAAGTTGATGTAGATGACATAAGTACTGACCAGAAATACCTTCTTGAAATTCACAAGGCTATATCAAGTGGAACATTCTCAAAGAGTCTTAGTCATAAGAGTCCAGGCAATATATCACATTCAAGGTGGCTCACCACAGCAAACAGGACTCTGCGGTTATATGCAAGCACAGAGAATCCTTCAGGCAATTTACAAGAATTAGCTACTTTCATTGTTAGGGTATACGCACCAATGTGGTTTCAGATAAAGCGTAAACCATTATGCCAATATGGTGCTAAACATATGTGGCATATGATTGCAAGAAGCCGGTATCTCCGTGAAGAGCTTAGGAGAGTACATGACTCAGTCATTCAGCGAAATGCATATTACGCAAATCAAGAAAACATTCTCATTGCAATGATAGCTGATGAAAGGGAGCATGTGCGCAGTTGGGATTTAGGCGTATCATAAAAGCAAGGGCATGCATTCAAGAAACAGATGTTATCAGGTATTTTAAGGTGCCAGATAGCAGAACCACCGATAACCAAAGGAGTTTCTCTTGATGATATTGAATCATGCATCAAACATGGTACTACTCTTCATTCAGAATTATTTCAGTTTCCATGTCATACACAAGCCGTAGAGAGATGCGTCAAGCTCGTTACAGACGCTGCTGGATCAGTCTGCGGACCTACAAACAGAGACGGTTGGATTCGTGCTACATTAGAATCAAGGAAAAAACAGCCAAAATTTGACACAAAAGCAAATTACTAAATAGTCTTCAGCAAGAACCCTTTCTAGAGGAAGGTTGGTTGGGGAAAGGGTGGTAACTCCGCTAAGGCACGAAATAACGTTTCTTAACTGTCTCAAGCCAGTATAAAGGAGGAGAGACATCCTAATTTATTACTGTTCCCTTTTTCAAGTAAATACAGAATCATACTTAATTGTCATTTTTAAGTTAAATTCAGCCCTCTTGTGGCAGCTGAAGATATTAAGCATATGAAAAGGCATTTTTTTCCTTTTTACCCAAAATTGTGTTAACTTTAGCCCCCTGGTGGCAGCTGAAAATATTAAACAAATGAACTCATATTTTGGCAGGTATATATCGTCCACTAAATGCAACTTTTAATCACTATTAGAACTTCATACTAGAAACAAAGTATTTTTAGCTCCACCCTACTAATTAATCTTTACATAAAGTTAGGTGAATGACACCAAGCCAAAATGGGGCCTGCACAATGATGTTTACATTATGGTAGCTCTCGTGCCACTGGTTCTTCGGAGAGAGAGGTCGAGGTGCGATGGTGGCATCCTACTCGAGAAATCCTTGTAAAGAGGTTGAGGTGTGAGGCAAGGCATAAGCACATACCTTGAGTGAATTCTCGTGAAGTGACGTCATCTTAGTCGTGGCCGTGTCGATGGAACATCGCGAAAGTATTTGCAAACGTCTCTGCAATACAGTAGTGGCAGAGACGTTTGCAAATATTTTCGCAATTTCGCGATTTCAAAGTAATCTATATAATACACAGTGTATTATATACCTTACTTTGAATTTTTTACCTTAAAAACGGTTGCCCCTGAAGCTCATATTATGACGTCACATTATTATTATTCCAATTTTTTTTCTTCATTAAAAACCCATTAACGTCTTAAGATTTTATCAGGGATTACAAGAACTTATCAGGATTAAAGATTTTGCTCAAAAGAGTGCCACTCTTTTTCCCTCTGACACTGTCACTCCCCCCGGCATTTATACTGGCAACCTACTCCACTTTCCCCCACGCTGGCACTTTGCACGCATATTACTTGAATATATGTGATGAGAGTAAAACAGTAGGTGTTATATATTTCGATTTTCAGGTGTTTCATAAAGTGTCTCGTAGAAGATTATTAATTAAACCGCAGTCTCACTGAATTGATGGTAATGTTC
Source organism: Bathynomus jamesi (assembly GCA_023014485.1). Classification (NCBI taxonomy): domain Eukaryota; kingdom Metazoa; phylum Arthropoda; class Malacostraca; order Isopoda; family Cirolanidae; genus Bathynomus; species Bathynomus jamesi. The sequence continues at coordinate 618,663 of JAJOZX010001345.1, forward strand.
TCAAGTCGATCGAAAATTCACTTAGCGGACATAAACGAAGAGTAGCAAAGCATTTAACTGGAGAAGTATAACTAGCGGCGTGCCTCAGGGATCAGTTCTTGGACTAGTTCTTTTATTATTTATATCAGTGACATCGACATAGGAATTAACAGCATAATTTCAAAATTTGCGGATGATACCAAACTAGTGGAACGAACAAAATCGGCGGTAGAATGTTTGCAGTTCAAAACGATATTAATAAGTTAATCGAGTGTGCAGAAATGTTTTTAAGTGAACTTTAATATACTGTAGCTAAATGTAAAACGTTACATATAGGCAGAAACAATGTTAACCCTTAACTAGTCACGTGGGGTCATTGTGACCCGAGTGATAATTTTGTGGCTAATTTAAAAGAAATGGGGAGCTCTGCAAAAACCTCGCTCAGGCTAGCTTACTTTATGACCCAGATGTTTATCTTCCAGTTGAAGTAGGTCAGCTACAGTGAAAGGTTTACACGTTTGTATTGTACACATTGACCCCACGCGACTAGTTACGTGACAATATAATAGATACACTGAAATTTTATGGAAGGTAAGTTTTTAGTTATTTATAATTTATATATATGCAAAATGCGTATGATTATGTGTGTGGGTGTGTATGTGTGGGTGTGCGCTCGTAAGCCTATAAGCAAGTTTATATTTTCAAAATATTCAAAAAATTTCTAAACTTTCGCCAGTTTGCTTATTTTCTTTCTTTATCGTTACCTACCTATGTGTATGTGTATATATATATATATATATATATATATATATATATATATATATATATACTGTATATCTCTAATTCAATTTATCATATTTATTGCAGGCTGCTCGATGAAGACGAAACTGAAGTTGGGGGTGATGAAGATGGGGAAGAGAGCCATGAAGAATGCAGTCAACACGACTCCAATTCGGAACAAGAGGTTAGCTGCAGTGAAGAAGATGAAAATGAAGCCAGTTTGGGGAATGAAGCCAATTACTTCATTGGTAAGGACAATACCACAAAGTGGAAAAAAGTTGTTTACATGCAAAATGTAATAGATACCGAAACAGTAACTAGACGAATGTTTTTGAAAAAACTGACAAGTAAATTGGTGAAGCCTCATCAAATATCTCGAGCCCAGAGTCAATACATCTCCAAAGATCTGCAAAAACGCATTCGACTTCATCAGGATATTCCTGAAGACGTATTACGTCCAACATCTGCAACAGGTCCATCAAGAGGAAGGTGCAAATTATGCCCAAGGGGTATGGACAGCAAACTTTCAACAAAGTGCTGAAAGTGTAATGGTTTTATTTGCAAGGAACACGTGATTATCATGTGTAATGATTGCGAGGAAACTTAAACTCGTTTAGAAAGTAAAACTTTGTGAAATGAATTCTAATAAATTAGAAATCACTCAATTTCCTTCTGATTCCTTATTTTGTGTTTGTCAATGTGATGTTATAAATTATGATTTTTTTTTGCAAAAATGTATAAGAAAAGATAAGGTTTTTGTTCATTTTCAATTGAATCTTAACAATATATGTCTCTTTAATCATCCTTTGTGTTAAGAGTGTGGAGTTGAACTTTATTAATAGTTAATAACTAAAAAAATAAACTATGGGGTCATAATGACCTCACACGACTACTTATGTTATTTTCTCTAACGCGACTAGTTCAGGATTAAAGGAAAGTATTCTCTTCGCGACAAGACACTAACGAGTGTTACGGAAGAGCAAGATTTAGGTACTTTTCTTGCCGACACGCTTGCAACGAGTAAATAATGTATCGAAACAGTTAGAAAAGCAAATAAAATCTCAGGATTTATTGGTAGATCATTTGAATTTAAGTCCGAAAAAAACAATGTTAACATTTTATAATTCCTTAGTACTTCCCCACCTAGAATACTGCGTTTAATTCTGCAGGACATAGACAGAATGGAGATAGTGCAGCGACGGGCTACAAAGATGATTCCAAGTCTCAGAAACAAATCATATGCTGCCTGTTTAGAAACGTTAAATTTATTCTCACATGTATAAAAGAGCATTCGAGATTTAATTCACTTGTTTAAAATGATTAAAGATTTTGACAACGTCGACGCCAAAAAATATTTCACCTTCAGAAATGCAAATGGAATTCGCGGTAATGGTCTGAAATCAGTCGGTAAACATCTTAATTCTAATGAAACTAGTTGGCATTTCTTTTTTAATCATATAGTTAATTTGTGGACTAGATTGCCAGCCAGCGTAGTTTAAAGTAATTCGGCCAAGTCCCTTAAAAAGAAACTAGATACTTATCTTGCCTTCAACTCCCAGTTAAAAATACATGTTTGTTAGCGCACAAAAGTATTGTAGAAATTTCACTCGGATTCTCTCCTATTTGCTTCAAATTTTCACTTCTCTCTAAATTTCCCTCCTTTCTTTCAACCTTCCTTTTTTACTTTGCTTTAAAATTTTCACTTGTCTTTAAATTTTCTTCCGTCTTTTAACCTTTCTCCTTAAACAGACAGCGTCGTAGGGACCAACCGGTCTGTTGCTCGTTCATGTCCTTTGTATTCCTTTATATATATATATATATACACAAAGTCAGAATGGTTCCCTGAGAACATTATATGTTAAACACAGACCGTGCATGGAACAAGGAACTCTTCTGGGAAAATTAAATCCACTATAGTCCGAATAAGTAATGGTAAATGACAAATACCATAGTTTTTTTCCTTTTTCATGATTTTAGCCCGACGTGGGCAACGGGTCTCTCGCAAAGAGATCCCATAAATATAGCTTCCCTCACCAGCTATCTGCAAAGCAGACAGGATCCAGCTTTGGGACGTGGATCTAGGGTTTAAAGCAAGCCTAGATCCCTACACTCAGAACCTCTATATAAGTAAAAGACTCGTTGCATTCACATCGTGTTGAATAAATCAAAGAAAAAGGGGGTAACTATTGTATTTTTAGCCAAAAAAACCAAAACTTAAACCTCAACCGGGACATTGAGCGTCCACTTTTCAAGGCACGAAACACGTCCGTTTAGTATACACAAACTCAGAATGGTTCCCTGAGAACATTATATGTTAAACACAGACCGTGCATGGAACAAGGAACTCTTCTGGGAAAATTAAATCCACTATAGTCCGAATAAGTAATGGTAAATGACAAATACCATAGTTTTTTCCTTTTTCATGATTTTAGCCCGACGTGGGCAACGGGTCTCTCGCAAAGAGATCCCATAAATATAGCTTCCCTCACCAGCTATCTGCAAAGCAGACAGGATCCAGCTTTGGGACGTGGATCTAGGGTTTAAAGCAAGCCTAGATCCCTACACTCAGAACCTCTATATAAGTAAAAGACTCGTTGCATTCACATCGTGTTGAATAAATCAAAGAAAAAGGGGGTAACTATTGTATTTTTAGCCAAAAAAACCAAAACTTAAACCTCAACCGGGACATTGAGCGTCCACTTTTCAAGGCACGAAACACGTCCGTTTAGTATACACAAACTCAGAATGGTTCCCTGAGAACATTATATGTTAAACACAGACCGTGCACTTATTCGGACTATAGTGGATTTAATTTTCCCAGAAGAGTTCCTTGTTCCATGCACGGTCTGTGTTTAACATATAATGTTCTCAGGGAACCATTCTGAGTTTGTGTATACTAAACGGACGTGTTTCGTGCCTTGAAAAGTGGACGCTCAATGTCCCGGTTGAGGTTTAAGTTTTGGTTTTTTTGGCTAAAAATACAATAGTTACCCCCTTTTTCTTTGATTTTCAACACGATGTGAATGCAACGAGTCTTTTACTTATATAGAGGTTCTGAGTGTAGGGATCTAGGCTTGCTTTAAACCCTAGATCCACGTCCCAAAGCTGGATCCTGTCTGCTTTGCAGATAGCTGGTGAGGGAAGCTATATTTATGGGATCTCTTTGCGAGAGACCCGTTGCCCACGTCGGGCTAAAATCATGAAAAAGGAAAAAAACTATGGTATTTGTCATTTACCATTACTTATTCGGACTATAGTGGATTTAATTTTCCCAGAAGAGTTCCTTGTTCCATGCACGGTCTGTGTTTAACATATATTATATATATATATATATATAAAAACTTATATATATATTATACAGAAAACTGTATATATATATATATATATATATTACAGAAAACTGTATATATATATATATATATATATATATATATATAGCATAATACGACTTCTCCATCGATTCTTGCAAACAGATACCTGCAAGCATTCACTCGTCTAAAGTCAACACAAGATTTCCTTCGGTCGCGTCTCTCTTTCAAACAAGGCATCGAAGTTCTCCCTCGCCCTTTGAAGATGACGTCACACCTCTTTACAACCTTACCCAAAAAATTCTCTCGTATTTCTAGTTAGTGTATCTGGTACCGTGCACCGTATCAGAAATCTTCAAAGGCCGCCGTTCCTAGGCTCATATTAATTCTTGAACTTAATCAAAATTCTTTCAATCGCGCAATCTATTTTTGTTTTGTTTTTAGTAATTAACTATTGTGCCTTTGGTTTTGTATTTTTATCATCATTGATCAATAACCTCTGCATTTTTATCATTGCACAATTAAACCAAGTATTCAAGTAAACTTATCTGTCCATTCAAACCATAGTAGTTGTACTGCTAACGATTGTAATAATACCATTTACTTCTCTGATTAGAGTAAAATCCACGAAACCTATTAATCTTCTTTAATAACATTTATTATTTTGATCGAAAAACCTGGTGGCCTCGAACCTCAAACAATCATTAATTACTTTAATTTATTTAATTAAACTAATATTATAGGCTCTTCGCCATATATACACGAAGTGGAAAGTTCGTGTCATGTATAGATGGAAATAAATATTGTAAGATATTCAGAAAGTGTACATGTCATTAATATAGTGTGGATTAAAAACAAAATTACATTTGTTACCGTAAACCTAGCGTGTTGTAAACCTTTGGATTTATTATTTCCTTCTATTGGTAATAAAAGTAACAAAAATTAAAGTTGTTTAAAAGTGGTTTTTGCCTCTATGGATTCAAGGAGTTTGAGGTTCCGGAGAGGTCGAGTAGATCACATAGTAAGCAAAGTCTAAAAGTAATGTCTATGTTGGCGCAAATACTGTATATAAAAATAAAACCATAAATTTAATATACATTTTGTGATATACCCAGTGAAGAAGTTATTCCACGACTGTAGGTAGTAAAATTTTATGATATTTTTGAAGTTGATGGACGTTATAGAGAGTTAAAAGTGTGTAAAAATGCCATCAGAAGTCCTGAACCACGTTTTAGGAAACTTTAAAATGGGTGGTTGGCTTTCCTTAGTAAATAAAGTTTTTGCGTTCCTTCGAACGTGGAAAAGAAGAAAAGGAGAAAACTTGAGAGGAGGGCTCGTAAAACAAATCAAAAACTTTTGACGTTTAAGCAGCCTCCAAGGGGTAATTCAAACTTTGGATAAAATTCGAAACTACAAAAAAAAAAAAAAGAGATAAATTATTACGTTTTTTCCTTATTTAATTTGAAGTTTGACTGACTTTGACAATAGGAATAACACAGCTCAACAAAAATTTTTTTTTTTCGTTGCCAAGGAAGTTCGTACGAATTTAGGGTATTTTGGGGTTGCTGAATTCCAAAATGAAAGTAGTTTTTCCGATTTGGCTCTAGTTCTTGAGATAATGAATACCCTCAGTTAATAGGAAACGTAACCATAACGCGTGCATATGGGAAACTACCGGAACATTCTAGATGGTGAGACACGCGAATATTCTTAGTGTTTACTCCGCGATCATTCTAGAATATTCCCCCTCCGTATATAAGTCATCGGCCACCCAACCAGTAGTTAGTTGACAGTTGGCAGTGGAGCGGTAAGTGTAAAGATGGTAAACTTCTTGCTTGGGCAGCAAAGTGGATATACGAAGTACCCTTGTTTCATCTGTTTATGGGATAGTAGGGCAAGGCAAGATCATTGGAAAAAAGTGACATGGCCTTCAAGAGAAAACATGACTGTAGGTGCAGCGAACATCATTAACGAGCCTTTGGTTGACAGGGAAAAAATCATCCTCCCACCACTTCATATCAAGCTGGGACTAATGAAACAATTTGTTAAGGCCTTGGACAAAGATGGCGATTGCTTCAAATGCATTTGTAGATCGTTCCCTGGACTAAGTATGGAAAAACTAAAAGCTGGAATCTTTGATGGCCCTCAAATCCGTACACTTATCAAGGATTCTAATTTCACAAAATTTATGAATGGTGTTGAAGCTTCTGCCTGGTGCAGTTATGTCTCAGTTGTCAAGAACTTCTTGGGTAACCACAAAGCAGACAATTATGAAGAACTGGTGCAAAGCATGCTCACAAACTTTGAAAAGTTGGGTACTAATATGAGCATAAAGGTACACTTTCTCCATAGCCACTTACACAGATTTCCGGATAATCTTGGTGATTTTAGCGAGGAACAAGGGGAGAGGTTTCATCAAGATATCAAGGTGATGGAGGAAAGGTATCAAGGCAGATGGGACAGACACATGATGGCAGACTATTGCTGGAACCTCCAACGTGATTGTCCTGATAACCCACATAAAAGAGAATCGTACAAACAGAGATTTACTATACATTAATTGTAATTATGCGAATCAGCTTACTGTGTTTATCTGTTATTATACCGAATAAAATGCCATTATGTATTTCATGTGTTTACTTTTGTATAATTTGAGACAATTTCAATGCGATTTGTAAGTAGGCTCCGCCTGAACATTAAATTTTTTGCATTTTTACGTGTTTCAATGGGGTACCAATTATCTCATAAATTAGAGCCAATCTAGCAAAACCGATGTCATATTCGGAATCAGCACCACAAAGTTACCCCAAAATCACTCTAATATGATTGGCAATAAAATGAGTGTTGACCAGTGTAATAGTTGCCTTTTAATATAATTTAAAAATAACTTACCTACTTTATGTCAGTGTAATCACAATTTTAATGAAGGGGATGATTTACTGATCTAGATAATTTACATTGGTGTCTTTTATTTTTACATATAATATGGACGAAAGTCTGAAGCATCCTGGCGCTTCATCATGCAGATACGATATTATACAGATCTACAGAAGCTAAGGCTAACAAAGACTCTAAGATCCACTCTAAGGTTAGCCCGGGAGAAAGAATAGAGTAGAAGGTTAAAAGAAGAGAATAAGGGTTTAAATAAGTAGCAAAACCTATCATTCGTGGGTTAACGTTCATTCAGAAAAAGAGAAAGAAAGGCTCACCATCATCATCCGCAGGCCACTGCCGTCAAATCGGAAAAATAGTCGAAGAGAATAGGAAAGGATTGAAAGATGAAGAGAAGTAAAATAAGAACGCTTACAAACCGTGCAAACAGTCTTAACTCAAACACTGTCATACCATGCAAACTACAGACATGCAAGAAAAGAGAGGATAAGAAAAGAAAAAAGTATGAAGTATGAATATTGTATGAAGTATTAATATTGATTAAGTATAAGCAATTTTACCATTTATTAACCATCCTTCGTTGAAATAAGACAAATTATTATGTAACTGAAAAAACGTCTCTACAGATAAAATGTAATTATACTTTAACATAACCGAGTGAGGTTTATGTAAAATTTATTCGAACGTTTTATTTGGTTTTGTTGAAGCATATTCAAATCCAAAATCAGCCGTTTTTGCTGCAAATTCATGAAAACAACTTTTAAGTTGTGAGTGCCGGAGTGTTAACAGGTAAAATATCTCTGGACGTGAAAGCGTTATGTGTAGGGAGTCCTAAACCTTTAGCTCAGGGGATGGTAGAATGAGCGCTAGCTCCCCCAGCGGGGTCCTACACTGGCCTACACATGTGATTATTAAACAGTTGTGTTGTACTTTTGATGTAAAAACGCTGGAGTCATAAAATACTAACACATTTCATAATGTTACTCAGACCGTGCGCGAAAAGTATGATAAGTAGGCAGGTTATTTTGCATTCACTAAATATAATTTTATGTTACATCCTATTTTATACCAGTAGGTTGTTGGATGTAAGAGAGCGTAATATTTTCTATTCACTGCTTAAGAGATGTTATCGGATTTTTAGTTGAAAAATACATAAGTATCCCCTAAAACTGAAATGTACTTTATTTTAAAACTAATATTTTTTATAATCTATTTTATACGTATGTCAATACAAAATTTGTTTTTGAAACGAATAATTCGCGAAAGATAGATTCACTATTTCTTTAATGCGTGGAAAAATGCCTTTTTGTTGAAAAAATATATAAGATACCCCAAAACCTGAAATGTAGTTTATTTTAAAATTAAATTAATATATTTTTATATTCTATTTCATACGAATGTTACTGCAAAATTTGTTTTTGAAACGAATAATTTCTTTAATGCGTGGAAAAATTATTTTTTTGTTGAAAAATATATAAGATACCCCTAAAACTGAAATGTAGTTTATTTTAAAATTAAATTAATATTTTTTTTATTAAACTAATTTTATGATATTTGTGTATATTATTGCAAAAATTGTTTTTGATTTAAATTGTATTTACCATGCCTCAGTTTTTGTTTCAAAGAACGGGTAACATGCTAAAACGTTATATTGTGAAAAAAACAAAAACAAACAATTGTTACACTTTGTCTATTTTCTGTTGTATTTTTTTTAGACCTTCTTAGTCTATTAGGTGGTGGTAAGTAAAATCCATAAATATGTCGGTGTTGTAATACTATATTGCTACTTGGAGGTCTTAAAGTTTATACTTAGAAGATATGTGTAGCCCCTGAAGTCTATATTTAGACTCTTGACGCGGTTTCTTGCTCCTGATGGGGG